>CM065118.1:38652500-39157500 GCA_033026305.1 Cirrhinus molitorella | reverse complement strand
GATAAACCCCAATGCAGTCTCTTTATAATTACCTCAGCAGTCAAATACTCCAGAATAGCAGCACTGTACACTGCGGCGGTGGCTCCTACGCGCCCATGGCTGGTGGTCCTGGACTTCAGGTGTCTGTGAATACGACCCACTGGAAACTGAATTTGAAGAAGAGGAGTGAGGAATGAGTTGACGACTAAACCATTCTGGCTCAGCGCAAGTAATTCTCCACAATAGAAAATAATATGACCGCCTAAGAACAGTTTTCATTATTTAAACCGTTCGAATTATGAGCCTTTGTTCATTATGGTGTTCTCTGACCTGCAGTCCAGCCCTCTGTGAGCGCGAAATAGCCTTCGCTTTTGCCTTCCCGGAGTCCTTTCCTGCTTTGCCTCCAGCCTGAAACGAACAGATTCGCCACATTCACTCATCGTGTTTTAAAGGTAAACGGTTTACTACCTCAGTTATCATTACTAACAAGACCATTTTAAAATCTGTAACGTTACAAATTACGGATTCGCTTTGCTCAAACCTGTGATTATAGGACGCCAGATAGCTCAGGAGCTACAGCTAACTAGCCTCACAACATTATTCAATAAAGCCTGAGAAATCATTTTGAATATACTTTCAAATGGTTGGGCATATTCACAAAATATAAATGGCACAAAACATACGTCACAGAAGAAAAACACTCACCATTCTGCAATTTGTAAATGTCGATTCTTAGAAGTGCGCCTGCACACACCGCTCTTCGTCAAATTCAAACTGAGTTACGCGCCTTCACAGTGTTAAATACAAACTTCTACATCCGGGACACCCGCCTTGTAAACTTGCCAATCAGCTTGAGACTGAGGTCTCTGCAGAGCAGCAAAAGGCGTTCCTCAATTTTGGGGCGTTTTCCAACAGGGTAGGCGTTTTTCAACCTCTGTGCCTGGTTTGCTGAATCTTGAGTGGGCGATTCCTAATACTTGAATACGCTTTTCCCATCAGATATGAGTGATAAAGCGAGAAAGCGGTGAAAATGAGGAGAGAGATCACCTGCATATGGATGTAAATGGATTTTTGTAAATTCATTATTATTATTATTATTATTATTATATACAAGAGCTGTATCTTATAAGAACAAGAAATTTGGTTTATGAAAGAATTCCATATTAAAGATCTCTTTAATGTAACACTTTTAAAAAAAAGAAAATAGGTACTGTAGCCATTTTATACACACATTTTATTTTTATTTTTTACATAAATGTTATCGCGATAACATTTATGTAAAAAATAAAAATAAAATGAAAATAAATGTTATCGCGATAACATTTATGTAAAAAATAAAAATAAAATGTGTGTATAAAATGGCTACAGTACCTATTTTCTTTTTTTTAATAGTAAAAATTAAGAAAAAAAAAGAGAAATAATAATAATAACGCAAATAAAACAAAAAAAATCTGAACCCTGTTATATTTTACATATCCATTTTTTATATGACAAAAACAACTTTTTCGACTGGTTTTGGTTCGGTAGCAAAGACCAGTTATAAGGACAAACAAAAGTCAACTGATCCTTGATATGTTATTAAAACATTGTCTAACAGACACTCATTTTCTTGATATAAGTACAATGTAATAGTCTATCTTTTGTTTTAAGCAATATTGTTATAGTGATTGTGTTTGCCTACTGCTAGGGTTCTATCCAGGGGTGTAGTTGGGCCCATATGCACATATACACCGTATGTTTACTTTTTACCCAGGACTTTTTGCAGCTCCTCCCTGGCCTCCTGCTCTGCCTGCTTCGCACTGGCCTCCCTCTCCACCTTGGTTTCCTGTTTCACTGACATTTTGCAGTTCTGTCTACAGAATATCTTAAACACATCCCACTCTTTGATTACAAGGACACTTGACAAAAGGATAACATATCTCTATGGTATGAGAATAGTCAAGGTCCTTGGTAAACCTTTACCTTTTAAATTAGTCAATAAAGGACATTTAAAATGAATTTGTGATTGATGATATAACTGGCAACCTTTTTAAAGACCTTTCATAACTGGTGAACAGTCTTTAGCAAAACTCTTGCTCCAATTTATCATTATAGTTCCTTTTGTAGAAAATTTTATTTTTTAGTTGAGACATGCAGTGTCTGGCCTGCTTGATCTCTGCCTACACTTTATGAGCCACCTTCTTAGAATTTGCAAAGCTCTGTTTCTTCTCAACTATATGTTTTATTTGACAGATTGTAGTAATCAAAATAGCTTTATAGAAACTGATATATACAGTGTATACAAAAAAAAAACATTGTAACATACATTGTCTTTAAGCCTCTTAATTGACAAGTAGTCAATTAAGTGCACATTTTTATACGACTTTACTGTTTATAGTTTCTGTTAATATGCTCGAAACAGTTGAACAATCACATAATCAGAATTTTGACCATGGAGGGTTTCTTATTTAATCATTTTTTATGTTTATTTATATTCAATGTCAATTGTCAATTATTAATGTATTCTGCTGTTGTTAGAGCATTTTGATACAAATTCACATGCCAATACAAAATAAAAGCACTGTCATACTGATACAAAATAACTAAATAAATAAAAGTACCTAATTTGACACATTGTTGTTGTTATTTTTATGTAAAATCCCAATGGACACTACAAGATATTGTAATACAAGGCATGCAGAGGAGTAAAAAAAACAAAACAAACAAACAAAAAAAAACAATATTAATAAATAATATATACAAACGATAATTAATAATGATATAAATATATTAATATACTAACATTAATAAAATAAACTAGCATTAAAAAGGTCATTTATAACACCATTAAGGTCCTATATAGCAATTTCAAAGCATGGTTCTTTATGGAACCTTATAAAAAGGGTTCTATTTAGCACCAAAAAGGGTTGTGCTATTGTTACAAGCCAAAGAACCATTTTCTGGTACTGTTTAGAACCATTTTTTCTAAGTAGTTATTAAACATCTAAATTGAGTGCAGCCAATTGGGCAATAAAGTTTGCTAGTACCCAACAGAGTGTGGTTCCTTTTTTTTAATCCGAAATCCTTTTAGTATTAATATATAACGTTTAGTAATAATAAGTAATTTTTAATTAAGTGACAAACCCAAGTCATTTTGCATGTATCCTCGTGTCCACAAGGTGGCTGTATGGTGTTCAATTTTTGCAGGGATTAAGTGGTACCCTTACAGTAAGTGTAAAATGGCAGAAATATAAATTGGCAGATACATGCCATAGTGTCTGTCAGCTTTGTCCTCAAACATTAACCTAAGACTTAACCTGTTGTGCCTATCTAAACCTATTAAAATGAGACTGGTCTGGATTCTCTTAATATATATACAGGTCCTTCTCAAAAAATTAGCATATTGTGATAAAGTTCATTATTTTCTGTAATGTACTGATAAACATTAGACTTTCATATATTTTAGATTCATTACACACAACTGGAAGTAGTTCAAGCCTTTTATTGTTTTAATATTGATGATTTTGGCATACAGCTCATGAAAACCCAAAATTCCTATCTCAAAAAATTAGCATATCATGAAAAGGTTCTCTAAACGAGCTATTAACCTAATCATCTGAATCAACTAATTAACTCTAAACACCTGCAAAAGATTCCTGAGGCTTTTAAAAACTCCCAGCCTGGTTCATTACTCAAAACCGCAATCATGGGTAAGACTGCCGACCTGACTGCTGTCCAGAAGGCCATCATTGACACCCTCAAGCAAGAGGTCTGTGGGAAGGAAAAAGTGTGGCAGAAAACGCTGCACAACGAGAAGAGGTGACCGGACCCTGAGGAAGATTGTGGAGAAGGACCGATTCCAGACCTTGGGGGAACTGCGGAAGCAGTGGACTGAGTCTGGAGTAGAAACATCCAGAGCCACCGTGTACAGGCGTGTGCAGGAAATGGGCTACAGGTGCCGCATTCCCCAGGTCAAGCCACTTTTGAACCAGAAACAGCGGCAGAAGCGCCTGACCTGGGCTACAGAGAAGCAGCACTGGACTGTTGCTCAGTGGTCCAAAGTACTTTTTTCGGATGAAAGCAAATTTTGCATGTCATTCGGAAATCAAGGTGCCAGAGTCTGGAGGAAGACTGGGGAGAGGGAAATGCCAAAATGCCTGAAGTCCAGTGTCAAGTACCCACAGTCAGTGATGGTCTGGGGTGCCATGTCAGCTGCTGGTGTTGGTCCACTGTGTTTTATCAAGGGCAGGGTCAATGCAGCTAGCTATCAGGAGATTTTGGAGCACTTCATGCTTCCATCTGCTGAAAAGCTTTATGGAGATGAAGATTTCATTTTTCAGCACGACCTGGCACCTGCTCACAGTGCCAAAACCACTGGTAAATGGTTTACTGACCATGGTATTACTGTGCTCAATTGGCCTGCCAACTCTCCTGACCTGAACCCCATAGAGAATCTGTGGGATATTGTGAAGAGAAAGTTGAGAGACGCAGGACCCAACACTCTGGATGAGCTTAAGGCCGCTATCGAAGCATCCTGGGCCTCCATAACACCTCAGCAGTGCCACAGGCTGATTGCCTCCATGCCACGCCGCACTGAAGCAGTCATTTCTGCAAAAGGATTCCCGACCAAGTATTGAGTGCATAACTGAGCATAATTATTTGAAGGTTGACTTTTTTTGTATTAAAAACACTTTTCTTTTATTGGTCGGATGAAATACGCTAATTTTTTGAGATAGGAATTTTGGGTTTTCATGAGCTGTATGCCAAAATCATCAATATTAAAACAATAAAAGGCTTGAACTACTTCGAGTTGTGTGTAATGAATCTAAAATATATGAAAGTCTAATGTTTATCAGTACATTACAGAAAATAATGAACTTTATCACAATATGCTAATTTTTTGAGAAGGACCTGTATATATATGTTTTGTTGTTGTTGTTGTTGTTGTTGAAAGATCAAATGTAAAATATTGCAAGATCAATTTAACAATTTTAATTTATTTTTTTTTTTTTTTAATGATGTCTTTTTTTTTAAACATCACATTAATGCCTAAGAATGTACTTATTTTGCACCTTCTGCCAGTTCAATCAAAATTATACTGGCAGAAAATTAAGCACACAGTCAGACACTGCTGGTTGTATGAGAGATAGAGAAACGTACTCGGTTACTTACGTAACCTCGGTTCCCTGAGATACGGGAACGAGTACTGCGGCGAAAGCCGCTATGGGAAAACCTGTTTTTCTCCGAAGACTGAAGCACTTTTCAATAACGCAGTTTAACTGCAGGGCTATTGGCTGAGTCAGTGATAACTGAGCAAACCAATAGCCGAGCAGCGGTGCTGCGCACACCTATGGCAAAGCATCCCGCCGAATTTCTGCGTGATCCCGCCGGAATGGGCGGGGCAATCAGCTATATAAGCCGGTGCTTTGCGGTGTGAATCAGATCCTGTAAGAAGCAAGGACTGATTCGGGCACGATAGCGTGGCAGGAACGCAGTACTCGTTCCCGTATCTCAGGGAACCGAGGTTACGTAAGTAACCGAGTACGTTCCCTTTCGATACTTTCACTCGTACTGCGGCGAAAGCTGCTATGGGGAACCAGTATAATCCCGCCGCGCTAGCGAGGACGACAAGCGATTCTAGACGTTAGTCTAAAGACTAAGAGGTCATGACCGATGTCAGTCCAAAGGGCACAGCCTCGGCACTCCTGGGAGGGCTAAGAGCGCACCTGCATAAGAGTAAACACAAAGGATCCGGGACTGAAGGGCCGGGATCACTAGGTTATAAAATCTAACAAATGTGGACGGAGAGGCCCAACCTGCCGCCTCACATTTATCTGATATGGCCATGCCGCTAGACCACGCCCAAGACGAGGCCACGCCTCTAGTCGAATGGGCTCTAACTCTTAAGGGGCAAGGAAGGCCCAAAGAGGAGTAGGCTAGCATGATAGCCTCGACTATCCACCTGGACAGTCTCTGTTTCGTGACCGAACGTCCCTTGGAGCGGTCTCTGAAACACATGAAAAGCTGCTCCGACTGCCTGAAGGCGGCGGAACACTCAATATAAGTCCTAAGGCCCGGACAGGGCAGAGGAGGACTAAGTCCTGGTCTTGCTCTGATGGAGGAAGAGCCAAGAGTGTTATAATTTGGGCTCTAGAAGGAGTCGTTGGTACTTTAGGTACGTACCCTTGTCTTGGCTTCAGGACGACCTTGGAGTCGTTAGGCCCGAATTCCAGACAGGAAGGACTCACTGAGAGCGCCTGTAAGTCACCCCCTCGTTTCACCGATGCTAAGCAAGTAGCAGAGCGGTCTTGAACGTTAAAGGGCGCAGGTCTACGGACCCAAGCGGTTCGAATGGGGTTCCTTTAAGGGCCCTTAGTACTGTAGGCAGGTCCCAAGAAGGGACCGTGAGGGGTCGAGGATGGTTTAGCCTCCTGGCACCCTTCAGGAATCGAACAACTAGGTTGTTTTGCCTACTGACTTTCCCGCTATAGGAGCACAAAATGCTGCTATGGCCGCTACATAGACCTTAACATCTCTTGCAGGAAGGATAGTATCGCAGATACATCGCAAGAGATGGGATCTGAGTTACGGACTGCACACCAGGCCGTAAAAACAGACCATTTTAGGCCATAGAGACGTCTCGTAGACGGTACTCTGGCCTGAAAAATAGTGTTTAGGACATTCTCGGGGAGGTCGTCAGGCTCCCGACGAGAGGCCACACATGGAGGGCCCACAGGTCCGGTCTGGGGTGCCAGATTGTTCCGTTCGCCTGAGAGAAGAGATCTCGTCTCAGGGGATGGGCCATGGGGCTGCAGACAGTAACTGCGTTAGGTCTGCCAGCCAAATTTTTCCACATCGGCGCCACTAACAGAACCTTGTGTGTTCGTTCCCTGATTCGTCTGACGACCTGAGGGATCAGAGCGATCGGGGGAAAGGCATAAAGTAGGCGGTTGGGCCAGTCGTGGGCCAACGCATCCTGAGCCCTCGAAAAGAACAATTAGCATTGAGAGTTGTCTTCTGAGGCGAAGAGGTCGACCTCTGCCCTGCCGAAGACCTCCCATATAACTTGAACCATCTGAGGGTGGAGCGTCCACTCGCCTGAGGGGACGTTGTTCCTGGACAGCATGTCTGTCCTTGGTTCAGCCTGCCTGGCACACGAGTTGCTCTTAGAGCGAGCAGGTGGACCTGAGCCCATTCCAGAAGATCCTTCACCATGGTGAAGAGGCGTCTGGACAATAAGCCTCCCTGGCAATTTATATAGGATACCACTGTCATCTTGTCAGTTCGGACTAAGACGTGATAACCCTTCGATTCCGACAGGAAGGTCTGAAGGCCTAAACATACTGCTAGCATATCTAGGCAGTTGATGTGAAGGCTTTTCTGCTCTTCCGACCATAGGCCGGAGGCTGGACTGCCACTGCCATTGCACATCTGTCGTGACCACCTTCCGTCAGGAAATCACACTCAAGGAAACGCCCTTCTTCAGCCACTGAGACTCTTTCCAAGGGGCGAGGGCTGCAATGCAGGCTCGATCCACCTTGATACAGAGGCGTCCTTGACACCAAGCATGGGCTGATACTTTTAGTCTTAGCCAATACTAAAGGGGGCGCATGCGAAGCAGACCCAACCGAAGTACTGGGGATGCTGTTGCCATAAGGCCAAGCATCCCTTGAAAGACCTTTAGGGGGCGAGAGGCTCCTATGGTGAAGGAGGCCGCGAGCCGCTGGATGGTCCGAGCTCTGCTCGGCGAGACTGCTGCCGTCATACGGGCGGAGTCCAGAACTGTCCCAGAAGGCAATTTGCCTGCTGGGGGGCAGCACGCTCTTGGCAAAGTTGACCCTGAGACCCAGGCACTGCAAGTGGCTGAGGCGAAGGGCTCTGTTGTAATAGCTCGGTCTCGGACTGGGCCAGGAGGAGCCAGTCGTCGAGATAGTTCAGGATTCGGATTCCCTTCCATCTGAGGGGAGAAAGAGCCGGATCCAAGCACTTGGTAAAAGTGCGGGGAGCTAGAGACAGTCCGAACGGAAGGACTGTGTATTGACAAGCCACACCCTCAAAGGCAAATCTCAAGAACGGCCTGTGATGGGGGGGCCATCTGGATGTGAAAGTAAGTATCTTCCAGATCCAGCAAACAAAACTAGTCCCTTAGGCGAACTTGCGAGAGGATCTGTTTTGTTGTGATCATTCTGAACGGCCGTCTCATGAGGGCACGATTCAGACATCTGAGATCTAAGATGGGTCTGAGACCTCCATCTTTTTTGGGCACCAGGAAGTAGCAGTTGTAAAAGCCTGACTCGCGTTGGGCTGGGGGAACGGTTCCTACGGCTCCTTTCACCAGCAGTCTGAGAACTTCGGTGCATAGGACATCTGTTCTCGCTTCGAACCACAGTGTGGATGACGCTGCCGAACCGCGGGGGGCGGCGAGCGAACTGCAGCGAGTAACCTCAAATTACAATGTCCAAAACCCATTTCGACCCATTGCCGACCCAGGCGGCAAGGGGTGTAATGAGATTGGGTGCTGAACCCAGATCGTCTACTGAGACCAATGGAAAAGGAATTTTGCTCTCTTTGAAAATGTTTGTGAATGTTTATTTGGCTTGCCATAGCAACGGCATTTTGTGTCAGCGCGCTTGTAGCGGACCTGAGTGACACACTGTTCATCACAAATTTGGCAGCCTCCTTTCCATTCACTTTAATCTGCCTGAAAGATCAAACTACTCAAAAGAGGAGCGTAATGATCGTAATGTTAACCAGGCAGATTAAAAGAGCCGCGCACATTCTCTCCGATCCGCTCGCAGCGGAGGAGGGGAGGGGCCGGGCCGCTTTCATTACGAAAACGCGACGCACGCCAGCGCGAGAGCGTATCTGCCTCAGCAAGCGCAGCCTCAGCGAGCGCCGCCTCAGCGTGGGCGTTGCCCAAGCGAGAGGCGCGTTCAGCATGAAGCTGTCAGTGTAGAGACAGCATCCCATTCTGCTTTGATCCAGCAAGGATTGAGCCGCTCGAAAACGAGAGGAGCCGATCCTCATATGTAAACACAATGGCAGATCAAAGGCTTTGTGGCGAGTGACACGCGGGGACTTTGCCGGCGCTAAATCACTCAATTTGATCGTGAGTCTGCAGTTTCTATACCTCCAAAGTAAATGGGAGGAGAGAAACGAGAGGCGTGACACGCATTGACAGACTGTTTAGCTGACTGCGAGTCTTGCGAGCGCAGTATCAGTGACGCACACAGTGCGAGCTGTCAAATATTGGTGTAATGTGCCTTGGCAGACCATTGAAACAGTTTGTGAACGCGGCTTAAGCGACGTTCACAAAAACACACGCTGCCGTAACAGGTGAATGCATCCTGACCGGCTGCCTCTTAGTACTAAAAACAGATAGCTCGTGGACGTGGCTTCAGCGACGTACACACAAACGCACACTGCCGTAACAGGTGAATGCACCCTAGCAGGCTGCTTTAGTACTAAAATAGTTCGTGGACGCGGCCCCAGCGACGTACACACAAACACAAGGCTGCCAAACAGTGTGTATCAGTCAAGCCTATTCGCTCAACTCACAAGCTCGCTGTTACTACCTCCGAGGTCACTGGGAGAATAGAAACATGAGAGCGGGGAAGGCGGGGGCGCCTTCTGCGAGCGAACAGGGGGAGACTATTTCCGCATGAAGCGGCCGTCTCCCTTGACAACACACAACAGTGTTCTGCTCTGGTCCACATAAGAGAATAGAGCCGCTCAAAGTAACGAGGAGCGCTGATTCCCACTATAAGACATAACAGCAGATCAAGTGCAGCTGGGAGAGCGAGCACGCAGATACCTTGCCGGCGTGAAATCACTCAAGCCCGAATGCTTAATTTCTAACTCCACAGTTTCTGTCTCCGAGCCCTGCTGAGAGAGGAGAAACGAGAAGCTTTTTAAGGAGGCGAGGGCGAGACACGCGGGTGCTGAGCCGGCGTGAGCTCACCCGCAGCCGAGCGCTGAGGTTCTCTGCCCCACCGCTTTTTCCTCACAGATTCCTGGGAGAAAGAGAGCGGGAGGGCGCGAGAAGCGGGGTCGCGCTCTGAAAGAGCGCTGCCCGCGAGCGCAGAAAAACGAGACTCATATCCTCGCAGTGGGGACATTCCGTCTCGTTGAGCGCAGCTTCGGCGTGGGCGGTGCCCAAGCACAAAGCGCGCTCACCGTAACTGTCATAGGCGTGCAGCGAGTGCTGCACGAATGACAGCAACGGCGCGGCATTTGAAACAACGCCGGAGCTCTTTTAGAGAAAATGTGCTCTTTTGTGGCGATCCGGATAGCTGCAGGGAACGGGACCGTCCGCTGAGTCGCGAAGTGGCGAGGCAGAAGCCGAGCAGGAAGTCTTCGTCGTCCGCTGCGAGAGCCTGTTCAACGGAGCGCCGTCAGAAGAGCCGTCTAGAAGAGCTTGCGAAAAGGCTTGTCTTGAGCGAAGATCAGAAGTCCGTCGCTGAAGAAAAAGGATCTGATTCACACCGCAAAGCACCGGCTTATATAGCTGATTGCCCCGCCCATTCCGGCGGGATCACGCAGAAATTCGGCGGGATGCTTTGCCATAGGTGTGCGCAGCACCGCTGCTCGGCTATTGGTTTGCTCAGTTATCACTGACTCAGCCAATAGCCCTGCAGTTAAACTGCGTTATTGAAAAGTGCTTCAGTCTTCGGAGAAAAACAGGTTTTCCCATAGCGGCTTTCGCCGCAGTACGAGTGAAAGTATCGAAAGGGAACTTGAGACCTTGACCCTGTATTTCAAATAAGCCTGCTAGCAATTCATCATATTGCTCAGACTGCTTTCTTCAAATGGCACACACGACCAAAGAATATGATTAGACAAAAACAAACAAACAAAAAATAAATAAAATAAAAAAACAATAAAAAAACAACAACTAAAATACTCAGTACTGAGAGATTTTAAGAGATGATTTTGGGACTATAGCAGGGCTCTTGTGTATATCTATTTTGATACCTTGCAAACATTGATGAGACAAGATGGCGCCGCAGATGGCAGCCTCTGTGCTTAGCTCTCCAGTTGTTTTTGTTAGTTTTTCCTGTTTTTTGTTTTACAAACTCAATCAGCTTCACCAGGGATGAACTGCTGAGCATTCGGCAGAACACACCACAGAATTTCCTACCGGTTTTTGATTATTCGGACGTTTTGCTGAACATTGTAGTTGGCGGAGCGGCAGCGCTGATCAGGCGCTTGAGAACGCGCAGACGGGGAAAACGAGGCGGCGCGCTTGTGAAGCTTCGTCAGCGTGGATTCCGTACTTCGCTGCCTAGTATACACTTGGCGAATCTCCGCTCTCTACCCAACAAAACGGACGAACTCCTTCTGCTCTCCCGCACAAACAAGGATTTTTCAAACTCTGCTGCTCTGTGTTTCACGGAAACTTGGCTGAATGACGCGATCCCAGACAGCGCGCTTCATTTGCCGGGCCATCGGCTGTTCAGAGCGGACCGCGACGTGGAATCAACGGGGAAATCGCGTGGCGGCGGGACGTGCTTTTACATCAATGAGAGGTGGTGTACAGATGTAACAGTGTTAAAGAAGATGTGCTGTTCCGATCTAGAAGCGCTCTTCATTAACTGTAAGCCGTTTTATTCGCCGCGGGAGTTTTGCTCGTTTATTCTGGTGAGTGTTTATATTCCACCGCAAGCAAATGTGAGCGTGGCGCTACAGAAACTTGCCGACCAGATCACGGACACGGAGCAAAAACACCCGGACTCCGTTTTAATCATTCTTGGGGATTTTAATAAAGCAAATCTCTCCCGTGAACTGCCAAAATACAGACAGAATATTACATGTCCCACCAGAGACAGTAATATATTGGATCACTGTTACACAACAATTAAAGATGCATATCACTCTGTCCCGCGGGCAGCTTTGGGGCTCTCTGATCACTGCCTGGTTCATCTTATACCAACATACAGGCAAAAACTTAAATCTGCTAAACCTGCAGTAAAGACTGTAAAAAGATGGACCACCGAAACAGAGCAGGCTTTGCAAGCCTGTTTCGGATTGACTGATTGGAGTGTTTTTGAAGCTGCTGCAACTGATCTGGACGAGCTCACAGAGACTGTAACATCATATATCAGTTTCTGTGAGGATATATGCATCCCTACCAGAACTTATTTGACATTCAACAATGATAAGCCATGGTTTACAGCAAGACTCAGACATCTTCGTCAGGCAAAAGAGGATGCCTACAGACAAGGGGATAGGGTCTTGTACAATCAGACCAGGAACACACTGAATAAGGAGATTAGAGTGGCTAAAAGGACCTATGCAAAAAGGTTAGAAGATCATTTCATATCTAACGACCCATCTTCAGTGTGGACAGGTCTGAAAGCCATCACAAACTACAAGACACCATCCCCAAGCACTGAGGCGAATCAACGACTTGCTGAAGACCTGAATGAGTTTTATTGTAGATTTGAATGCCCCCACACCTGTCCAGACGATCTCTTTTCAGAACTATTAACACCTCCAGCAACCCCCCTCTCCCCCCCTCCCACCTTACAAATCAGCGAGAATGATGTGTGCCAGGTCTTCAGGAAGAACAAAAGAAAAAAGGCACCAGGTCCAGACGGTGTGAGTCCAGTCTGTCTGAAAACCTGCGCTGACGAGCTGGCCCCCATCTTCTCATATATCTTCAACAGGTCTCTGGAGATGTGTGAAGTACCTGCCTGCTTCAAACGCTCCACCATCATCCCCATTCCAAAGAAACCCAAGATAACAGGACTTAACAACTACAGACCTGTGGCACTAATGTCTGTCGTCATGAAATCATTTGAAAAACTGGTTTTAGCTTATCTGAAGCACATCACCGGACCCTTACTGGACCCCCTGCAGTTTGCTTACCGAGCAAACAGATCCGTGGATGATGCTATAAACATGGCATTGCACTTCATTCTGCAACATCTGGACAGGCCACGGTCTTACGTGAGGATCCTGTTTGTGGACTTCAGTTCGGCCTTCAACACCATCATTCCTCCACTCCTCCAAACCAAACTGAACCAGCTCTCTGTTCCCAGCCCTATCTGTCAATGGATCAACAGCTTTCTGACAGATAGGCAACAGCAGGTGAGAATGGGGAAATTCATGTCCAGCAGCCGCACCACCAACACCGGCGCCCCTCAGGGTTGTGTTCTCTCCCCTCTGCTCTTCTCCCTCTACACCAATGACTGCACCTCTAAAGACTCCTCTGTCAAGCTCCTGAAGTTTGCAGATGACACCACACTTATCGGCCTCATTCAGGACGGTGATGAGTCTGCCTACAGACAGGAGGTTAAAGAGCTGGCTGTCTGGTGCAGTCATAACAACCTGGAGCTCAACACGCTCAAAACTGTAGAGGTGATAGTGGACTTCAGGAGGAATCCCCCTGCACTTTCCCCACTCACCATCATGGACAGCACTGTGGCTACAGTGGAGTCATTCAAGTTCCTGGGATCTTTCATCTCCCAGGACCTGAAGTGGGACACTCACATCAACTCCATTGTAAAAAAGGCCCAACAAAGGTTGCACTTCCTTCGCCAGTTGAAGAAGTTCAACCTACCACAGGAGTTGCTGAAACAGTTCTACACAGCTGTCATCGAGTCTGTTCTGTGCACATCAATAACTGTCTGGTTTGTCTCAGCTACAAAATCAGACATCAGAAGATTACAGAGAACAGTTCGGACTGCAGAGAGGATTATTGGTGCTCCCCTTCCCACCCTTCAAGAACTTTATACATCCAGGGTGAGGAAAAGAGCTCAGAAAATCACCCTGGATCCCTCACATCCAAGCCATTCCCTCTTTGAACTTTTGCCATCTGGCCGGCGCTGCAGAGCCCCAATTGCCAGGACAACCAGGCATAAGAACAGTTTTTTCCCACAGGCAATCCACCTTATGAACAGCTAAATGTTCACACCATCGTACAATAAAAACATGTGCAATAACCTTATATTTATTTGTTACCACCTCCATCTCATTTTTTTTTTTTTTTTCCCTTTATCATCAACAGCACAACTGTACATACCACTTATTTCTTAATTTAGTTTTCTATATATTTTTGTCTATTTATATTTAAATATGTATATTTTTTATTCTCACCTCATTGTATTTTTCTTATTGTCCGTGTTGTTGTTGTCTACTGGAAGCTACTGTCACAAAAACAAATTCCTTGTATGCGCAAGCATACTTGGCAATAAAGCTCTTTCTGATTCTTTCTGATTCTGATTTTCTATCAAACAAATCATTGGTATTATATTTGCAGCCTCCTGCTGTCAAAAATCAGTAGTAATTTTTAGGAATAGCCATGGATAGTGTGCTTTGTGTCAAATTTGACATTTTCAATGCAAAGGTTCTGAAATCAATTAGTAACTATTGCTGCCCTCCTCTCCTTGTCCCAGATTATTTTACAGACTGCAACAGTTGAACAGAAAACAGCTGCAGCAGCAGAACTGCCTTGAAATCAATCCTGATATTGTGGAATGGCCATATGCCTCTCTGGTATGGAGCTAAAATTATGACAAAACTATTTGAATTTGAATTGTGTAATTTTGAATTATTGACGTGTTATTTAACAAAACTGAGTATTATGGGATTTAAAATAGCTTTGAATTTGTTTTATTTTGAATCAATTAATTTGAATTTGAAATTATTTTACTTGAATATTGAATAATTGAAATGTAACACAATTGTATTTTTTTTTTAACAATTGTAAGTTTTTATTGACATGTATTTTCAAACAATGGGTTTTTGGTTCTGAATTATTATACTGCAGATATTTCAAATACAACTTTAAGTTTTCGAAATGAAGTAGTAATTCGGAACATCAAATTCAGTTTTCTAAAATTCAAAACGCAGAATTTAGATCGTACAGAAAGTAGGTCAGAGGTCATCCAGAGGGAAGAGTAGATGATCCCCGAAAAGTCGAACGAACCATTGGCCAATTACAGAGCTGCAGTAGTTTTGTGGCGCAAGCCTGCCATTCTTCTGCCTATTCATGAATGCCCAGAGGTAAGTTCTTTTTAAGCATGTATGGTGTAGGGTATGGACCAATCAGACAATGGTTCATTAGATTTAACCAAATCAGTAGTTTATTCAATTAACAAAGAAGCAGACTTCCCCTCACCCAACCCAACAGTGGGTGACAAAGTCTCAACCAGGACGCTTCTAGCAACCACTGATAATGTCAGTTTACGATGCAAAACTATGCAGGAGAATCTGCAACTATGCAGGCAGACTGTCTTTCTTCACTCACTTCCCCCCATAGGAAAGACACAATGCTCATAGAAATGGACTCTTCCCTATTTCATTCACAGACAAACCTTTTTGTGAACGAAGACACATAGCTCATATATCAGTGTGTGTATATTACGACTGTCCATGTCCTTTGTATTTCTTACTTTATAACCGTTTTATGCTTGTGTCTTGATAGAATGCTAATGTAACCACATACAGTATATGCCATGTTTGGTCTCTTTTGACTCGTATGTAGATTTTCTGAAAGATGCTGTGTATTAGGTACTGATACCGGTGCAACATATTAACGTTCTAATAATCTTTAGTATTTCTGGCCTGAACCCCTATTGATTTAAATATGCAAACTGACATTTTTCTGAAACAAAGGGCCATAAAACGAAGACCCAGTTTCAAACCTCCCACTGAGAAAGCCAGCCTTCTCATTGGTCGGAACTACTTGGGAAGGTGTGACTCTGTCCAGACTTTAAAGGGCTCACACCCCGTTCCGGCTCTCTCTTCTCCTCTTCTTCTGAAAGATCTTCAGATAGTTATCGTGGAGGTCCTCCACGGAAAGGCCGTGGGGCAAACCCCGTGGCTCAGCCACATGCGGTTTCCCCCCCAGCATGAGGCCGGACTCTCTCTTTCTATCCTGGCATCTACACCTCAGCCCCTTTGTGACCATCCGATCAGCTGAGCAATGGAACAACGAAGGCTCCATCTCTATGAAATCATCAGGACTACCTTTGAGCTGGCATCTGGACCCTTGCGTAAGCACCACACAAAAGGAAACCATTATGCAAGTAACCATTTAACTATTAGATGCAATAAGGAAGCTGTGCCCCTTGTAGGTCAAGGAGATTCAGGTTTTTCTGATGATTTGGTTGTGCTGATGTAAAAGATTGCCAGTCTACTCTCTCTCTCCTCCTCACTCACTCTCTCTCTCCCTCTCTACTGCTTTGTTTTATGTGTTGTCTGTTTAGTGTTCGTTATTTGCTAGCTAGTGTTTATTTTCCCCTTTTACGTATTCAATAAACCCGCCTTTTTGTATTCACAAATGAATTTCTTACTGTGTTCCTTGCTCACAAACATCACGTCACTTAAACTGCTTTGATTTTGTTACAAAACTGATCCAGTCCTGTAACTTAGCCAATTACAGTGGGAAAGATTAATTTTCAAGGCTAGGAAGTTGATTTTTCTTAGAGTTAGAATAAAAGCGGCTAATACTCGCTGGACGAGGGCATTAGTTCGGTTTATTTTCGACTCGGCTGTTTCAGAGAAGTGTATAAAGTATGTGTAATTAATAACCATTAATTATACATAGTTTATTGTGCTTAAATTAATAACTTTTGCTACAATGGTTTATATTAATATATTATGTTAGCGTTTCCAGCATGTGAAACATTTGTCTAAGCAGTATCTGGTGTTTGTTTTAAAGTGTATTTGGTGTAAAAGGGATTAGCATGCTGCTGTGTCTATGCCGTGGCGCGGCGCGTCGCACTGCTCGCGTCCGGTCTAGACACGGTGTAAGCATTACATCCTTGTACCCTACTCCATTCGAAGGGTACATCCCTGTACTTTGGAAAGTTGCATTCAAAATCCACTTGGATAAAAAATTGGATGGAGTTATAATGCTTACGCACTGCAACAGAATACAGTAGAGCCTGTTGATTATATTCAGTGATAGTGTCTACACTGAATGCGACATTCCCAACAGCAAACGGATTCCCTGTTCTATTTCTGACATAGTCCAAGCTCTTTACAACGGATGCTTTGTCACTTCAAGCTGTTGCGTCGCGTCGTGTTCGCATCCGGTACAGACTCCGCAGCATGCTAATCCCCTTTACATCGAATATACTTTAAAACAAACACCAGAGACTGCTTAGACAAATGTTTCACATGCTGGAAACGCTAACACAATATATAAATATAAACCATAAATGCTTAAAACGAACTTACCTCCGGGCGATTCATGATTATACAGAAGAATTGCGAAACCCTGATGAAGGTCCTGGCTGCAGACATGCACTCTCAGGCTCTCAGACTAGCACTTTCAGACACTTTTTTAAATATTATTTCATTCATTTTGTATTTTTTCATTTTAATTCCTCGACATTTTACAACAGTAGCCAGGTATAAGGCATGAAAAAAGAAACTAAATTGCGATGTCAGTTGCGTTCGCCACTTGCACTCTCTCTCACTTGCAGGAATGTTGCGTGTTCTCTCCAATGGAGAAAAGACGCTGTGGTGGTTAAACGAACAAAACGAAGGTACATGGGTCCTGCAAGTCTTCTGTAGGGGAAAAGACAAGACCCACAAATCTGTGGCTATAGAACAGCACAGTATGAGCAATGCGCAAACTTGCACTTGTCCTCCCATTCAGCATAACATGGCACAATAACTAATTAAATTGCATGTTAAATAATTACCTCCCAAAAAAATCATTACAGCCTAAATAAAACACGTAAAGTAGCTTAATGGACAAAGACAATGAGATAAAGGGCTGTAGACTATGTAGACAGTTTATTCTACACGGGAAAACAGGAAACTTTGCGCTTTGCGTTTATTCCGTGCTCACCTGCTTGTCTGTACATGTTAGTTACGTTTCGATGGCCTAATGAAGAGGAGCAATTTGAGTTTGGCCTTTATCATCTTAGTCTGTTATCCCATATTAAATTTGATCTTTTAATTGCACTTAATGTATGTTAATACCAGGCGCGTAGCTAGTCAGTTCATAAGGTATAGCCTAATCAGAATCAGCTCATCAGAATTCTCGGCCCGAGTCCGACCTGACCTGAGTCCGTCTTTTCCCCTCTTCTCCCAGAATAGCTTATACTACTATTTCAGCTATTAAAATAGTTACATTTTGTATGTAATGGCAAAGTGATTATATTTCGTTTCGTTTTTTATTAAGTTAATTTAGAAAAAAAACTTTTGGAGCAAGTTTTTGTTTTTAAAGTAACAAACAGCGGCCAACGGGAGACTGATCAATTTGCCTTCTCACATCATCACGACTTGCATAAAATAAAATCCATAGAACTAAAACAGTTAAAGTAGCTATAAAACAATGTTAGTTTAAATTTTAAACCTAGGTAGGCTAAATGTGCGCTATTAGGTACATATGATTTTTTTTGAGAGAAGAAGTATAAATAAATACATAGAAAGCTTTGAATTATTACTTACATAATTACACAACTGACATTGCAATTTAGTTTCTTTTTTCATGCCTTATACCTGGCTACTGTTGTAAAATGTCTAGAAATTAAAATTAAAAAATACAAAATAAATGAAATAATATTAAAAAAAGTGTCTAAAAGTGCACGTCTGAAAATGCTAGTCTGAGAGCCTGACAGTGCATGTCTGCAGCCAGACCCTTCATCAGGGGGTTGCAAGTCTTCTGTTTAATCATGAATCGCCCAGAGGAAAGTTCGTTCATTTATGGTTTATATTTATGTATTGTGTTAGCGTTTCCAGCATGTGAAACATTTGTCTAAGCAGTCTCTGGTGTTTGTTTTAAAGTATATTTGATGTAAAGGGGATTAGCATGCTGCGGTATGCTAAATTACTGGACATGAACGCGACGCGACGCGACAGCTTGAAGTGACAAAGCATCCGTTGTAAAGAGCTTGGACTATGTCAGAAATAGAACGGGGAATCCGTTTGCTGTTGGGAATGTCGCATTCAGTGTAACGTTAGACACTATCACTGAATATAATCAACAGGCTCTACTGTATTCTGTTGCAGCACGTCGCACCGCTCGAGTCCGGTCTCTACATGGTGTAAGCATTATGACTCCATCCACATTTTTATCCAAGTGGATTTTGAATGCAACTTCCCAAAGTACAGGGATGTACCCTTTGAATGGAGTAGGGTACAAGGATTTAATGCTTACACCGTGTCTAGACCGGACGCGAGCAGTGCGACGCGCCGCGCTGCATCATAGACACGGCAGCATGCTAATCCCTTTTACACCAAATACTGCTTAGACAAATGTTTCACATGCTGGAAACGCTAACATAATATATTAATATAAACCATAAATGCTTAAAAAGAACTTACCTCTGGGCATTCATGATTAGGCAAAAGAATGGCAGGTTTGCACCACAAAACTACTGCAGCTCTGTAATTGGCCAATGGTTCGTTCGACTTTTCGGGGATCATCTACTCTTCCCTCTGGATGACCTCTGACCTACTTTCTGTACGATCTGAATTCTGCATTTTGAATTTTAGAAAACTGAATTTGATGTTCCGAATTTCTTCTTCATTTCGAAAACTTGTTTGAAAATACATGTCAATAAAAACTGTTTTAAAAAAAATACAATAGTGTTACATTTCAAATATTCAATATTCAAGTAAAATAATTTCAAATTCAAATTAAGATTCAAAATAAAAACAAATTCAAAGCTATTTTAAATCCCACATAATATTCAGTTTTGTTAAATAACACATGTCAATAATTCAAAATTACACAATTCAAATTCAAATAGTTTTGTCATAATTTTAGTTCCATACTCTGGTTAGGTCTAGTAGGACATGAACACAGAGGATGAATAATTACTGACAAAATTACTGTGGAGGGTAACAGGTTTATGCTAAGAAAGCTTTGGAAACAGTACAGCTGATAAAGTTGGCGGTTAATTTTGGGCTAATGCATGCTAAAGAAAAAAGACAGAAGCTTTGCAGAATGGCTTGTGTTTAAAAACAACGGAAATTTGACAGAAAAACATTATGTGAATTTGAACTTTTGTTCAGCCTCAAAAGTCTTTTTTTTTTTTAGAGTTGTTGGTTGGCAATGCTTGTCTATTAAATGAATTACTGCCTGCAGCTGAAATTGGAGAAAGCTTTGTTGTCTTCCAACATTATTTCATCACTGTGTGACTTGTGTACACAACTGATTTTGGCTTGACATTTTTGGACAATAAACTGTTAGATAATCAGAGCTGTGAGGTATGCTGAGAGGAGTGACTCATACAAACGCATCTAGTAGGTCAAACAGAAAGTCAGTGTCTACCCTAATACTGCCAGAGAAATATGGCCATGTAGCCAAACATTTTCATTCCAAACAGAACAGTGTATGAGGCACCAGGTAACTTAAATGTCAATAGGTAACAGCCATATATTTGGAAAATCCAGATAAAAGAATGTGTTCATCCTGCTAACTCTTCATCTTTTCTTGCAAAAATACCACATACATTTTATTATATTCTATAAATGTTATATATACCTGTAATAAGCATTTATTGCATTGTTTATAAATTTGTCTAATATATATTAGTATGTATATATATATATATATATATATATATATATATATATATTAGTATGTATATATATATATATATATATATGAAGAGTTCAGATGCAAAAGCCTCTAAATCCATCTGACACATTTCTTCAAAAAAATGCATTTTTATCAGGCTCTGATGTATAGGTTTCTATGTAAGTACTGGTGCTTCTGATTGAGCTGAGGGCAGGATTTTGGCAAGTTTGAAGTGAAAGTATATGATGGATGTATAATATGTGTCAAGAGCATTCACTCAGTATCATTATCTCATTTTTGACCGAGATGGCTTTTAGAGGGTTTTGCATCTGAACTCTTCATATATATATCAGTGGCGAGCGGTGACTTTTTTACCGGGTATGCTGAGTGCTGAGTCCCAGCCCCCAACCAGCTTTTAGGACAACCTTAACGAGGAAAACACTGTGGCATGTGTCGATTTAAAAGTATGCACATTTCCTACCTTATTTGTGAATAAATCTAATCTCCAATCTTTCTTGTATCGTTTCAGGTTTATCTATAGTTATTTTAATGCTAGAAAAACATAGCTGCTTTTCCAAATAAAAACCGCAAAACAACGTTTACACGTATTCTTTTATGATACGTAATATTAAGAGGGTGGGGAGGTGGGGGATTCCCCGTTCTATATCTCTGCTTCGACTGAATTATTTTATTATTATTATTATTATTAATCACCAGTAAATATAACTCCCACCCAGGTGATACTACGACCATGCAAAATGCAAATAATAATAATATATTTAGAATATTGCCAAGTAAGTTGCAAACAACAATAAAATAAAATAAAATAAATCAGATTTTATCATTTCCTCTTTTCCCCCTATTTGTTAATATTCAAATAAATAAATAAATTACTAAAAACTTTTTTTATACTTTTATATATTATACTATTTCTATATATTTTTATTTAAACCACTTAGGCATGTGGACAATAACATCTTCAACACGGTCTATATGTTTTCAGTGGACTTTCTAAATTTTGAATTGCTTGAGAAATTATGAAAATATACAGTTAAGATGTTTTTTAATTTGATTTAGTCGAGTCAGTTGTGCATCAAACACAATGTGATTTTCGGCAATCGAAATCTGGCAGAAACAGCGCATTTTTCCGCTTGGGCGAGCGCTTTGCGGACAGCTTACCTCGCCAATGAAATCACGCGCATATCAGCCAAAGCAGTGAACGCGCATCTATCCTGAGGAGTCATTGCAATAGAGCGGAGAATCCGCTTGCCCGGAAGCTTCCGCATGTGACATTTACAGAGAATTGCCGTTGTTTGGCAAAAAAATAAGTTGACGTACCTATTCCCAACTCTTTATTACATTTTAAGTTACATCACAAACACAAGAGATCAACTGACAACCATGTTTATATTAATTAACCCGTGAACGCATTCTCTCAGACGGCCTGGGTATGCAGAGCATTAGCAGCTTATATGGACGGAACGCCACTGATTATATATATATATATATATATATATATATATATATATATGAAGAGTTCAGATGCAAAAGCCTCTAAATCCATCTGACATCTTTCTTTAAAAAATGCATTTTTATCAGGCTCCAACATATAGGTTTCTATGTATGTACTGGTACTCCTGATAGGGCTAAGGGTGGGATTTTAGCGAGTTTGAAGTAAAAGTATTTGATGGATGTATAATATGTGTCGAGAGCATATATAAGTTTATTAATTATTTTTTTGTAAGAGCAATACTTATTTTAGATGTTCTCTTAAAAATAGCCTTTGTGATCATTAATTGGATGAAAAAAGTACATGTCCCTGTTAAAAGCTTTTTGAGAGGTAAACATACATTAAGTAAAATAATTTAATAAACCAACAAATCATCAAAACAGACTTTGTAAATTTGGAATCAATTTCTCATATGACTACTGTTATCTTTTTGAAGTTCATGAAAACAAATGGTAATGCAATTTATATATATATATATATACATATATATACAGGGATTGAAATTAACTTTTTCACTCACCAGCCAATTTGGCTACAAAATTTTTAAGCTACTGGCGATTCATAATTTCTATTAGCCAGAAAATAACCAGAAAATTTCTACTAGCCAGAAAATAACCAGAAAATAAGCCAGAAAATAAATAAATAAATAAATATTTTTGTTATTTATTATTGATTATTGATACATCTAATGCCACTTTATTGATAAAGATATTTAGACAATATTTTGCAGAGTGTGTTATTGTGCTGATATCTTAAGGACTACTGTGGACAGCTGATTCATCCTTTGAATCAAATTGAAAAATGTAATCATTTTGAATAATAATAATAATAATATGTTTAGGCTGTTATTAAACAAATAAAATCAGTATCAACAAAATTCATATTTGCATAAGTTGTATATGAAGTGGCATTAGATGTATTTACACATGGTAATGCAGCTTAGAGGGACATGGAATGCTTTAACCTGCAGTTACAAAAGCATAAATAATGTTTTGATATTATAAACATGTAATGTTGAATAGGCCTACTGATATTTGAAATTATTTTAAAAATGAAAAGATAGGATGCTTAAATTAAAACCGCCAGTAGGTGACAGTAAATCACTGTTAATAAGCGATCACATCATCAATTCATCACGTAGTCGGCTATGGATGCACTCTGTAGGTGTGTTTTGTTTGGTTTTAGCAATATACTCGATAATGTAATTATGTCTCACGAGTTCAGTATTTGCACAGATTTGGCTTGCATGAGCTTCCCTAAGAAATTAATACGTGAACAACTTACAAATAGTAGGCTAACCCGCCAAATTAGCTAGTGATTTGACAGCATTACCCGTCACAGCTGATTTTTACCTGCATTTGGCGGGTTGGAGGGTGTTCAAATCCTGTATATATATATATATATATATATATATATATATATATATATACTGCTCAAAAAAATTAAAGGAACACTTTTTAATCAGAGTATAGCATCAATTTAATTAAACTCATGTGATATTGATCTGGTCAGTTGAGTAGCAGAGGGGGTTGTTAATCAATTTCAGCTGCTTTGGTGTTAATGAAATTAACAACAGGTGCACTAGATGGTCAACAATGAGATTTACATTTAGGCATTTTGGCAGAGATGACCCCCAAAAGAGGAATGGTGTGGATGCAACTGACATTTTTTTCCCGCTCATGTTTTCTGACTGTTTTTCACTAGTTTTGCATTTGGCTAAGGCCACTGTCACTACTGGTAGCATGAGGTGATACCTGGACCCTACAGAGGTTGCACGGGTAGTCCAACTCCTCCAGGATGGCACATCAATATGTACCATTGCCAGAAGGTTTGCTGTGTCTCCCAGCACACTCACAGGAGCATGGAGGAGATTCCAGGAGACAGGCAGGTACTCTAGGAGAGCTTGACAGGGCCGTAGAAGGTCCTTAACCCATCAGCAGGACCGGTATCTGCTCATTTGTGCAAGGAGGAATAAGATGAGCTCTGCCAGTGCTCTACAAAATGACCTCCAGCAGGCCACTGTTCTGAATGTCTCTGACCAAACAATCAGAAACAGTCTTCATGAGGGTGGCCTGAGGGCCCGACGTCCTCTAGTGGGGCCTGTGCTCACTGCCCAGCACCATGGAGCCCGATTGCCATTTGCCATTGAACATCAGAATTGACAGTTCCATCATTGGTGCCCTCTTTTTGCAGATAAATGCAGGTTCACCCTGAGCACATGTGACAGACGTGAAAGGGTCTGGAGAAGCCATGGAGAACATTATGCTGCCTGTACCATCATTCAGCATGACTGGTTTGGTGGTGGGTCAGTGAGGGTCTGGGGAGGCATATCCATGAAGGGATGCACAGACCTCTACAGGCTAGACAATGGCACACAGACTGCCATTATGTATCAGGATGAAATCTTTGGCCCCGTTGTCAGGTCCTACACTGGTTCAGTGAGTCCTGGGTTCTTCCTGGTGCAAGACAATGCCTGGAAAGTATGCATGCAGTTCTTGGAGGGTGAAGGAATTGATACCATTGAATGGCCCCCATGCTCGCCTGATCTAAATCTAATAGAACACCTCTGGGACATTCTGTTTTGGTCCATCCGACGCCACCAGGTTACACCCCAGATTGTCCAGGAGCTCAGTGATTCTGTGGTCTACGTCTGGGAGGAAATGCCCCTAGGACACCATCTGTTGTCTCAATAGGAGCATGGCCCTATGTTGTCAGGCATGCATACACGCATTTGGGGGCCATACAAACTACTGAGTACCATTTTGAGTTGCTGCAATGCAATTTCAGCATAATGGATTAACCTGCTGCATACTTTCTTCACTTTGATTTTCGGGGTGTCTTTGAATTCAGCCCTCTGTAGGTTTTTCATCTCATTTCCATCAAACCATGTGGCATCCTTTCGTTCCTAACACATGACCCAGTCCATATCAGTATGATATCCATCATGATATATTTCTGATGTATATTTTTGAGCAGTGTATATATATATATATGCCTTCTTAGAAACCCAGAAATGTGAAAAGGGTCTATAAAATTGTCACAAGTGCACTCAAAGCAACCTTAAAGCAAGAGGAAGTCTTTTGTAGGAGGAGGCTTGGGTGGAGGCCGGACTCCCGGAAGGAGGACAACAAACAGAGTCCAGGGTGGTGATGACAGAGGTAGGAACTAAGGAGGAGACAGAAAAGTCCAGGGTGGTGACGACGGAGGGAGGTTACCTGACAATTCAAATATTAAAAGCAAAAGAATATAAAGTAATAATTTGTTTTATAAGTAAAATCATTACATGCTATTCTTAAGCTATCCTTTCACTAGAAAAAAAAAAAAAGAAGAGAATGTTCCGGCACCTACGCATACATACGCATACATTACATACGCTTATCTCTCAGCATGAGAAAATGTTTGTTTTTCATGTATATAGGATGAACATACTCTTTTTCCTGCAACTTTAATAGACAGATCTTAATAGACAGAATCTTCACTAGACAGAACAGCACATGAAATTATCCAGTATTAATCAGTATCAATCACATTTAATGTAAATGAACTGGAAGTAAGTGCATGCCTTTATTGCTGATTAAACTCACAGCAGCATTTCACTGAAGTCTGTAGGTGTGTTTCATTTGACTGTAAGTGGACTGCAAAGTGGACTTCACATGGTGTTCTACCATCTTAAGTGAGATTCCAGTCCCAGAGGATCAGTTTGAAGGGCACTTCGAAAGGCATTGGGAATAAGGGAACACTGATACATCACTTCACAGAAAGTGGAGAAGGAAAAATCACCCAGCTGTCATTGCGCACTATTTCACCAGTCAGAGCCGTTAAAAGAGTTTCTCTTTCGAGGTCAATGTCTTGACATTGCGTCACAGCTGACTTTCTCTGAAAATACTGAAGACTGATTAAATCATGCTATTGCAACACAATAGTGAATGGCAGTTAGGTGCCTGGACGATGGGCAGAGCCATACACTATATGACTCAGCACCGAGCACCATGCTCATCACAGCATTGCTGGTGCACACAATGTAAACATAATGTATGCAGCCCTGAACCAGCAATCAGCCATGAACCGAGCATAGAGAAGTTTTTGTCCACTCACTCACTCATTCGGCATAAGCAACTCCCTGTCTTAGTGCAACAGTTAGCCGAACACAAAGAAGTTCTAGTTGCTCAGTCATTCACGTGATGTAAGCAGCCCTTGCCTTGGAGCAGTGGTCAGCTGTGTATAGATCACAGAGAATTGTTTATCTGCTCACTAACTCATGGTGCATAAGTTGCCCTTGTCTCGGAGCAGTGGTCTATCATGTGCAAGTGCAAAAGATCTTGCAACTGTAGTGTCTAGACCAATCAGACACATAATTGTTCATTAGATTTACCAAATCAATTATTCATTAGATTAAGAAATAATATAACCTTTGTGTTTAGGCCATTTATGGAAGGATTTTCCGGACTATTTTCAAAAGAAATTGCAAATTGTATTTGCAATTGCTTTTTCTTGTCACATAGCAGCTTTTAGACACTGTTTTGTTTTTGTTATAAGTCAGAAATGATAAGGAGGCAGCTTCCCGCAATACAAAGTTAATGATTTAAGTTAAGATTTCCCCCCCGGTGGGCGTGGTTTTCAGATTATGACGCATGTCTCTCTGTCTCTATAGACCCACCCCTTACGCTGATTGACAGGTTTCTGTGTAATACATACAATTCAGTGAAATTCAAACACAAAATGAAGTGCGTTTGAGTTTTGGCAGGCTACATATGGGGCGCAGAGAAAGTGAAAAAGCTGACATGGAAATTGAGATTGCTATTTAAATACGCCAGGGTCATTACTCAAATCATAGGAAATACAGCTGCAAATGGACTTTGCTTTTCCATTTGAAATTTGGCAGTCACTGTGCATTCGCAAAAGCGAAAATGCAAACACAAACACAAACGATAATACTTGCAGTTGCGTTTGGATTATTGCACAGTTTATGCGTCCACATATGGAAAAAGCATCCTTCCATAGGCCATAATTAAGCTGTTATAAATTTGATATGGTATTTGCATGTGTTGTATGTATACTTCCCTATTCAGCCTGGTTACAACTCCTTATTGGTATTAGTTAAACTCTATATGCTTATATTCAAGTGTATGAATGTATCCCTGCTTTAATATTTTCTTTCTTGGCATTGAAATGATCTGCTCTTTATTTACTAAACAATGGTGTACCTTTTGCGATTATGAAATGCATCATACTGTTTTTACTATATTTTGGGTAAAACTGCACCAATTCTCCAGACCAGCAATAAAAATAGTGAAAAAGTGTTTACAACCTTAAATCAACCAAATCCGTGTCTAAGTTTGGGCCCTTTTTCAAGGTGATTTTTGAATCTCTTGTGATTCACATTAAGCTTCGGTTAATTGATGCTAAATACTCATGTTGTTTGTTCTTCTCTTTTGTAGGGTATGGACCAATCAGACAATGGTTCATTAGATTTACCCAAATCAGTGGTTTATTGAATTAACAAGTAAACACAGACTTCCCCTCACCCAAACCAACATGGGTGCCGCAAAGTCTTAGATGGGCCCGGTTACCATGGCAACCAGGACGCTTCTGGCAGACCAGATAAACTTTTCGATCCAAAAGAATGTATAGAGACTCTTCCCCCATCCTGACTGTCCCTAAAGCAAACACATTCTTCCACTGAAAGTGACTTATTGGGTTAATTCTTAGACAAACTTTTCTGTGACGAACACACAAATAATCACGGATCACTGTGTGTATTATGACCGTTCCTGCATGTAGTCTTGGGTATTGTATAACTGTTTTATGCATGTGCTATGATAGATCACTAGTCTAGTATAACCACATACATGCCGTGTTTGGTATCTTTGAATTCGTATTTTGATTATCTAAAAGATGGTGGATATTATTTGTTGATACCTGTGCAACATATTAGTGTTCTAAGAATCCTTAGTGGTATTGCACCAACACCCAATCAAATTACATATGCAAAATGCCGTGCTCCCGGACAAGAGTCGTAAAACTTCCCTCCAAAAATACAAGACACCATTGGCTCTCTGAACTTCTAGAGGTGTGACCACTCTAGAAGATAAAAGACTCACACCAGCTACATTTGTGTTTTTCAGTTCATCTCAGTGCTTTTGGTGCTTTCAACCTCTTCACACGTGTCTCATCTTCTGGTTGCCAAGTCCTGGAGCCAGCGCACCGGCGCCCGGCAGGACTTGAGCATGATCCGTCTGAGGTTCTTTTCAGAACCTAAGAAGATGATAAGCTAAGAACTCTTCTGGACCTTTTTGTAACAATGACGGGACGTGGACAGGTGGATCCAAGTGCAAGCTTTATTAATAGAAATAATCGTGGTCAACAAACAGGGTCAGGCAGGAACAAACATGGGCAACGTAGGACAAGACAAAGAAGCATCAGTATCCGAGCATGAAGGTCTGGGGCCGGCAGCGAGCAGGGTAATCCAAGGGGCAGGCAAGGGGTCGAAAGGCGGGCGGAGAACAGTCACGGGAACCAGGAACAAAGGAGCTCGGCAACGGGAGGGCAACCAGGAAATAACGCTCGGAATTGACAGTATTAACAAATCAAGACTTCGCAATCTGACTGTTGGTGAACCGGTCCTTAAATACTGTGTGAGAAGCAAGATGGCCAACAGGGGTGAGAGGTGAGAGGACACAGGAAGTTCACGAGAATGGGGTTATGTGAAATGGAGTGAGTAAATGTCCATAGGTCCATACGGCGCTTGACGTTGGAGGCGGAGCAGCTGCGACGGCGATACTTGACTCTGGAGGCGGACCAGCTGCGACGACGCTTGACTCTGGAGGCGGAGCAGCTGAGAAGACGCTTGACTCTGGAGGCGAAGCAGCTGTGACGACAACGCTTGACTCAGGAGTGACAGCTGTGACATCACTTGACTCTCAGGCGAGTCGGACGCCCACCCGGGCAGATCATGCGAATCGGACGCCCTCCTGAGGTTCTGTGGAGAGAGACGCCACCTCTGAGGACTCGGTGGTGGTATACGCGGCCCAGACAACCCAAAGAGCAGTTCTCAGGAGGAGCATGGCCTCAGTGAATGTCAGTACAGGAGTGGTGCCAGTGATGGGGCTGGGCTCAGGAACAACTGCTGTGACTTGGCTTGGTACTGGAGCAATAGCTGAGACGTGACTGGGCGCCGGAGCTGTGGCTTGGCTTGGTGTGTGTGCAGCTGTGTTGAGACAGGATTCAGGAGCAGCGGTGACGAGGCTTGACTCTGGAGGAGCGGCAGCGACGAGGCTTGACTCTGGAGGAGGAGGAGCTGCGATGATGATGCTTGATGCTGAAGGCGGAGCAGCTGCGACGGCGATACTTGACTCTGGAGGCGGAGCAGCTGCGACGGCGATACTTGACTCTGGAAGCGGACCAGCTGCGACGACGCTTGACTCTGGAGGCGGAGCAGCTGAGAAGACGCTTGACTCTGGAGGCGGAGCAGCTGAGAAGACGCTTGACTCTGGAGGCAGAGCAGCTGTGACGACAACGCTTGACTCAGGAGTGACAGCTGTGACATCACTTGACTCTGGAGGGACAGCTGCTACATCACTTGACTCTAGAGGGACAGCACTTGACTCTGGAGTGACAGTTGCAACATCACTTGGCTCTGGAGAAGCGGCTGCACCGACTTGGCTTGACTCTGGAGGTACAGCAGTGACTTGACTTAACTTTGAGGGAACTGCTGTGACTTTACTTGACTCTGGAAGAACGGCTGTGACTTGACTTGGCTTTGAGGGATTTGCTGTGACTTCACTTGACTCTGGAGGAACAACTGTGACTTGATTTAGCTCTGAGGGGACTGCTGTGGCTTGACTTGGCATGGGAGGAGCTGCGGCTTGTTGTAATTCGCGGAGTGCAGCAAGGATGTTATCCAACCGGTCGAGTGTTGTAGTGAAATGAGAAAACTGACTAGACTGTGGAGGAAAGGCTGTGTCTGGACTTGACTCTGGAACATCAGTTGATCTTGACACTGGAACCATGGCTGTGACAGGACTTGACACTGAACAGGCAGTTGTGGTTAGACATGACTCTTGAGAAACAGCTGTGACTTGACTTGGCCTTGAAACGACGGCTGTAACTTGACTTGGAACAACAGCTGCCACTGGACTTGACACTGGAACAACGGCTGGGCTTGACACTGGATGGACAGCTGTGACTGGACTTGACTCTGGATTTGGCTCTGGAATGGTTGCCATCTTGACTTGAGAAAGCTGTGGTTTGGCAGCCATCTTGACTGCCTTGGGGTTTTGGGCAGACTGGATACTAGTGAGCGCGGACTTGACAGACAGGATTGGTGGGTCTTCCAGACAAGAAATAAGTCTATTGTAACTGGTTGGACTGAAAAAGTGTGCTGGGAAGTCCGCCATCTTGTGATCGCGCCGTGCCGCGGCCGCCATTTTGTGATCGCGCGCCGGCGCGGATGCCATTTCTGTGGTTTCGCGATCCTCCTCCGCGAAATCCACGGAGTCTAACAAGTCCCCGTATTGCAGTGCGTAATCCAAAGAGTCAGAAAAACAGGAGCATGGCAAGATGTAATCATAAGCCTCCTCTCTGTAGTCGCGTTCCCCCTCTGCGAAAGCCACAGGAACAGAGAATGAATCCCCGCACCACAATGCAAAGTCCACATAATCAGAAAAACAGGTGCGGGGGCACTCAAATCGCAGCCTCGATTTGAGAGGCTCATCGAGAGCCAAACGGAAAATGTCCATGAAATATTGTTCATCATAGAATGACAGTTTGTACATCTGATTATAAAAACGTGAAATTAAGTCCTCAATGGGCATACCGTTCTGTTTGAGAGTGAGAAGCTGGTCGATGGGGTCCATGGTTGAGCTGGTGGGTGAAATAAAGCTGCTGGATCCGGGTATGGCGAAGTCTTCTGTAACAATGACGGGACGTGGACAGGTGGATCCAAGTGCAAGCTTATTAATAGAAATAATCATGGTCAACAAACAGGGTCAGGCAGGAACAAACATGGGCAACGTAGGACAAGACAAAGAAGCGTCAGTATCTGAGCGTGAAGGTCTGGGGCCGGCAGCGAGCAGGGTAATCCAAGGGGCAGGCAAGGGGTCGAAAGGCGGGCGGAGAACAGTCACGGGAACCAGGAACAAAGGAGCTCGGCAATGGGAGGGCAACCAGGAAATAACGCTCAGAATTGACAGTATTAACAAATCAAGACTTCGCAATCTGACTGTTGGTGAACCGGTCCTTAAATACTGTGTGAGAAGCAAGATGGCCGACAGGGGTGAGAGGTGAGAGGACACAGGAAGTTCACAAGAATGGGGTTATGGGAAATGGAGTGAGTAAATGTCCATAGTGAAGTGAAGGCTCCCTCTAGGGGTGAAAGGAGGGAGCCACAGCGTGACAGTTCATGACACTTTTAAGCTTGTGCCAGGCCGTGAGGCCTTGTCTTTCCATTCCCCAAGGATCATCAGATTTTGGCTGGATCTTCTCTCTCAGCCCCTTTGCTCTTCTTTGCTTCACTGGGAAGGAACTCCCAATCACCACAGAGTCAGGACACCTTTGGAGAACATCACTCTTCAAACCCGGAAGAACGTGATCGCAAATCCAAAACCTTGAAACCATCAAGACCTTCATACAAGACTGCACCCGGACCATCGTCCACAACGAAGGCAACGCAAGTATCGTACGTTTAACTAAACAGAGGTTTGGTATAAGCTATAGACCTGTTGAAAAATGCCACTGATGGTTTCACTAAAGGTTAACTGACTCCTTTCATAGTTTTCATTCTCCTTGTTTCTCTAATGGCTTCTCACTTGCCCCTTTACCCTGTATGAATGACTGTATGTTTGTTTATTTAGATTAGTTATGTGTTTAGTCCTTAATTAATAAAATTCTTGTGCACAAACTACATGGGTTTCTGATTCTGCCTTGCAAAATATTAATGTCCCTTTACGATTTCCGATTCGAGCTACATGCTCTATGCATTAGTATATAAGAAAGTTATATACTAATGCACTTACCCACATCATAAACACCTCGCTCCACACTGGCACATTTCCTACAGCATTTAAGCAGGCTCGGGTCATACCACTGCTTAAGAAACCCACTCTAAATCCAGCACTTTTAGAAAACTACAGACCAGTATCCCTTTTCCCATTCATCGCTAAGACACTTGAGCGAGTAGTATACAACCAACTCTCTATCTTTCTTGCACAGAACCATCTCCTGGACATAAACCAGTCTGGCTTCAAAAGTGGCCACTCAACTGAGACTGCCCTGCTCTCAGTCACTGAAGCCCTAAGATTGGCAAGAGCAGCATCCAAATCCTCAGTACTCATTTTACTGGATCTGTCTGCTGCATTTGACACAGTCAACCACCAGATCCTCCTGTCCACCCTCATGAAGATGGGCATCTCAGGAACCGCACTCCAATGGTTCAAGTCTTACCTCTCAGGTAGGTCCTTCAAGGTGGCTTGGAGGAGTGTAGTTTCTGAGTCACAACATCTTGCTACTGGAGTTCCTCAAGGCTCAGTGCTTGGACCACTGCTCTTCTCCATCTACATGTCATCGTTAGGTTCTGTCATTCGGAAGCATGCTTTTTCCTATCACTGCTATGCTGATGACACGCAACTCTACTTCTCCTTCCATCCAGATGACCCCACGGTTCCTGCCCGCATCGCAGCTTGTCTGACCGACATCTCTGGCTGGATGAAAGAACACCATCTTCAGCTCAACCTTGCTAAGACTGAACTGATTGTGATCTCAGCCAACCCCGCGCTTCATCACAACTTCTCTATACAGCTAAATTCATCAACCATAACTTCCTCTAGGACAGCCAGGAATCTTGGAGTTGTGATGGACAACCAGTTAACCTTTACAGACCATATTGCTGCTACAGCTCGATCCTGCAGATTTGCCTTGTACAACATTAGGAAGATCAGATCCTTCCTATCAGAGCAGGCTACACAACTTCTTGTCCAAGCTCTTGTCCTCTCCAGACTGGACTATTGTAATGCACTCTTGGCAGGCCTTCCTGCATGCACTTCCAAGCCTTTGCAGATGATTCAGAATGCAGCAGCAAGAGTGGTCTTTAATGAGCCGAAGAAAGCCCATGTCACACCTCTCTTCATCAGACTGCATTGGCTGCCAGTAGCTGCTCGCATCAAATTCAAGGTACTGGTGCTTGCCTACAAGACAACCGCTGGCACTGCACCAGAATACCTAAACTGTCTAATCCAACCTTATGTCCCTTCCAGAAGCTTGCGTTCTGCAAATGAACGACGCCTTGTGGTGCCATCCCAAAGAGGCTCAAAATCACTTTCACGTACCTTTTTGTGGACTGTTCCCAGCTGGTGGAATGACCTACCCATCTCAATTTGATCAGCTGAGTCATTGGCCATCTTCAAAAAACGTCTGAAAACCCATCTTTTTCGGCAGAACTTGACCAATTGACACTAGCTCTTTCCTACTCTTTTCAGTTTTCTATATTTATATTAAAAAAAAAAAAAAAAAAAAAAAAAACCCTTGCAAGACTTATCGTGTTTATCTAACTGAAATTTGCCACAACACTGTCGCTCTCTTGTTGCTCTGATTGCTTCTATTGTAAGTCGCTTTGGATAAAAGCGTCTGCTAAATGACTAAATGTCTAAATGTCTAAGTTATTTTCTGTGGCCAAGAAAATATCCTTTCTTTGAATACATGTGAAATTACCCTGAATGTTTGCTGGATGAATGGGTCAATTCATTGTAATGTAAATTCAGCTTTATCAAGCTAATTCTATTGAATTATCCAAATATTATAATTAATTATAATGAGTTATGATTAATTATTAATATTTCCCCTTGAGCTAATAAATGCACTACACTTTCTCTTTACTTACTTTTGTTCTTTATGTGTGTATGTATGTGATTTACTTAATTTAGCTGTATGTTACCTGTAGTTTTATTTATTAAATCCCTCATATTCACAATCGATTGTATCTGTGTACTGCTCACAATTCGAAATCACTGAATGTTGATCTTGCTACATGCTAAGTTACTACTAGTACTGATTAAAGTAGGAAAGCTATTCTTTCTTTTTTATGCAAATATAGTAACTTGTCATGTATGAATTGTAGTAGATGTGGAGTTGATTGTATGTTTTTACATTTGAAATTTTATTTTTGATTTTTTAGGGCGGATCAGGCGGAGCAGGTACCCTCCAGGGTGGAGCAGATGAGTCAGATGCCCTCCAGGGCGGATCAGGCGAGTCAGACACCCTCCAGGGCGGATCAGAAGCACCCCAGGGCGGAGCAGACAGGACAGGAGCCCTCCAGGGCGGAACGGAAGCACCCCAGGGCGGAGCAGACGGGGCTAGAACCCTCCAGGGTGGAACGGAATCCCCCCAGGACGGAGCAGACAGGTCTGCAACATAGAGCATAGACAGACACGCACACACAGAGAGAGAGAATCATATGCCCTCCAGGGCGGAGCAGACAGGACAGGGACCCTCCAGGGCGGAATGGAAGCACCCCAGGGCAGAGCAGACAGGACTGGAACCCTCCAGGGAGGAACGGAATCCCCCCAGGGCGGAGCAGACAAGATGGGAGCCCTCCAGGGTGCCACGGAAACGCCCCAGGGCGGAGCAGACAGGACGGGAGAAACGCAGCACTCTTGTTCTCGCGTGCCAGCGCGGCCACCATTTTGTGATCGGGCGCCGACGCGGCCGCCATTTTGTGATCGCGCTCAGTGAAATCCTCAGTTTCTGACAAGCCCCCGCACCACAAAGCATAATCCACAAAGTCTGAGTAGCATGAGCAAGGGCCTTTTGATCTCAGCCTTGACCTCAATGGCTCATCAAGCCCACAAAGAAACAAGTCCATAAAAAAAGCCTCATCATAGAAGGGGAGCTGGTAGAGAAGGTCACTGAAAGTTCTTACAAAAGAGTCAATGGACATACCGTCTTGTTTGAGAGAAAGCAGCTGGTCGAAAGGGTCCATGGTTGAGCTGGTGGGTGGAATAAAGCTGCTGGATCCGGGGTTGGCGAAGTTTTCTGTAACGAATGGGATGAAGACAGGTGGATCCATGTACAAGCTTTATTTACAGGAGTAATCGTGGTCAACAGCTACTTTGGCCATGAGGGTGGTCAGGACCTCTTGTAAAAGATAAGACCTTTTCTGCTCAAGCAGCATGCAATCCAAAATACGACGGGCAATGCCAATCATACGTTCCCACGCGCCGCCCATATGAGACGCGTGGGGCGGGTTGAATACCCAGGTGCAGCTTTGAGTGTCCAAGTACTCCTCCACTCTTTTGAAACCTGGATTCAACTGGTCCATCTCCAGTTCATGAGAAGTGGTGATGAAATAAATTCCACAGTCGGAACGGATCTGTTTCACGGGGCCCCTGATTGCAAATAACCTCCTCAAGGTATTGATAAAACTGCGGGTACTCATGGCTTCAATCACCTCGATGTGGACTGCCCTTGAACACATACAAGAGAACATATCACAGCCCATCGTTTAGAGTTGAAGACGACTCCTCTTGTACGGCGTGAGACAATTTCCCAGGGTCCAAACACGTCGACACCTACATACAGTGGATATAAAAAGTCTACACACCCCTGTTTAAATGCCAGGTTTATATGATTAAAAAAAATTAAAATACCACAAATAATTTCAGAACTTTTTCCACCTTTACTGTGACCTATAACTTGTACAACTCAGTTGAAAAACAAACTGAAATCTTTTTTTCTGTGTAAAGTAAAAATAAAAAACTAAAATAATGTGGCTGCATTAGTGTACACACCATTAAACTAATACTTTGTCGAAGCATCTTTTGATTTTATTACAGCATTCAGTCTTTTTGGGTATGAGTTTATCAGCATGGCACATCTTGACTTGGCAATATTTGCCCACTCTTCTTTGCAAAAACACTCCAAATCTGCCAGATTGCGAGGGCATCTCTTATGCATAGCCCTCTTTAGATCACCCCACAGATTTTCAATTGGATTCAGGTCTGGGCTCTGGCTAGGCCATTCTAAAACTTTAATCTTTTTCTTGTGAAGCCATTCTTTTGTTGATTTGGATGTATGCTTAGGGTCATTGTCGTGCTGAAAGATGAAGTTCCTCTTCATCTTCAGCTTTCTTGCAGAAGCCTGAATATTCATATTGTGCCAATATTCACAGGTATTTGGCACTGTTCATAATTCCCTCCACCTTGACTAAGGCCCCAGTTCCAGCTGAAGAAAAACAGCCCCAAAGCATGATGCTGCCACCACCATGCTTCACTGTGGGTATGGTGTTCTTTTGGTGATGTGCAGTGTTGTTTTTGCGCCAAACATACCTTTTGGAATTGTGGCCAAAGAGTTCAACCTTGGTTTCATCAGACCATAACACATTTTCTCACATGCTTTTGGAAGACTTCAGATGGGTTTTTGCAAAACTGAGCTGGGCTCGGATGTTTTTCTTCGTAAGAAAAGGCTTCCGTCTTGCCACCCTACCCCACAGCCCAGACATATGAAGAATATGGGTGATTGTTGTTACATGTACCACACAACCAGTACTTGCCAGAAATTCCCGCAGCTCCTTTAATGTTGCTGTAGCAAAGTCAAAGTCAAAGTCAAAGTCTGCTTTATTGTCAATTCTGCCATATATACACCACGTACATACAGAGAATTGAAATTGCGTTACTCTCAAACCCTAGATGCATACAGGTAACATTAACAATAACATAAGAAGTAAAATACACTAACGTGCAAAATAAATAATATATATATAAATACAAAATTACAGTAAAAGAGTCAATTAAAAAAATAAAGTGGCATTTATGATAGAGATGTATGAGATATAAAGTGACTTATGAAAATAAAGTGGCAGTGGCAGATAGTAGTGCAAACCAGACAAATAGTCAGTGCAATGTTGGTGTAGTGCAGAGCTTGATAGTTCGTGTATGTAGAGACCAGTGCTCAGAGAGTCAATGTGTATGAGGTAGATGGATGAGGTAGTGAACCGTGGGGGGTGATGTTTCAGAGGTCAGGTAAATGGGGCAGAAAGAGGGGAGAGGGGGCAGAGTCGGAGGGAGTTCAGCATCCTGACAGCCTGATGGATGAAGCTGTCTTTCAATCTGCTGGTCCTGGCCTGAAGACTGCGCAGTCTCCTCCCTGATGGCAGCAGTCTGAAAAGGCTGTGTGACGGGTGGGTGGGGTCACCAGCAATGCTGAGGGCTTTGCGGGTGAGACGGGTGTCGTAGATGTCCTGGAGGGAGGGGAGAGGGACACCAACGATCTTCTCAGCTGCTCTCACTATGCGCTGAAGTTTTGTACGGCAGGATGCGTTGCAGGTGCCATACCACACAGTGATGCAGCTGGTCAGGATGCTCTCGATGGTGCCTCTGTAGAAGGTGCACATGATGGGGGCTGGGGCTCTGGCTCTTCTCAGTTTGCGAAGAAAGTAGAGTCGCTGCTGTGCTTTCATGGTCAGTGCTGTGGTGTTGGCAGTCCAGGAGAGGTCTTCTGTGATGTGCACACCCAGGAACTTAGTGCTACTCACTCTTTCCACGGTCGCACCGTTGATGGTCAGAGGAGCATGCTGAGGGTGCACTCTCCTGAAGTCAACAACAATCTCCTTCGTCTTCTCTACATTCAGAGAGAGATTGTTGTCACCGCACCATCTGGCCAGGCGGCTCACTTCACTCCTGTAGTTTGTCTCATCACGGTTGCTAATGAGACCAACCACAGTCGTGTCATCCGCAAACTTAATGAAGAGGTTGCTGTTGTGTGTCGGTGTGCAGTCATGGGTCAGCAGAGTGAAGAGGAGGGGGCTTAGCACACATCCTTGAGGGGCCCCTGTGTTCAGAATGATGGTGCTGGATGTGTTGCTGCCGACCCGTACTGCCTGAGGTCTCCCGGTCAGGAAGTCCAACAGCCAGTTGCACAGCGATGTGTTGAGTCCCAGCTGAGACAGTTTTTGAGTGAGCTGTTGAGGGATGATTGTGTTGAATGCTGAACTGAAGTCTATGAACAGCATTCTGACATAAGAGTCTTTTTTGTCCAGATGTGTGAGTGCAGAGTGGACGGCAGTGGAGACGGCATCATCGGTCGAGCGGTTTGACCGATATGCAAACTGGTAGGGGTCCAGGGAGGGGGGGAGGACAGACTTGATGTGCTGCATGACTAGTCGCTCAAAGCACTTCATGAGGATGGGAGTAAGTGCGACTGGGCGATAGTCGTTGAAGCAGGATGGAGATGATTTCTTCGGTACTGGGATGATTGTGGTAGCTTTGAAGCATGTGGGAACAACAGCCTGACTCAGGGAGATGTTGAAGATGTCTGTGAAGACATCAGTGAGTTCCGCTGCACAGTCTCTCAGAACACGTCCAGGGATGTTGTCAGGACCAGGAGCTTTGCGTGCATTGATCCTGCTGAGGGATCTTCTCACGCTGTCCGTGGACAGAGTCAACATCTGGTCGTCGAGAGGAGGTGGAGTCTTCTGTGCAGTGGTGCTGTTGTGTGCCTCAAAGCGAGCGAAGAAAGTGTTCAGTTCGTTCAGCATCGGGGTGGTGCTGTCACAGGTCCGCGGCGGGGGCTTGTAGTCCGTGATGGTCTGAATCCCCTGCCACAGGCTCCTGGTGTCTCTGCTGTCACTGAAACGATGGGCTATCCTCCTGGAGTACTGACTCTTAGCCTTTCTGATGCCGCGTGACAGGTTGGCTCTAGCTTTCCTCAGGCTCACCTCGTCTCCAGCTCTGAAGGCAGCGTTGCGAGTCATCAGAAGTCTGTAGACTTCCCCTGTCAGCCACGGTTTTTGGTTGGGCCGGACGGTGATGGTCTTTGTGACTGTTACATCCTCAATGCTTGGTGATGTAGGCAGTGACAGTCTCTGAGTACTCCTGGAGGTCTGTTGTGTTGTGGTATGTAGCAGCCTGTTTGAACATGTCCCAGTCAGTGGTGTCAAAGCAGTCTTGAAGTGCCTCTGACGACCCTTCTGGCCACACTTGAATTTGTTTCTGAACCGGTTTGGTGACTTTAACGAGCGGTCTGTATGCTGGCATTAGCATAACAGTGATGTGGTCTGAAGCACCAAGGTGGGGGAGGGGTAGGGCTTTGTAAGCTCCTCTCTGTGTGGTGTAAACAAAGTCCAGTGTGTTGTTTCCACGTGTTGGAAAGTCTATGTGTTGTTGTATTTTAGGAAACACACTTTTTAAGTCTGCATGATTGAAATCCCCAGCCAAGATGAGAAAAGCATCTGGGTGGGCTGTCTGCTGCTCACTGATGTGCTGGTAAAGTTTATTCAGTGCCTCACTCCTGTTGTTGTTATTGGAGCTGGGAGGGATGTATACTGCAGCAAGTATTATGGCTGTATATTCCCGTGGTAGATAGAACGGCCGGCACTTAATAATCATAAACTCCAGCAGGGGTGAGCAGTGTTTGCAGACCACAACAGTATCGCGGCACCACGCATCATTGGTGTAAACACAAAGTCCGCCGCCGCGGGTCTTACCTCCCTCGACGAGCACTCTGTCCGCTCGATAGCATGTTAGCTGGTCGAGCTGAATGGCGCAGTCCGGAACACTGTTGTTGAGCCATGTTTCCGTAAACACAAAAACACAACAGTCTCTTACAGTCCTCTGAGTTGAGCGCAGAAGTCGGAGATCATCCAGTTTATTATCCAACGAGCGTACGTTAGCCAGAACGATGGTTGGAATAGCTGGCTTGTGTGGGTTAGCCACTAGCCTAGCCCGGATACCTCCGCGCTTCCCCCTCTTCTGTTTCCTCTCACACCGCTTGTGGCGCCTCCACTGTGGGTGAGGTGCAGTAGTGGGGGTCGGTGATGGAGTAGGCCTCCGGAGAAGACAATGGTCCCGCAGCTCTTGTACGAGCGTTGAGTTTGGATTTATAACTGTGGTCTTTCCGACATCTAGCAGAAACTCACGACTGTAGGTTCGTTTGCAGATAGATGGACGCGACAAATGCGTACAAAAACACTGTGACTCACAACATAAAAAACACGAAAACACCGATCTGTCGGGAGAGAGAGAAGCCGCTGCGTGTGCACGCGCCGCCATCTTGGCGCCGCCATCTTAGCAGCCTCCCTGACCAGTTTTCTTCTTGTGTTTTCATCAATTTTGAAGGGACGTCCTGTTCTTGGTAATGTCACTGTTGCACCATATTTTCTCCACTTGATGATGACTGACTTCACGATGTTCCATGGTATATCTAATGCCTTAGAAATTTTTTTGTACCCTTCTCCTGACTGATACCTTTTAACAATGAGATCTCTGTGATGCTTTGGAAGCTCTTTGCGGACAATGGCTTTTGCTGTGAGATGCGACTAGGAAAATGTCAGGAAAAGCATACTAAAACAGCTGAACTTTATTTGGGGTTAATCAGGGGCACTTAATGATGGCAGGTGTGCTGACTCCTATTTAACATTGTTAATTCTGAACACAGCCACATCCCCAGTTGTAAAAGGGTGTGCACACTAATGCAACCACATTATTTTAGCTTTTTAGGGGTTCGAGCACGCAGTGCTGAAACCCTATTGTATTTGTTAGGATTTTTATTATTAGGGGTTCGAGCACGCAGTGCTGAAACCCTATTGTATTTGTTAGGATTTTTAGGGGTTCGAGCACGAAGTGCTAAAACCCTATTGTATTTGTTAGGATTTTTATTATTATTATTATTATTATTATTATTCTTCCTTCCCTAAAACTGAATGTGCAGCCCAAACCATAAGGCATAGAGAGCTGAAACTTGGCCAGATGGTAGTCAATCCGGGATGTAACTCAGGCGCAAAGAACCGGCACAATCGGCCTATAGGTGGCGCTACAGCGCAAAAAACTAAAATTTTAGACATTTTGGGCCATAGATCGCAAACCGCTTGTCGTAGACTCAAAAACTTGGCATCGTTGCAATCCTTGGGTTAGCCCGAACAAAATTGTTCTACACCTCTTTGGTGTCTACGATGCACCGTTTTCCCGCAAAATCGAGCCAAAGCCGAAACCTACTTTTGCGAACTAGTCCTAGGTTTTTCACCCGATCAAAACCAAACCAGTGCAGGAATATTCTCTGGACACTGAATATCAATAATTATCAAAAAAAAGTTGAAATTTTGACTTTCGCGTGAAACAGCGCGATGAAACGTCCTTCGCTAATCGTTAGCCAATTGCTTTTTGAGCTATAACTCTTGAACGGAAAGAGATATCTTCACCAAACTCGGTACACATGTGTATAAGCTCAATCTTTGGTCAAATAAAAAAAATTGCGCAGCTCTGCCACTTGTGGGCGCTACAAGGTGGAAAAGACATATTTTCAGCTATAACTAGGCAACATTTGGTCTGATCGACTTAAAAATTGGTATGCAGCATCTTGAGCCAAACTGGCACAAGTGTATATGAGGACATTGGTGTATCTCAAAAAAACATGGCCGCCATCGGCCAATGAAGTTCGTACACTTATTAGACAAGGTTAACAAAGGTCGATCAGAACAAAACTCATTGGGCATGTTTGACTCATGGTCCTAAAGGTCTGTAAGAATTTTGAAAGAAATCGGCCACTAGTTGGCGCTAACGAGTTTTTTGGCTCTGTAATCACGTGGTGTTTCACTTATCCACACAATATGCATATCATTTCATAGATCTCCTCGTACTGAACAAATTTGCCTCAAGAACCATTGTTGTAAATCAAATCGTTCATTAATTATTAAAAAATATGTTAAAAACCTACTTTTGCGAACTAGTCCCTGGTTTTTTGCTCAATTTCGATCAAACCACTGCAGTAATATTCTGTGGACTCTCTAGATCAATAATTATCAAAAAAATGTTAAATTTTGTCATTTGGTTAGCTTTAACAGGGTCATTTAGAAAAGGGGCGTGGCCGCATATACCCAAAAGCCTATAAAACCTAAACTAAAAGTCAAAACTTTATAAAACTTCTAAGAAATATTTGTCAGATGACTCTTAACTAGCATGCAAAGTTTCATGGAGATCGGACCATAGGTGGCGCTATAACAGTTAAAAAGGCTACAAAAACAGACAATTTATATGGTAAAAGGCCTCAAATTACTAAAACCTGCTCATATATTCACACAAACACTAGAACTTCATATCATATGATAGATCTCATCATTCTGAACAACTTTGCCTCAAGAACTATTGCTCTAAATCAAATTGTTCATTAATTATTCACAAATATGTTAAAAACCTACTTTTGCGAACTGGTCCCTGTTTTTTTGCTCAATCTCAATCAAACAACTTCAGGGCACTTCTCTGGACTCTCTAGATCAATAATTATCAAAAAAATATTGAACATTTGCATTTAGATAGCGATAGCAGGGCCATTTAATATTATAATTGTGGTCTACTGTACCCAAAAGTCTTTAAATCTTAAAAGAAAGCAAACCTTCACAAACCTAAGTAAAATTCATGCATCATATTATTGTAAAGAAACACATTTTAGGGACATGGGGCAAAATTGCAATTTAATAGGTTATAAAGCTTAAAACAACAGATCTGAATGAATCTGCAATTCCACTAATAACCACTAGATGGCAGTGGAAGACCAGAGATTGGCTCATTCACATTACTTGACAGTGCTTTCATGGTTTAAGTGCTTTCCATGGTTTCATGGTTTTGAATTCATACTAAGACAATACTAAATCACTGTTATAACAGTTCAAATCACATTTAGTCAAACTTTACCACTTCATTTATACAGATCAATCATATTTGACAGTTCTGTAAGTTTATGATTACAGTGAAACCTGAAAATGATATATAAACTTTTAAAAAGACAACACTTGCAGTAAGTATTTTTGACCTACCATTTATTGCAGAAATTTATCATGATCTCTGGCCAAAATTGCTGGTGAACCTAGACTTTAGATGCAATAAAGGCCCTAGATGCAATAAGGGCCTTATAAGCTCGAACCCCGGGTAATTGTTGCTTGCAACTATATTTATTATTATTATTATTATTTTTCTGCCGTAAAACTGAACCAGCCCAAACCGTAAGGCCTAGAGACTTGAAACTTGGTCAATTTGAGGAGAACCTCACAAAGTCTCGCCCCAATCGGCCTATAGGTGGCGCTACAGCGAACAAAAACGCGTTAGTGCTCATAACTCCTAAACCGCTTGTTGTAGACTCAAAATTTTTACATTTTTGGAATCCTTGGGTCCATACAAATTGAACCCCCCCCCCCCTGTGACTTTGAGCCCCAAGGGCCTCGTTTTTCCATAAATTGGACTTGTGTCCGAAACCTACTTTTGCAAACTAGTCCTAGGATTTTCACCCAACCGAAACCAAACCAGTGCAGTAATGTTCTCTGGACAGTGAATATGAATAATTATCAAAAAAAAGTTGAAATTTCAACTCACATTCACATTGGGACCCCAAAATGTCCGTAAGTCGGGGGCCTAATTTACAAAAATGGCTATAACTCTGGAACGGAAGGAGATATTTTCACCAAACTTGGTACATATGTGTATAAAACAAATCTTTGGTCAAATAAAAAAAACTGTGCAGCTCTACCACTTGGTGGCGCTATAAGGTGGAAAAAACATAAAAACAGCTATAACTACACAACCATTAGTCCAATCAACTTCAAATTTGGTATGCAGTGTCTTTGTCCAATGTGCCATAAGGGTCTATGAGGACATTGGCATATCTCAAAAAACATGGCTGTCATTGGCCAATGAAGTTTGAGCACCTATTAGACAAGGTTATCGGAGGTCGATCGGAACAAAACTCGGTGGGCATGTTCGACTCATGGTCCTAAAGGTCTGTAAGAATTTTGAAAGAAATCGGCCACTAGTTGGCGCTAATGAGTTTTATGCCTTAGTAATCACGTGGTGTTTCACATATCCACACAATATGCACATCATCAGATAGATCTCCTCATACCGAACAACTTTGCCTCAAGAACCATTCCTGTCAATCAAATCGTTCATTAATTATTCATAAATATGTTAAAAACCTACTTTTGCGAACTAGTCCTAGGTTTTTTGCTCAATCTCGATCAAACCACTGCAGTAATATTCTGTGGACTCTCTAGATCAATAATTATCAAAAAAATGTTGAATTTTGTCATTTGGTTAGCTGTAACGGAGACATTTAGAAAGGGGCGTGGCCGCATATACCCAAAAGCCTATAAAACCTAAACGAAAAGTCAAAACTGTATAAAACTTCTAAGAAATATTTGTCAGATGACTCTTAACAAGCGTGCAAAGTTTCATGGAGATCGGACGATAGGTGGCGCTATAACAGTTTAAAATGCTTCAAAAACAGACAATTTGTACGGTAAATGGCCTCAAATTACTAAAACCTGCTCATATATTCACATAAATACTAGATCTTCATATCATATGATAGATCTCATCATTCTGAACAACTTTGCCTCAAGAACCATTGCTGTCAATCAAATTGTTCATTAATTATTCACAAATATGTTAAAAACCTACTTTTGCGAACTAGTCCCTGGTTTTTTGCTCAATCTTGATCAAACCACTGCAGCACAATTCTCTGGACTCTCTAGATCAATAATTATCAAAAAAATGTTGAATTTTGTCCTTTGGTTAGCTGTAACGGGGACATTTAGAAAGGGGCGTGGCCTCATATACTCAAAAGCCTATAAAACCTAAACGAAAACTCAAATTGTTATAAAACTTCCAAACAATATGTGTCAGGTCACTCTTAACAAGCATGCAAAGTTTCATGGAGATCGGACTATAGGTGGCGCTATAACAGTTAAAAAGGCTTCAATCTTGAGTAAACCACTGCAGCACAATTCTCTGGACTCTCTAGATCAATAATTATCAAAAAAAAAGTTGAACATTTGCATTTGGATTGCGATAACAGGGCCATTTAATAATATGATCATAGTCTACTGTACCTAAAAGTCTTTAAATCTTAAAAGAAAGCAAACCTTCACAAACCTAAGTAAAATTCATGCATCATATTACTGTAAACAATTATACATACGGCAAAAATTGCAGTGTAATAGATTATAAAACTTAAACCAATACATCTGAATTAAAAACTCAAGGTAATTCCAATAATAGCCACTAGATGGCAGTAGAAGACCACAGAATGGCTCATTCACATCACTTGACAGTGCTTTCACAGTTTAAGCTTTTGAACTCATACTAAGACAATAATAAATCACTGTTATAACAGTTCAAGTCACATTTAGTCAAAGTTTGCCACATAATTTATACAGATCAATCCTATTTGACAGTTCTATAAGATTATGATTACAGTGAAACCTGAAAATCCCCCAATACTTTTGCAAACTAGTTCCATGGTTTTTGCTCAATCTTGATCAAACCACTGCAGGGCACTTCTCTGGACTCTCTAGATCAATAATTATCAAAATAAAGTTTAACATTTGCATTTAGACAACGATAATAGGGCCATTTAATAATATGATCATGGTCTACTGTACCCAAAAGTCTTTAAATCTTAAAAGAAAACTAATCTTCACAAACCTTAGTAAAATTTATGCATCATATGATTGTAAATAAGCACGTTTTATGAACCTAGGGCAAAAATGACATTGTAATAGTTATAAAGCTTAAAAACAGTGCATGTCAATTTCAAGACATTAAATTGCAAAAATAACCACTAGATGGCAGTACAAGACCACAGATTTGCTCATTCACATTACTTGACAGTCCTTTCATGGTTTTAAGGTTTTGAATTCATACTAAGACAATACTAAATCACTGTTATAGCAGTTCACATCACATTTAGTCAAAATTTACCACTTAATTCATACAGACCAATCATATTTGACAGTTCTATAAGATTATGATTACAGTGAAACCTGAAAATGATAAATAATCTTAAAGACAAGACTGCACTTTGCATTTCTTCATCTACAATTTATAACAGAAATCTCTTATGATTTCAGCCCAAAATTTCAGGTTGGCCTAGACCTTAGATGCAATAAAGGCCTTAGATGCAACGAAGGCCTTATATGCATTAAATATCTTATATGCAATAATGGCCTCATGAGCTCGAACCCCGTTAATTGCTGCTTGCAGCTATATTTAGGGGTTCGAGCACGCAGTGCTGAAACCCTATTGTATTTGTTAGGATTTTTATTATTATTATTATTATTATTCCGCCCTACAACTGAATGGGCAGCCCAAACCGTAAGGCCTAGAGAGCTGAAACTTGGTCAGATGGTAGTAGTCTTGCTCGCTACTCAGGCGCAAAGAACCGGCCCAATCGGCCTATAGGTGGCGCTACAGCGCAAAAAACAAAGATTTTAGACATTTTTGGGACTAGCTCGTTCATTTTTTGTCATAGACTCAAAAACTTTACATCGTTGCGATCCTTGGATCAAGTCGAACAAACCTGGCTTACTTCAGATTTTCTCTACGACGCACCGTTTTCCCGCAAAATCGAGCCAAAGCCGAAACCTACTTTTGCGAACTAGTCCTAGGTTTTTCACCCAATCGAAACCAAACCAGTGCAGAAATGTTCTCTGGACACTGAATATCAATAATTATCAAAAAAAAGTTGAAATTTTGACTTTCGCGTGAAACAGCGCGATGAAACGTCCTTCGGTAATCGTTAGCCAATTGCTTTTTGAGCTATAACTCTTGAACGGAAAGAGATATCTTCACCAAACTCGGTACACATGTGTATAAGCTCAATCTTTGGTCAAATTAAAAAAATTGCACAGTTGTACCAACTCTGCAACATGGGGGTGCTATAAGGTGGAAAAAACATATTTTCAGCTATAACTAGGCAACACTTGGTCCAATCGACTTAAAAATTGGTATGCATCATCTTGATCCAAACTGGCACAAGTGTATATGAGGACATTGGTGTATCTCAAAAAAACATGGCCGCCATCAGCCAATGAAGTTCAAACACTTATTAGACAAGGTTAACGAAGGTCGATCAGAACAAAACTCATTGGGCATGTTTGACTCATAATCCTAAAGGTCTGTAAGAATTTTGAAAGAAATCGGCCACTAGTTGGCGCTAACGAGTTTTTTGGCTCTGTAATCACGTGGTGTTTCACTTATCCACACAATATGCATATCATTTGATAGATCTCCTCGTACTGAACAAATTTGCCTCAAGAACCATTGTTGTAAATCAAATCGTTCATTAATTATTAAAAAATATGTTAAAAACCTACTTTTGCGAACTAGTCCCTGGTTTTTTCCTCAAATTCGATCAAACCACTGCAGTAATATTCTGTGGACTCTCTAGATCAATAATTATCAAAAAAAAGTTGAACATTTGCATTTAGATAGCGATAGCAGGGCCATTTAATAATATAATTGTGGTCTACTGTACCCAAAAGTCTTTAAATCTTAAAAGAAAGAAAAACTTCACAAACCTAAGTAAAATTCATGCATCATATTATTGTAAACAAACACATTTTAGGGACATGGGGCAAAAATTGCAATTTAATAGGTTATAAAGCTTAAAACAACAGATCTGAATGAATCTGCAATTCCACTAATAACCACTAGATGGCAGTGGAAGACCAGACATTGGCTCTGTAAGTTTATGATTACAGTGAAACCTGAAAATGATATATAAACTTTTAAAAAGACAACACTTGCAGTAAGTATTTTTGACCTACCATTTATTGCAGAAATTTATCATGATCTCTGGCCAAAATTGCTGGTGAACCTAGACTTTAGATGCAATAAAGGCCCTAGATGCAATAAGGGCCTTATAAGCTCGAACCCCGGGTAATTGTTGCTTGCAACTATATTTAGGGGTTCGAGCACGAAGTGCTGAAACCCTATTGTATTTGTTAGGATTTTTATTATTATTATTATTATTATTATTAGGGGTTCGAGCACGCAGTGCTGAAACCCTATTGTATTTGTTAGGATTTTTATTATTATTAGGGGTTCGAGCACGCAGTGCTGAAACCCTATTGTATTTGTTAGGATTTTTATTATTATTATTATTATTATTATTATTCCGCCCTACAACTGAATGGGCAGCCCAAACCGTAAGGCCTAGAAAGCTGAAACTTGGTCAGATGGTAGTAGTCTTGCTCGCTACTCAGGCGCAAAAAACCGGCCCAATCGGCCTATAGGTGGCGCTACAGCGCCAAAAACAAAGATTTTAGACATTTTTGGGACTAGCTCGTTCATTTTTTGTCATAGACTCAAAAACTTTACATCGTTGCGATCCTTGGGTCAATTCGAACAAACCTGGCTTGCTTCAGATTTTCTCTACGACGCACCGTTTTCCCGCAAAATCGAGCCAAAGCCGAAACCTACTTTTGCGAACTAGTCCTAGGTTTTTCGCCCGATCGAAACCAAACCAGTGCAGAAATGTTCTCTGGACACTGAATATCAATAATTATCAAAAAAAAGTTGAAATTTTGACTTTCGCGTGAAACAGCGCGATGAAACGTCCTTTGCTAATCGTTAACCAATTGCGTTTTGAGCTATAACTCTTGAACGGAAAGAGGTATCTTCACCAAACTCGGTACACATGTGTATAAGCTCAATCTTTGGTCAAATAAAAAAAATTGCGCAACTCTGCCACATGGGGGCGCTATAAGGTGGAAAAAACATATTTTCAGCTATAACTAGGCAACACTTGGTCCAGTCGACTTAAAAATTGGTATGCATCATCTTGATCCAAACTGGCACAAGTGTATATGAGGACATTGGTGTATCTCAAAAAAACATGGCCACCATCAGCCAATGAAGTTCAAACACTTATTAGACAAGGTTAACGGAGGTCGATCGGAACAAAACTCATTGGGCATGTTCGACTCATGGTCCTTAAGGTCTGTAAGAATTTTGAAAGAAATCGGCCACTAGTTGGCGCTAACGAGTTTTTTGGCTCTGTAAACATGCGGCGTTTCACATATCCATGCAATATGCATATCATTTGATAGATCTCCTCGTACTGAACAAATTTGCCTCAAGAACCATTGTTGTATATCAAATCGTTCATTAATTATTCACGAATATGTGAAAAACCTACTTTTGCGAACTAGTCCCTGGTTTTTTGCTCAATTTTGATCGAACCACTGCAGTAATATTCTGTGGACTCTCTAGATCAATAATTATCAAAAAAATGTTCAATTTTGTCATTTGGTTAGCTTTAACTAGGTCATTTAGAAAAGGGGTGTGGCCGCATATACCCAAAAGCCTATAAAACCTAAACTAAAAGTCAAAACTTTATAAAACTTCTAAGAAATATTTGTCAGATGACTCTTAACTAGCATGCAAAGTTTCATGGAGATCGGACCATAGGTGGCGCTATAACAGTTAAAAAGGCTTCAAAAACAGACAATTTATATGGTAAAAGGCCTCAAATTACTAAAACCTGCTCATATATTCACACAAACACTAGAACTTCATATCATATGATAGATCTCATCATTCTGAACAACTTTGCCTCAAGAACTATTGCTGTAAATCAAATTGTTCATTAATTATTCACAAATATGTTAAAAACCTACTTTTGCGAACTAGTCCCTGTTTTTTTGCTCAATCTCAATCAAACAACTGCAGGGCACTTCTCTGGACTCTCTAGATCAATAATTATCAAAAAAATGTTGAACATTTGCATTTAGATAGCGATAGCAGGGCCATTTAATAATATAATTGTGGTCTACTGTACCCAAAAGTCTTTAAATCTTAAAAGAAAGCAAACCTTCACAAACCTAAGTAAAATTCATGCATCATATTATTGTAAACAAACACATTTTAGGGACATGGGGCAAAAATTGCAATTTAATAGGTTATAAAGCTTAAAACAACAGATCTGAATGAATCTGCAATTCCACTAATAACCACTAGATGGCAGTGGAAGACCAGAGATTGGCTCATTCACATTACTTGACAGTGCTTTCATGGTTTCATGGTTTTGAATTCATACTAAGACAATACTAAATCACTGTTATAACAGTTCAAATCACATTTAGTCAAAGTTTACCACTTAATTTATACAGATCAATCATATTTGACAGTTAGATTATGATTACAGTGAAACCTGAAAATCCCCCAATACTTTTGCAAACTAGTCCCATGGTTTTAGCTCAATCTTCATCAAACCACTGCAGGGCACTTCTCTGCACTCTCTAGATCAATAATTATCAAAAAATGTTGAACATTTGCATTTAGATAGTGATAGCAGGGCCATTTAATAATATGATTATGGTCTACTGTACCCAAAAGTCTTTAAATCTTAAAAGAAAGCAAACCTTCACAAACCTAAGTAAAATTCATTCATCATATGATTGTAAATAAGCATATGTTTTATGAACATAGCGCAAAAATGGCATTGTAATAGTTATAAAGCTTTAAAAGGATGCATGTCAATTTAAAGACATTAAATTGCAAAAATAACCACTAGATGGCAGTAGAAGACCACAGATTGGCTCATTCACGTCACTTGACAGTGCTTTCATGGTTTAAGGTTTTGAATTCACACTAAGACAATACTAAATCACTGTTATAACAGTTCAAATCACATTTAGTCAAAGTTTACCACTTCATTTATACAGATCAATCATATTTGACAGTTCTGTAAGTTTATGATTACAGTGAAACCTGAAAATGATATATAAACTTTTAAAAAGACAAGACTTGCAGTAAGTATTTTTGACCCACCATTTATTGCAGAAATTTATCATGATCTCTGCCCAAAATTGCTGGTGAACCTAGACTTTAGATGCAATAAAGGCCCTAGATGCAATAAGGCCCTTAAATGCTCGAACCCCGGGTAATTGTTGCTTGCAACTATATTTATTATTATTATTATTATTTTTCCGCGCTAAAACTGAATGGGCAGCCCAAACCATAAGGCCTAGAGAGCTGAAAATTGGTCAGATGATAGAAGTCTGGCTCGCTACTCAGGCGCTAAGAACCGGCCCAATCGGCCTATAGGTGGCGCTACAGCGAACCAAAACGCGAAACCTCTCATATCTCCTAGACCGTTTGTCCTAGACTCAAATGTCTTATATCACTGTAATCCTTGGCGCAATCAAAACAAAATGGCTATCCGATTTCATTTCCGGTATGCAAATTTTTCCGCCATTTCGAAATTTGTCCAAAACCTACTTTTGCGAACTAGTCCTAGGTTTTTCGCCCGATCGGAACCAAACCAGTGCAGAAATGTTCTCTGGACAGTGACGATCAATAATTATCAAAAAAAAGTAGAAATTTTGACTCATGTTCGAAAGGGGGTGCCAAAAAGTTTGCACGAAGCGGGGCCGATTTTACTAAAATGGCTATAACTCATGAACGGAATGAGATATCTTCACCAAACTTGGAACACATGTGTATCTCATCAAACTTTGGTCAAATAAAAAAAAATTGCAGAGCTTCACCACTTGGTGGCGCTATAAGGTGGACAAAACCTACAAACAGCTATAACTACGCAAGCGTTCACCCAATTGACCTGAAACTTGGTATGCAGCGTCTTTGACCAATGTGCCACAAGGGTCTATGAGGACATTGGTGAATCTCAAAAAACATGGCCGCCATCGGCCAATGAATATTGAGCACCTATTAGGCAAGGTTAACGGAGGTCGATCGGAATGAAACTCAGAGGGCATGTTCGACTCATGGTCCTAAAGGTCTGTAAGAATTTTGAAAGAAATCGGCCACTAGTTGGCGCTAACGAGTTTTATGCCTCAGTAATCACGTGGTGTTCAACTTATCCACACAATATGCATATCATCAGATAGATCTCCTCATAACGAACAACTTTGCCTCAAGAACCATTGCTGTCAATCAAATCGTTCATTAATTATTCATGAATATGTTAAAAACCTACTTTTGCGAACTAGTTCTAGGTTTGATCAAACCACTGCAGCACAATTCTCTGGACTCTCTAGATCAATAATTATCAAAAAAATGTTGAATTTTGTCCTTTGGTTAGCTGTAACGGGGACATTTAGAAAGGGGCGTGGCCTCATATACTCAAAAGCCTATAAAACTTAAATGAAAAGCCAAAACTTTATAAAACTTCTAGAAAACATCTGTCAGAGGACTCTTAACACGCATGCAAAGTTTCATGGAGATCGGACCATAGGTGGCGCTATAACAGTTAAAAAGGCTTCAAAAAACAGGCAATTTGTATGGTAAATGGCCTCAGATTACTAAAACCTGCTCACATATTCACACAAACACTAGATCTTCATATCATATGATAGATCTCATCATTCTGAACAACTTTGCCTCAAGAACCATTGCTGTCAATCAAATCGTTCATTAATTATTCACAAATATGTTAAAAACCTACTTTTGTGAACTAGTCCTAGGTTTTTTACTCAATCTTGTTCAAACCACTGCAGGGCAGTTCTCTGAGCTCTCTAGATCAATAATTATCAAAAAAATGTTGAATTTTGTTCTTTGCTTAGCTGTAACAGGGTCAGTTAAAAACGGGTGTGGCTGCATGTACCTAAAAGCCTATAAAACCTAAACAAAAAGTCAAAACATTATTAAACGTCTTTAAAATGTGTGTCAGATGACTGTAAACAAGCATGCAAAGTTTCATGAAGATTGAACTATAGGTGGCGCTATAACAGTTAAAAAAAGCTTAAAAAACTCTATGGTTATTGGTCCCTAACCAATTTAAAACATGCAATTGCAATAATAACCACTGGATGTCAGTAGAACACCAGTAATGGACTCATTCACATCACTTGAGAGTGCTTTCATGGTTTAACGTTTTGAATTCATACTAAGGCGATACTAAATCACTGTTCTAACATGTGAATTCACATTTAGTCAGTTTATCACTTAATTTATACATTTGTATCATATTGGACAATTCTGTAAGATTATGATTACAGTGAAACCTGAAAATGATATATTAACTCTTAAAAAGACAAGATTGCACTAAGCGTTTTATCTTCTACAGTTTATTAGAGAAATCTCTTATGATTACAGCCCAAAATTGCAGGTTGGCCTAGACCTTAGATGCAATAAAGGCCTTACATTCATTGAAGGCCTTATATGCAATAAAGGCCTCATATGCAGTAACGGCCTTAGAAGCTCGAACCCCGTTAATTGCTGCTTGCAGCTATATTTATTATTATTATTATTATTATTATTCCGCGCTACAACTGAATGGGCAGCCCAAACCGTAAGGCCTAGAAAGCTGAAACTTGGTCAGATGGTAGTAGTCTTGCTCGCTACTCAGGCGCAAAGAACCGGCCCAATCGGCCTATAGGTGGCGCTACAGCGCAAAAAACAAAGATTTTAGACATTTTTGGCCATAGATCGCAAACCGCTTGTCGTAGACTCAAAAATTTTGCATCGTTGCAATCCTTGGGATGGTCAGAACAAAACGCACCGTTTTCCCGCAAAATGGAGCGAAAGCCGAAACCTGCTTTTGCGAACTAGTCCTAGGTTTTTCGCCTGATCAAAACCAAACCAGTGCAGAAATATTCGCTGGACACTGAATATCAATAAATATAAAAAAAGAGTTGAAATTTTGATTTTCGCACGAAACAGCACAATAAAACGTCCTTGGCTAATCGTTAGCCAATTGCTTTTTGAGCTATAACTCTTGAACGGAAAGAGATATCTTCACCAAACTCGGTACACATGTGTATAAGCTCAATCTTTGGTAAAACAAAAAAAAATTGCACAGCTCTGCCACTTGGGGGCGCTATAAGGTGGAAAAAACTTATTTTCAGCTATAACTAGGCAACATTTGGTCCGATTGACTTAAAAATTGGTATGCAGCATCTTGAGCCAAACTGGCACAAGTGTATATGAGGACATTGGTGTATCTCAAAAAAACATGGCCGCCATCGGCCAATGAAGTTCGAACACTTATTAGACAAGCTTAACGATCGGAACGAAACTCATTGGGCATGTTCGACTCATGGTCCTAAAGGTCTGTAAGAATTTTGAAAGAAATCGGCCACTAGTTGGCGCTAACGAGTTTTTTAGATCTCCTCGTACTGAACAAATTTGCCTCAAGAACCATTGCTGTCAATCAAATCGTTCATTAATTATTCACAAATATGTTAAAAACCTACTTTTGCGAACTAGTCCCTGGTTTTTTGCTCAATCTCAATCAAACAACTGCAGGGCACTTCTCTGGACTCTCTAGATCAATAATTATCAAAAAAAAAATGTTGAACATTTGCATTTATATAGCGATAACAGGGCCATTTAATAATATAATTGTGGTCTACTGTACCCAAAAGTCTTTAAATCTTAAAAGAAAGCAAACCTTCACAAACCTAAGTAAAATTCATGCATCATATTATTGTAAACAAACACATTTTAGGGACATGGGGCAAAAATTGCAATTTAATAGGTTATAAAGCTTAAAACAACAGATCTGAATTAATCTGCAATTCCACTAATAACCACTAGATGGCAGTGGAAAACCAGAGATTGGCTCATTCACATTACTTGACAGTGCTTTCATGGTTTAAGTGCTTTCCATGGTTTCATGGTTTTGAATTCATACTAAGACAATACTAAATCACTGTTATAACAGTTCAAATCACATTTAGTCAAAGTTTACCACTTAATTTATACAGATCAACCATATTTGACAGTTAGATTATGATTACAGTGAAACCTGAAAATCCCCCAATACTTTTGCAAACTAGTCCCATGGTTTTAGCTCAATCTTGATCAAACCACTGCAGGGCACTTCTCTGCACTCTCTAGATCAATAGCAAGTTAGCCAAATATTTAAATAAATGAAAATTTCTACTTGAGAATTTGACTAAAGTTCCACACACATTACAGTCAGACTCAACAGCTAAGTACTGTCAGACTTTCAAAATCCTTCATCACTTGAATTACGATTATAATAATTTAATTTTATAGCACAGTCACCGCAAAACCAGACTCACTTTGAGATTGTTCTAAGATTAAATACACATTTAAAACTGATACTGTCTATGTATAGCTATGGCAGGTAACACTGACATCTAACAACAGAAAAATAAATATACACCATCCCAAAAAGAAAATAAATCAAGCTATCGAATAAGCGTGTATCCTAAATCCTGAAACATAGGTGTCTCGTATTTTAGACAAGTCGAGGCTGGGTTTTGTCATTGTAAAACTTTGTTTGTATATTTGATTGTCAACTTATGAATAGCGGGGTCATTAGTGACACAGGCCATCTGTTCCATGGATGATCTGAAGGGTACCTGTTAATTGGCCTCCTTATCTTGTTCTGGGCAAGACACTGGTCAAAGAGGTGTGAGTAGTTCCTGCAGACAACGAGCATTCTCTGTTGCTTTGATTGGATCATCCTACTGCTGGTTCACTTCCCTTGCGGGACTGCGATGGGGGATCCCAGACTGGGTGGCACCAGGGATCAGAGTTACCCATTTTGAGACTCTTTTAGATTCATCTGGGCTATTGTGATTTCTGCGGTTTGATGATGTGTTTGACCGAGGTATCACAGAAATCATAAATCTGTATGTGGATGTAAACAAATATTCAGGTGTAACCTCTTTGTAATCGTTAACATTTGACTTTTTATTAAAGTCAGTTATTTGGTTTCTAGAGCACACAAATCCTAACGCCTAATGCTTCACAAGATAACTTAACAACGGTGGCTCCATTACAACATATACGTCAAGTCAGTTTTAGTACATGTATACTGTATTATTCTTGAATATAATTGTTTGGTCTAAATATTTTTTAACAAAGATGTTAAATTGAACACATTTCACTAATAAATACTTCATTCAGACGCTGTAGGCTTCCAGGTCAGGGAACTACCATACCCAACATACACCTCAGACTTCAAACATGGCCACCATGTCCCAAAATACTCACACACTGACACTGATCCCTGCTAAGTACAGAGTACACCTAAAATTGGTAGATATCTTATATATATATATATATATATATATATATATATATACCATTGTAAGATAGAAACTGCAAAGAAACCAGAACAATTGAATAACACTTTCTGAAAGACTCTTTCTGTTTATTGAATTTGTTTACCGCAGTTTCTTATCTTATTTTCCCACCTCATTTTAATTGTTGGCCAATATACGTCAATATTTCTGTGAATTTGGTTGATTGAATAAAATATTGCTTCACTATTTAACTTATCTTCATTCGAGGCATTTACATTACATTTTTATATTACACTGGTTTATATCAGATATAAGATACAAGATTGTTTTTTATTATTTTTATCTATGCATGTACGCTTTATTCTGTCTACCGGTTTTATTTGTATTACATTGATTTCAAAACAGTGTACACACTATGCATAGTTTGCAAAAACAACCGTTGATAATATGAGAGATAATATCTCGCTCTACACGTTTTATGACTGTTGGAGGCATTACGTCCGTGATTGTTTGACACACCTCTATTCAGAATTTGGCATTCAAATAAGGTTTAGGGACACTCGGTTTTACGAGGGCAAGATTTCTACATTGTTACAATGGCCTCCGGCGCTCCAGTCACTCCTGAAACAACAGCGATGTCTGTAACGTCGCCAAGAAGTTCTGTTAAAAAGAATGAAGATAAGCACCTGGAAAAACACGGTCTGACAAAGATTTTCAATGAAGATGAAGATTTTGTGATTTTGTGACAATGCCTTCCCTATTCCTGAGGACAACCCTTTCGGATGCTGCACAACGAATCTATATTTCGAGCAGAGCGACGTACCTATGTTGAACACCATTTTCTCAACAATAGACAAGCTGTTTCAGTTAAGTTAGACCAATATCGCTGTCAGTGTTTTATTGTGGGTATGTCTTAAGTCATTTGCGTATTCAGTACAACAAACCTGAACAGTCCCTTACACCACACAACAGGGGTGAGGGAGGGGCCCGATCTGTAAAACCAACAACGACATGCCTGTTCAACTCTGCAGTTGAGGCGTTCCAAACAATACCAGGTTTGACAATTTTGTAATTTTCTTGTTGATCAAAAGTTGAAGAAAACTTCAAGAATCCGATTTGTCTGAGCCTGACAAAAATGGACGGAAATTGAAACTGAAATTGAACATGGACCATCATAGATTAAAACTGTCAAGCCAGATTCTAGGAAACAGCGACAACCTTCCATATTGTTTAGAGGACAATGTGTATGCTTTAGAAAGAACAGATTTTGTCATCCGACACTGCAAAACAGCTGGTGGAGCATGGATGGAGTTCTGGCTCTGGTGCGGCTGATCAACCGGTGTGCGACTGTGCCACAGGAAAAATGTGTTTTATAAAAGACGTGATAGACCCTATGTTTAAAAAACATTATAGAGGACAAATGATCAGCCTGATGTGTAAGATCATCGGAGAGGTGTGAGATCCAAATCAGGATTGTTCCAGGGATACAAAATGTGAAACAAATCTCAAGAACGAAATGAAGAAGCCTGAAAAACCCATGGCCTGATTTGACGAGTATGTTTATCACCAGCAGAGAGAGAATCTACTGAACTACCAGAAAAATTCTGGATGTGATGTCTGAATGTGAGGATGACATGGACATCAACAAAGTTCTCTGTTTGTGTACCTCTGTAACAGACCTATGTGCATTGCTGGTTTCCAAAAATTGTGCATCTATGACATGTGAAATTGTTGAATCGCTGGTTGATTTCAAATTAGAGTGAGACATTTCGGCCTGCAGTGATTTTCTTTTCTGGTTAGACCACATTTGATGAGAATGTCAGATGTGGTATTTAAATTAAGTCTTTTTATTGATAGAATCATGCTGAACTTACAATGTACCAAATCAGAACAATTTTAGCACACGGTAGCTGCTTTTGCTTATGACCGCCGAGAAGTACACATAGGCCTGCTCTATGCAGATGATAAAAGAAATGGGTTCTTGGTACGATGAATAAAATGTGAACACTGTTGTCGGCTATCAGAACAAGAGGTCTAAATCTAGCGACATAAGGAAAAAGTAATTTAAAACAATGTTTATAAAACAAATAACCAAATGATTGCTAGCGGAATTTTCTACATTCATATGGTCATTTTCTTAGTGATTTGGGCTCTTGAGTTACATAGGGGTTTTGTGCGCACAAAATTCTTTATATTTTGTGTCTGTATCCTTTTCAAGTGTGTGGAACTTGAACAATCTCAAACTTTACAGAGTGAGACATGTTTCAGTTGTAAGTGTAAAACAATAAGCCTTGTGTCATCATACAGATATGGAGATTGATAAGTACCCTAAAAAAAACAGCAATTTAGTCAAATTCAAACACTGAATGCTGATGGCTTTCAGAGAGAAAGCCTCACCTACAGTCCAACAGTCCAACAACCAAAAATGTGTACAGTGTCATCCATAATCCTGATCATTTGACGGAGTAAAACACCAGTCATAATAGATCAAGAGGGTTTTATGTATGCATTATGGACTTTTTCTTAAATTATGTGTAACTAGGCTTCTTGAATTTACAGTTGTGTTTGGGGGTCTTTTCTTTGTGGTCTGTGAATGGGGGAAAAGCATGGACGATAAGGTTTATTATTTACCTATTCTATATGCAAGTCAAAAATAATGACTTAAGAAAATGGTAATAAACAGTTGAAACAAGCTCAACTGATACAGCTCTTTAAGTTCATGCTGGATACCGAAAAATCTACATTCTGATGCATCAAAAGCATTAGAGAAGCCTTTTAAAAACACAAAGCCATTGTACTCTTGCAAAAAATATCAAATAAAATATGTTTTCTTTGTTCAGTTCAGAAACAGTATCTGAATATACGCAATGTGTAAAACATATTTGGTAGCATGATTCATGTTTCATCATGTATCAACCACATAATTGTTGGACTGATAAAAGTATAAACATTTGTAGAAATAATAAAAGTAAATCTTATAAATTATAGAGAATTGGCTAATGACATTGTGTCAAGACACACCAGGTATGAAGATACATTTGTCAATGTCAATGTCAGCTTTATTTATATAGCGCTTTTTACAATACAAATTGTGTAAAAGCAACTTTACAGTATCAAATGGGAAAGTAATATATCAATAATTCAAAAAGAAACTTTAAACAATTTTAGTTTGAAGAAATTAATCAATAGTTCTAAATTAATAAATTGTTTGTCCCCAATTTAGTTGTTGTCCCCAACTGAGCAAGCCATAGGCGACAGTGGCAAGGAACCAAAACTCCATCTGTGACACAGATGGAGAAAAAAAAACCTTGGGAGAAACTAGGCTCAGTCGGGGGGGTCGGTTCTCCTCTGACCAATAAACAAGTAGTTTATACTCCCATACAGACCTGTAGAGGGGTCTATATGTACTGACCCACCATCTGGATACAAACTGGATCAGGGAACTGCAGTGGCCAACTGTTCAGGATTCATACTGGATCTGACCTTTAGAATAAGCAGGAGACAGACAATATTAGCATAGATTCCATTTTTCTTATGATGCAACGAGTTCATCAGGTGTTAAGGGAAGTGTTCCCGGTTCTGGTTGACCTAATTAATGCAGCCTAACAATCCTTTAATGGATTTGAATATTAGAAATATTTGAATGTGTTATGTGTAGGCCAGGTTAAAGAGATGGGTCTTTAGTCTAGATTTAAACTGACTGAGTGTGTCTGCCTCCCGAACAGAATTAGGTAGATTGTTCCATAGTTTCAGTGCCAAGTAAGAAAATGATCTGCCACCCGCAGTTGATTTTGATATTCTGGGTATTATCAGATTGACAGAATTTTGAGAATGCAGCGGGCGTAAGGGACTATAATGTGATAAGAGCTCCCTTAAGTACTGAGGAGCTAAACCATTGAGGGCTTTATAAGTAACTAGCAAGATTTTAAAATCAATACGATGTTTTTATAGGGCCAGTGCAGTGTTGACAGAACCGGGCTAATATGCTCATACTTTTTGGTTCTAGTAAAAACTCTAGCTGCTGCATTTTGGACCAGCTGGAGTTTGTTTATTAACCTCCCAATAAAGCATTACAATAATCTATCCTGGAGGTCATGAAGGCATGAATTAATATTTCTGCATTTGACTTTGAGAGCATAGGTCGTAATTTCGCTGTTTTTAAGATGGAAAAATGCTGTTTTGCAAATGCTAGAAATGTGGTTTTCGAAGGAAAAATTGCTATCAAATAACACACCTAGGTTCCTAACTGATGATGATGAATTTACAGAGAGCAGCCATCAAGTATTAGGTTGTGTTTTAAGTTATTACTTAATAATAAGGTTTTTAATAATAATAAGGAGGTTTTTGGCCCAATAATTAACACCTCTGTTTTTTTCAGAATTTAGCAGTAAGAAATTTCTTGTCATCCAGTTTTTAATATCAACTATGCATTCCATTAGTTTTTTAACTTTGCATGTTTCGCCAGGCCTTGAAGAAATATAGAGCTGAGTATCATTAGTGTAACAGTGAAAGCTAACACTGTGTTTCCTGATGATATCTCCTATGGGTAACATATAAAGCGTAAAAAGTAATGGTCCTAGTACTGAGCCTTGAGGTACTCCATACTGAACTTGCGATCGATATGATACCTCTTCATTTATTGCTACAAAATGATAGCGGTAAGATAAGTACGATTTTAACCATTCTAATGCACTACCGCTAATGCCAACATAATTTTTGAGTCTATTCAAAAGAATGTTGTGGTCAATAGTATCGAACGCAGCACTAAGATCCAGTAGCACTAATAGAGAGATACAACCACGGTCGGATGATAAGAGCAAGTCATTTGTTACTCTAATGAGAGCGGTTTCAGTACTGTGATAAAGTCGAAATCCTGACTGGAAATCCTCACAGATATTATTTTTCTCTAAAAAGGAACATAATTGTGAGGATACTACCTTCTCTAGTATTTTTGATAGAAAAGGAAGATTTGAGATCGGTCTGTAATTAATCAATTGATTAGGGTCAAGTTGTGTTTTTTTTAATGAGAGGCTTAATAACAGCCTGTTTGAAGGTTTGTGGACATATTCTAATGACAGTGATGAGTTTATAATATTCAGAAGAGGATCTAGGATATCTAGAAGCACCTCTTTTAGTAGTTTAGATGGGATAGGGTCTAACATACGTGTTGTTGGTTTAGATGATTTAACAAGTTTATAAAATTCTTCCTCTCCTATAGTAGAGAATGAGTGGAATAGTTCCTTAGGAGATCTATAGCACACTATTTGATCTGCTACTGTTCCTGATGGCTTCATGGTTACAATTATATTTCTAATAGTATCGATCTTTGTTGTAAAATAATTCATAAAGTCATTACTAATGTGCTGTTTGGAAAAATCTGTTGGTGCTTTATTTTTGGTTAATTTTGCTACTGTATTGAATAAATACCTAGGGTTATGTTTGTTTTCTTCTAAAAGAGATGAGAAGTAATCGGTTCTAGCAGTTTTTGATGCTTTTCTACAGGATACGGTAGACTCACGCCGGCCGGAACGAAAGACCTCTAGTTTTGTTTTCCTCCAGCTGCGCTCCATTTTCCGGGCTGCTCTCTTTAGGGCGTGAGTGTGCTTGTTGTGATGGTTCTACCATACTTGTAGCAAGGAGTGGGATTTACAGTTTTAGCTACCTGGAGTATACAGAGACTAGATAATGATCCGAGATATCATCGCTTTGCTGCCGAATTTCAACGCCATTAACATCAATTCCGTGCGACAGTATTAAATCTAGAGTATGATTTCGGCAATGAGTAGGTCCTGACACATGTTGTCTAACTCCAATAGAGTTCAGAATGTCTATAAACGCTGATCCCAGCGTGTCTTTTTCATTATCAACATGGATGTTAAAAATCACCCACTATTAAGTCTTTATCTGCAGACATATAATTTCTCTATAATTTATCTGCAGGCAATAATTTATCTTCAAGATAAAAATCAATAATGCAACAAAAATAATACAGAGAAATATGCAAGCTATATTGGCAGTATGGTCCTGCCTATTGTTTACTGTTCAGGGCACCGTGTGCAGCCAGTCTGTGTTTTAGCGTCACCATTTCATCACTTTGGGTAACGGATAATCTAATGGTAATTTCACGTTTTAATGCAGGGTAAAATACACGGTGAAATGCTATATAAGCTATGCATAAAACACAAACAAGAGCAGCCTTCTGTCAGACATTTTTTTGGGGGAGGGGGAGGGAGGCAGAGTGGGGGCGAAGTGTTGAGACAGTCATCAGTCATCGTATCTGTATTCATTACATTGTTTAATTAAACAATATTTGGTTTTCTCTGTGACCATTTTGTCCTACTTTGTAAACAGTATATATTAAAATAACACGGTTGAGAGAAATAATGTAGCAATGTGGCTTTCTGGAAAGCGGGATCACTACAGGCGGATGGCAGGAGGGTGCACAGCGTAAAATAGAAGCGAGAGCGGCCGGGTCACGGTGTGGGAGAGACATTGGCTGGAGCGGGACTAAAAAGTAGACATACGCTGCGGCCGAACTAAGCATTAGCTGATGCTTAACATGTATGTATATACAAAAAATTATGAGTTCTTAATCTTACCTTTCTTTGTGCTTTCGCTCCACATGTCGATGAAAATTGGAAGTTGTTCCCTTTGCTTCGGTAATTGATGTACCGCAGAATTTACATATCGCAGAGTGTTTCTTTTTTTAGAGTCTTATTGCTCTTGATGGCTCTTATATGCAAACTGAATATTAGATGACGTAACAGACATTTTAAAAAGTTAATGTGTTAAGTTTGTGTGACATCCTGACCTGAGTCCTGCTGCCTCTGCACTAACGTTAGGCTAACGTCTTACGTCATGCGCATGCTGCACACAAGAAAATCACCAATCATTGGACGTGTCAACCATACATCAATTTAAATAAATATTAACATACAGTAATAATCATGAAATATTTTGATTGGGCCTCGAGTGGACTCGGGAATAAGTCCGATTCCTAATATGTTCGAGTCTGAGTCAATACTGAGTCAAAATGCACACGACTCCATGACAACACCAAGACCATCAAAATATGGTCTCGAGACCGAGTTCAAGACCGAGTCTGTGTTTCGAGTACACAACACTGGAAAAGGGACTAAGCATATGAGAAAGCGGGTCACTGTGTGAAGCCTTTAAGGTTTTTGGAGGTCACACCTCCTGTGGGGTCAGAGAGCCAATGATGTCCTGAACGTTCAAGGGAAAGTTTTAGGACTCTTTGTCTTATGGTATTTTGCATATGTAAATGTTCAGGCAAAACTATTAAGGATTCTTAGAACACTAATATGTCGCACAGGTATCAACATCTAATACACACCATCTTTTAGATCATCAAAATACGAATCCAAAGAGACCAAACACAATATATGTGGTTCCCCGTCTGTCGTTCACGTTTGACGTTGTGTCGAAGTGACGACACTAGGGGTCGCTCTAGGGAGCCCGAACACCTCTGACAGCTTTGAGAAAAGGCCAACGAATTTTTTGTGCAGTATTTGCGTAGCCAGCTCCGCCCCGGACATCCGGGCATAAGAGGAGGTGGCTAAGCACTGCTCATTGTTCTGTTTCTTCGGAGCCGAATGCAGTATTCTCTTAGTAGAAAACAGCATTACTCACCTCTTCGTCGTTGGATCTATGGCACGAGCAGCGGTCTCTCCCTTTTAACCCTCCTATTGGTAAGTGAGAGTACCCCTGGGTGCTTCGACAACGATCTCTAAGGAGCTTTTCCTCCTGAAAAGGAGTAATTTCTCTGAAAGAGCCGACTCGGATGGATTGTGTGTTTACATAATGCCTTTCCGTCCGAGTCTTCCTGGCTGCGGTTTCCTCGTAAACAATAACAATCGGCGCGATCGTTGTGCTCAGGGCTGAGCTAGTCTCACGCTGATACATCGCTTCGTTGATAGTTATGTTCCCTTCTGCAAGCAGAACACAAACTTAGTTTAGTTCCGCCGGGTTTCCCCCGCGGATCGCTCATTCCTCGCAACCCCCGATTAGGTTTTTGAACAGATTATTAGTTCTTTTTACAACTTTACTCTGTTCAAAACCTTAAACTGGTTGAGAGGTTGGCTGCAGCATCGGAGGGAGGGCTTAAACCATGGGAAGCTGATGCTTCGACTGAGCAAAGCTGGGGGGCGAGTCTCAGTTTGAGCAGACACTGAAGTGGTGGCCGTGCTTAAACAAGATAACCGAAACACATCAGGTTTGAGCAGGGAAAAACCTTCCGCCTCATCCTGTGTGTTCATGGCTTTGGTAACGTACGAGATTGACTATATTGTGATAGGCCTTTTTTCGGCTGAAACACGATATATCAGGTCTTCCTCCCTCATCTCCCTCGACGGCGGTCCAGCACGAGGGGCTTCATGGATTCTCCAGGCAGGTGGGCGCTTCAGTACAGCGGTTGCATATCTGATGCCCTGCCCCCTGGTGAGACCACGTAGGCTCTCGTCCAGAGCGTGAGGGGGTTTCACGTCTTCTGGTCAGGCTGTGTCCACCATGCACACTTTTGCCATCCTGCTGGCTGCCAGGCAAAGTGTTATAAGATCTGCACGAGGGGGATCTCGCCTCAGAGTGTCGCAGGAACTGCGTTCAGTTCTGTCTATGCTTCCGAGCATCAAATGTCGCAACGCAGGCTCTGGGTAGAGCGATGTCCACTACGGTGGTCCAGGAGCGCCATCGGTGGCTTAAACTGGGAATTGCGGCACGTTGGTAGCGCCCCATTTCTCCAGGCGAGTCTTTTGGGCACCACGAAAAGTGACAGTACTCCTCATGGCGAAGATACAGACCTCCAGTGTTCCTCCTGCGGTCAGGTTAGCCCTGCTCCCCGGGACAACACTTCCGTCTGTTATCAAAAACCAAAAGACGGTCCCCTGCATAGACTGTCGTGATCCCGCAGTTACCCGGTCCCACAGTCTGGCCTGCTTGGCTATTTGCAGGAAGATGGCAGCACCATCCCGTCTTCTGGGCGACAGGGGCCTAAGGCGGGGGTGCCACATCTCGGTGACGTACCTCCCAGGCATAGAAGGTTCTCTGTTATCTGGATCCTCTCCCGTTGGGGGATGGGAAGGGGATCCAGCCTAACTAGTGCTCCGGCGCATCGCTATGTTTGGTCTTAGAACCATCCCTTCTACCTGGATTGTTTCTTTACGAAACTCACCATATTTCCCTGTGTTTCCACAGGGTTGGCAGCACGGCATTCGTCATCCGGACGATCTCCTGAGCTCAGGCAAGCCTCCGGTCATATATTATCTGACGAATCCAGCGGGCAAAAACACTCGATGGCCTTGGGGCTTCTCACCTCCAACCACAGTGTTTTTGCCAGTCAGCCACATATGTCCCCATTCTCAGAAAAGATGGCTTCGCGAAGTCCGTTGGAGAGTCTAAAGGATGGGTATCCCTCTCACTGGCTTTCTTTGAACTATATAACTCGGCTACGTATCCATGCGCTGGGCGCCCGCTTAGGTTCAGCAGCATTCTACTCGCACGGCTCGGGGTAGAGTGCTGCGGCCTTTCAGCTACCTGACTCGGCTCCACAATCCACGCGCTGGGTGCCTGCTTATGCTCAGCAGCATTCTACTCGCACGGCTCGGTGTAGAATGCTGCAGCCTTCTTACAAGAACCGTGCTCCTTTGAGTAGGGATGCGGTGAACCAAGTCCCCCTCAGCCGAATGAGACACGGACTCTGATCCTCATCTCACTCTTCTCAGAATGGAGGACTATTATCAACCCTGTTCTGGGAGCTTTTTAAAGCAGGTCTTTCTTAGCGTCTGCTCAAAAAGTCTCCTCCAGCACAACGTGCCAGAAACAGGGTTGGTCCGTGGCGTAAACCTGAAGGCTCAGGCCCCTTTTCGGCTCCCACCCTCGGGCGGTCCCTGTTGCCTCGCACCTGTCTACGAAAGCCGCAGAGGCTGCCCCTGCCCCTTGGGGAATGGGCATTGCATCCCAACTGGCTCAGCGCCTCATTGTCTTGTTCACATCCATATGTTGGTTCGCATTCACGGGACATGGCTTCCAGCCACCTAGCCCTTGGGCGGCTTCAGGTCATTGGGAAAAGCGCATCTCTCCCTAGAGCAGAGTGTCCTTTTCTCAAGTTTACGAGGGACCCGGGCTATGCTACCACATGCCTTCTCTAGGCTGTGCTCAGTCAGTACCTTGCTACTCAGAACTCTCTGAACATGCTACAGCATCGGTTTCCCTGCTCCTTTGTCTCAACCGCAGTTATGCCGTTGAGCTTGGAAGCACTTGTAACCGTCAAGACACTGACTGCATACCCGGGTCCAGAGACGGGCATAGCGCAGAATTCCACACCACGTAGACATCACTCCAGTAGGTCACATGACCGGGTTGTCTTGGGAAGACATTGTGTTCTAGGGGCACGGGCTCCCCTAGGCCAAATGTCCAGACACATCTTGACCTCGTCAGACGCCCCCAAGACAATCAGTGGCGCAATATGCAACGGGCAAGCAACCATGGGTCTGGACAAACCCTCGGTTGCAGTGGCACGTCGAAGAAAAACTGCCTCAAAGTTGTGACCCCACTCTTGGCCCCGAAGGAGGTTCTGACCTCTGCTTCTGGGCAAGCGTGGGCATGGCTCCGGCCAAGACAACATAGCGACTATAGCCCTCGCCTACCACCAGGGCTGAGTCCGCTCCCCTCCCATATCACAACCAGCCCACCATCTCCTGTCTGAGTCAACATAGACTCAAAAACCGCTGCTTATGTTCAAAGCGAACTCGGTCGTGTGGCCGGTGCGCTTTCACGACAGATTTCGCTCTGAGATAGGTAGAGATTGCACCCTATCTAAAAACAGTCTACCTGTTTTCAGAGTCAATTTTGCCAGGTTCCAGGTTACCTCGCCAACATCCACTCACTGCCAAATTATGTGGTACGGCCTGTCCGAGCCCCCCCCTCGGTACAGATACATTGGCTCAAAGAGAAATATCGACCTTCAAGGTCCCCTTGGTTCGGTTGCGTTGGTTACACTACGACCCATAGGCTTCCATGTGAAGCCTTCCTCAGTGAAGCCTCACTGACAGGTTCCTCTTAGGAAGCATCTCCTTCCTTTGAGGAAGGGCACATTCTGGCATCTGCGCCCAGGTCTCAGGAACCTCCATCTATGGTCCCTGAATGTGACCAGGAGAGTTCCTTTTCATAGACCTTCAACCAATGATACATCCTACTCTCTGGTCCAGAAAGCCCCCCCACAAGGCAGCTGCTCGACCCAGTTGGCGCAAGATCACGAACAGGGTCTTCCCCCCCAAGGGAAAAACCTGCGAAGTACGGGCATCAATTCAAGCCTACCCTTCGGCCAAGAAGGCCTTGGTAAGCACCTTCTGCGTTCAGGAGGCTGCTATATCTGCTCACTACAACATGATAGCAGACAGTTCTTGGGAAAGCTTGTTTTGGTTATCTCCTTATGCGGAGCCTGTCTCAGGATCTTCCCTTTGTAGCGCTCCCCTAGTGCGAGCCCTCAGGTGTATTTTCCACACAACAACCTCCCTCTGGGTAGGGTGTGGTCTCCGTAGTGCCCGTTCCCCCCTCGGGGGGAACGAACACTGGCCCAATGTTCTCCAAGATGTTCAACCAAAGGTGAGGAAAGGCTGGCTGAAGCTCTTGGGCATTGGAAGGTCACGCAGAGGTGAGTTGCATTTATTTAACACGTAGACCTGTTATTATTTGCACTCCATACACTCGTGATGCGGTCCGCTGGTTGTGGCGTTTTCAACTGGGACCCCTAGTGTCGTCACTTCGACACAACGTTGAATGTGAACGACAGACGGGGAACGTCTTGGTTACGTATGGTAACCCTCATTTCCTGATGGAGGGAACGGAGACGTTGTGTCCCCCTTGCCACAACCTCGGACTGCCTCTGAGTGTAGCCGAGTTGCTATTCGGCTCCTCAGATCAGAACAATGAGCAGTGCTTAGCCACCTCCTCTTATGCCCAGATGTCCGGGGCGGAGCTGGCTACGCAAATACTGCACACCAATTTCATTGGCCTTTTCTCAAAGCTGTCAGAGGTGTTCGGGCTCCCTAGAGCGACCCCTAGTGTCGTCACTTCGACACAACGTCTCCGTTCCCTCCATCAGGGAACGAGGGTTACCATACGTAACCAAGACGTTATACTACATAGTAATCTATTATGAAACATGCATAAACTGTTATACAATCCAAAAGATAAAATACATGAACAGTCATAATATACAAAATGATATATGGGGATATGTGTGTTCGTTCATGGAAAGGTTTGTCTAAGAATTAACAAAATAAGTCACTTCCAATGGTAGTATGTGTCTGATTTAGAGACTTTTGAGTCATAAAGTTTATCTGGTCTGGCAGAAGTGTCCTGGTTGCCACAGTAACCAGGGGCCTGGCGGGCCACTTAAGACTTTGCGGCACCCGGTGTTGTGGATTGGGTGACATGGTCTGTGCTTATTTGTTAATTCAATAAACAACTGATTTGGGTAAATCTAGTGAACCATTGTGTGTCTGATTGGTCCGATTGCTACAATACCTTATTGAAATATATGACATGTATGGTTTATTTAAACTGCAACGGTAAAATATAAATGTGAATTATTACGACATATTTAAAGGGGGATGAGAATTTATATGTGCGTCAGTTTTTCTGCAAAAAAAGACCTCCGCATAGGACACACCTGTGTATCCTCGCTCATGATGCCTCAGGTAGCCTCCTCACTCCTCGATCCTCACCTCCTCATGGTGCAATTACAGAATTGAGATGTCTTACAAGATGGCTGAGCTCGATTGGTTTCCGGGTCATAGAATGGAGGACGGAGGAGCGAGGAAACGACGATGGATATTAAGAAGCACCCAGAGAGAGGGAGAAAATGTAGAGTGTAAAAAAAGAGACTGAAGAAGTTATATAAATGGGAAAATTTATTGAATTATGTTTTTAGTACACTGAAAACAGTGCATATCCCTTGACAGTACGCTAAATAACTATATTTGATTTGAATTTATACATTACTTTTCTGTCTTATCATTGAACTAAAGCAGTGGTTCTCAGCCATTTTGGGCCAGCACCCCCTTACCTATTATTCAGGTCCCTCACCGCCCCCCATCAAATAAAACAGTCTAATTGACCTCACTGAATATTAAAGTTGATTATTATTATTTAGTGTTTATAATGAGGACTGTTATTATATTTACAGTAAACGGTTAAATGGATCATAAACGGATGTCGCGTTCTCAGCCGCATTCCACGCGCTTGCGCTACCGACAAGTTGACAAATAGATATACAAAGTGCGCATTGATGCATCCAGTTTAGAGACGGCATTAGGATGTGGCAGACCATCTTCTGTTGCAAGTTTCAGCTCATACATATTTGGTGTAAACTCGCCTTAACCAAACGCCCCCAAGAACAGCCCCCCTTTTCAAAATATTGCTTCCAGCGCCCCCCGATGCTCTCCAAACGCCCCCCGTTGAGAAACACTAATCTATAGTATAGTAGTTAAGTTGACTCAAAGTAAAACTATGTTTTGTAGTGTAATTTTAACTATTTGCTTTCAAATCAAATAGCAATTTTGTGTTCAGGGAAAACCAATTAGAGAATTAAGATGTGCTACAAGATAGCTGAGCTCGATCAGTTTCCGGGTCCTATTCTGGAGGAGCTGAAGGGGCTTTGGGAGATGGAATAGGAAAGAGAATCAAATAATTAAGATATGTAAGGATATGCCGGAAACAGGCTAGAACAAAAACAAGGAAAACTGTGTATAAATAATTCATGACTGCACAACAGTTAATGTAGGTGGTGATATGCAATGCACCAAAAAACAGAAGAAGTAGTTGTTTCTGGGTCATAGGATGGAGGACGGTGGAGTGATGAAACGAGGAGGGATATTGAGAAGCACCCAGATCTCTTTGGGCAGATCTCCTGGTCACATGGCATGAACAAGATCCTGGTAAAAAAATAAATAAATAAAGTAATAAGAGTCATACGCATTTGCCAGCACAGTGCACACTGACGTCCTCCATCCTATGTGGTGATACTCAGATATAAACAGCAGCATTCATTGCATGGTTAATGTACTACTGAAGACGTTGTTCTAAACATACATACATACATACATACATACATACATACCTAGCTACTTTGTTCAAGTTGGGCTATAAGAAATAAAAAAAAGGGGGGGGGGGGGAGAGGGGGAAATCACCTTCTTTGCAAATATTGGAACTGGTCTGATGTGAAAGAGTTCTAGCAACAAAATAAATCCATATACAGACAAAATGTTTTTTCTTTTCAGCATGTTCTCCAACAATATACACATTTGAACAGATACAAAACTCTACAAGTCATAATACAAATACATACATCCAATTCAACAAGTTCATCGTGAGGATGAGGACGTGTGTGAGAGTGCGAGTGTGTGAGAGTGTTGAAATTGCCAGCACAGTCCACTGCAGGTTGAGACCACAATTACAATTCATAAAATAAAGAAAACCAGTCCTATCTAGGGATGGGCGATATATATCGATCGATCTTATGCGTATCTCGTCAGTTAAGCCGGTTCTTTGATTAGCGGTAAATCTCCATCACCTGTGTTCAAATAGAGCGCCAGTTTAGCCGTAGATCACTGACAAGCTACGCAATATCTGGTTCTGTTTTGCGGGTGATTCATTGGGGTAGCTTTTCAGTGATCTACGGCTCTGTGAATAAACTGGCGCTCTATTTGAACACAGGTGATGGAGATTTACCGCTAATCAAAGAACCGGCTTTACTGACGAGATGCGCATGAATTTATCGACCGATATATATCGCCCATCCCTAGTCCTATCTGTAGATGAGTGGAATTAGGAGGGCTGTTGATAAAGTCTTGTACTTGGATGTCTGGACAGGATGAAGATTTCATTCCAAATACACCCCAGGAGTTACTTCAATAATATAGTATGGTCATAGTCCATATACACAAATGGAAACCACTGGCTGAGCCAGAGCTACAGCATCAATAATCCTCTAGAAAAACAACAACAACAAAAAAACAAATCAAATAAACTGACTGAATTAACCAAAGCTCCATTTAAGTTCTCCAAAACAATGATACAATCATATATCAAACTTACTTCTGAACAGGAAACATAATTTCTCAAACAGGATTAGGAAGTAGGCCAAGACAATCATGAGGTAGCTTCAAACTGAACCTAGCATTCATTCTACTACTTCCTGTTTAATTCATTTGACACAGGATGAGCTACCCATGTCCCCCTGGTGGCTAGGATGAACATAACTGTGACAGTCAAACACTGTTACAACATGCATAAACATAAACATATATATATATATATATATATATATATATATATATATATATATATATATATATCTATAATTAATTACATGATGTGGCGATTAATCTAATTAATCACAAATTAATTGCACATCAAATTTGGCTGAGAAATTACTCCCAAAATATAATTTAAAGTCATTGTTGTGTAATGCATCACAGAGACATTACAAAAAGTAGCTTAAGCAAGAAACATTTAGTTTGATTTAACATAAAGTGTATTACATAACTCTTTTGGACCATGAATGACAACGATGACAAAATTTTCATTTTTGTGTGGGTGAACTATACCTTTAATCATTTTTATTATTATTACTGTGGAAATATTAAATTATTTCTTTAATGAAATTATACTCTAAATAATAAACTACAACTGCCAGTAGGTGGTGGTAAATGTCTTAATGATTAAGTCAAGTCAAGTCAAGTCACCTTTATTTATATAGCGCTTTTTACAACACAGATTCAAAAGCAGTGTCAAAGCAGCTTTACAGTATCAAATAGGAAGGAAGTGTGTTAATAATGCAAAAAGAAACAAATTTTCAGTTAATCAAGGGAGTTAATCATTGAATTCAGTGATGTTATCATCTAGCTCAGTTCAGTTAGTATACAATATCACTGGAAATTAAGTGTCCCCAACTGAGCAAGCCAGAGGCGACAGCGGCAAGGAACCAAAACTCCATCGGTGGCAGAAATGGAGAAAAAAAACCTTGGGAGAAACCAGGCTCAGTCAGGGGTTAGTTCTCCTTTGACCAACAAACAAACAATTTATACCTGTAGAGGTCGTCTATAGGTGCTGATCCACCATCTGGATATGGACTGGATCAGGGGACTGCAGTGACTATCTGATCAGGATACAGACTGGATCTGAGTGGCAACGATGACCTCGGAATAGGCAAGAGACAGATTAATATTAGCATAGATTCCATTCTTCTTATGATGCAACGAATACATCAGGTGTTATGGGAAGTGTTCCCGGTTCCGGTTTACATAATTAATGCAGCTTAACAATCCTTTAACGGATTTGAATTTTAGAAATGTTTAAATGTGTTATGTGTAAGCCAGGTTAAAGAGATGGGTCTTTACTCTGGCTCCTGAACAAAGTTGGGTAAATAGTTCCAGAGTTTGGGCACTAAATAAGAAAATTATCTGCCGCCCACAGTTGATTTTGATATTCTGGGTATTATCAGATTGCCAGTTTTTTAAGAACGCAGCGGATGTGTGGGACTATAATGTGATAAGAGCTTGCTCAAGTACTAAGGAGCTAAACCATTGAGGGCTTTATAAGTGATTAGCAAGATTTTAAAATCAATATGATGTTTAATAGGTAGCCAGTGCAGTGTTGACAGAACCGGGCTAATATGGTCATACTTTTTTGGTTCTAGTAAAAACTCTGGCTGCTGCATATTGGACCAGCTGGAGTTTGTTTATTAAGCATGCCAAACAATCACCCAATAAAGCATTACAATAATCTATGCTGGAGGTCATTAACGCATGAATTATCGTTTCTGCATTTGGTACTGAGAGCATATGTCGTAATTTCAATATGTTTTTAAGATGGAAAAATGCTGTTTTGCAAATGATAGAAATGTGGTTTTCGAAGGAAAGATTGCTATCACATAGCACACCTAGGTTCCTAACTGATGATGACGAATTTACAGAGCAGCCATCAAGTATTAGACCGTGTTTTAAGTTATTACTTGCAGAGCTTTTAGGCCCAATAATTAATATAGCGTCTGGACCAATCAGACACATAGTTATTTGTTACATTTAGCAAATCACCTTTAAAACCAGCAAGCCAGCTAAATGGTGTAGTTCTGGTTTAAACCCCCCAGAGCAACTAACACCCAGTTGTCAGGACAACTATCTGCGTCAGTTTACGAGACAAAAGTATGCAGTCAGACTCTGCAACCCTTATTTCTTCTTTCCATAGGAAAGACATTATGCCCATAGAAATGGACTTTTCCCTATTTACCCACAGACAAACCTTTCTGTGAACGAGCACACATATTCCCATATATCATTGTGTATATTATGACTGTCCAGGTATTTTGTCTTTTGATTTTATAACTGTTTTATGCCTGCTTAATGGCAGATTACTATGTAGTCTAACTATGCATATCATGTTTGGTCTCTTTGGATTTGTATTTTGATTATCTAAAAGATGGTGTGTATTAGATGTCGATACCTGTGCAACATATTAGTGTTCTAAGAATCCTTAGTATTTTTGGCCTGAACCCCTATTGATTTACATATGCACAATGCCATGCTCTCAGACAAAGGGTCATAAAACGAGGACCCAGTTTCAAACTTCCCGCTGAGAAAGTCAGCCTTCTCATTGGTCAAACCCATTTGGAAAGGTGTGACTCTTTCCAGACTTTAAAGGGCTCACATACCGTTCCGCCTTTCTCTTCTGCAAAATCTTTAGATTGTTGTGCGTGGAGGTCCTCCACGTCAAGGTTCCCCCTAGCCCATGAGAGAGAACTTTTGACCACAAGAGTCAAACCTACAACACTGGAGTTTGTTTTCACTCATCCCTGGAGCTCATCATCATGGAAATGTCCTCGTCCAGACATTTCTTTCTCTGCATTTTCATCTCTGGATTGTGGTCTACAGAGCTACTGTGGCCCACTTCTTACCAAACTAGGTGCTCACACTGGAGAGAGGACTCTCCTGAGCACAACAAAGTCAAGGACAACCTCAGAGTTACAAGGAATTGCAACTTCGGTCATCAAATGGAACTATCCAGACTTCCTTCAGCCAGGTCAAATGCAAGTATCGTTTCTCCTACCAGACAGATGTCTGATGTAAGCTATTGTATACTGTGCTTTGAATTAGAAACTGATGGTTCTTTAGAGATGGTTAATTCTTGACTCACCCCTTTTTCTCTTTCCGGTTCCATCCATCCACTTAGCTTTACTATCCCTTAGCTTTACCTTACCATGAATGCTTGATGTTTGTGTGTATGTATGTGTGTGTCTAGATTAGTTATGTATTTAGTCCTTACTTAATAAAGTTCTTGTGCACAAATTACACAAGTTTCTGATTCTGCCTTGCAAAATTACGATGTCCCTTTACGATTTCCGATCAAAGCTACATGCTCTAATACATTAGTATATAAGGAAGTTATTTTCTGTGGCCAAGAAAATAGTTTTTCTGTGAATACATTTGAATTTACCTTGAATGTTCGCCGGAAAAACGAGTCAATTGATTGTAATGTGAATACTGTTCTATCAAGATAATTATTTTGAATTATCCAAATATTATAATGAATTATAACGAGTTATGATTAATTATTAATATTTCCCCCTTGAGCTAATTCATGACATTAACACCTCTGTTTTTTTTTTCAGAATTTAGCAGTAAAAAAATAATTGTCATCCAGTTTTTTATATCAACTATGCATTCCCAAATTTGTATATTTCGCAGAAATATAGAGCTGAATATCATCAGCATAACAGTGACAGCTAACACCAAATTTCCTGATGATATCCCCTAAGGGTAACATGTAAAGCGTAAAAAGTAATGGCCCTAGTACTGAGCCTTTAGGTACTCCATACTGCACTTGTGATCGATATGATACCTCTTCATTCATTGCCACAAATTGATGGCAGTCAGATAAGTATGATTTTAACCATGCCAATGCACTAACACTAATGCCAACATAATTTAACAACAGTAGTACCAAATGCAGCACTAAGATCCAGAGGCACTAATAGAGAGATACAACCATGGTCGAATGATAAGAGCAGGTCATTTGTTGCTCTAATGAGAGCAGTTTCATTACTATGATAGGGTCTAAATCCTGACTGGAAATCCTCAGAGATACAATTTTTCTCTAAAAAGGAACATAATTGTGAGGATACTACCTTTTCTAGTATCTTTGACAGAAAAGGGAGATTGGAGATCGGTCTGTAATTAATTAATTAATTGGTTTGGTCAAGTTGTGTTTTTTTAATGAGAGGCTTAATAACAGCCTGTTTGAAGGTTTTGGGGACATATACTAATGACAGTGATGAATTAATAATTTTCAGAAGAGGATCTAAGACATCTGGAAGCACCACTTTTAGTAGCTTAGATGGAATAGGGTCTAACATACGTTGTTGGTTTAGATGATTTAACAAGTTTATAAAATTCTTCCAGTAGAGAATAAGTGGAATAGTTCCTCAGGAGATCTATAGCGCACTATTTGATCTGATACTGTTGCTGAGGGCTGCATGGTTATAATTTTATCTCTAATAGTATCGATCTTTGAAGTAAAATAGTTTATAAAGTCATTACTGCTGTGCTTTTGGGAAAAGTCAAAGCCTGTTGGTGCTTTATTTTTTGTTAATTTTGCCACTGTATTGAATAAATACCTAGGGTTATTTTTGTTTTCTTCTAAAAGAGATGAAAAGTAATCAGATCTAGCAGTTTTTAATGATTTTCTATAGAATAGGGTACACTCACGCCAGCCGGAACAAAAAACCTCTAGTTTTGTTTTCCTCCAGCTGCGCTCCTTTTTCTGGGCTGCTCTCTTTAGGGCGTGAGTGTGTTCATTATGCCACGGTGTCGGACTGTTTTCCTAATTTTAGGTGTAAAGGAGCAACTGCATCTAAAGTGCTAGAAAAGAGAGAGTCCATAGTTTCAGTTACATCATCAAGTTTATCTGAGCTATTGGATATGCTGAGGAATTCAGATAAGTCAGGAAGATTACTTACAAAGCAGTATTTTGTGGATGAAGTGATGGTTTTACCATACTTGTAGTAAGGAGTGGAATTTACAGTTTTAGCTATCTGGAGTATACACAAGACTAGATAATGATCTGAGATATCATCGCTTTGCTGCAGAATTTCAACGCCATTAACATCAATTCCATGCGAATTCTAAATCTAGAGTATGAAATCTAGAGTATGATTTTGACTATGAGTAGGTCCTGACACGTTGTCTAACCCCGATAAGTTCAGACTGTCTATAAATGCTAATCCCAATGCATCTTTTTAATTATCAACATGGATGTTAAAATCACCCACTATTAAGACTTTATCTGCAGCCATCACTATCTCAGATATAAAATCAGCAAATTCTTTAATAAAGTCTGTATGGTGCCCTGGAGGCCTATATACAGTAGCCAGTACAAACGTCATGGGAGAGTTAACAATATCAATAACAAATGAGTTATACTTGAAGTTCTCTGAGAAACACTGAAAATATTGCTATAAGTTGTAGAAACACCTCCCCCTTTACCTTTTAGACGTGGCTCATGTTTATAACAGTAATCTTGGGGTAGACTTGTTTAAAATAATGTAATCATCTGGTTTTAGCCAAATAATGTAATTTTTCTCAGTGGGTGTGTCACTGAGTGGGGAAAACCTGTTTGAAGTTTTAATTGAAACGGAAGAGCGGTGTTTTGACTCACAACTATGCCGCCTCACTGTCACCCAGGCGCCCTGCTGCATGGGCAAAGTTACCGGAACCGAACAATGTACAGGATTTCCTGAACTAGTCGCATCCAAAACCGTATCTTAGGCCCTGTTTGATGGACAATAATGATGTTATGTTTTACTCATAATTATCACAGGCATAAAACAAAAAAATATGATCAGCAAAAATTTAACTGGTTTGAATGGCTTTACTGCAGAGCAATTACTGTACACAATTAAATATAAATGTCACTGTTATTGTCACACAGTCACCTGCAATCACTTGCCTCATCCGCTACATAAGCACATGCACCACAGTCACTCATCGGCTGGTCTCAAGGTCTAAATTGGATAATTACCTGTCTCTGTCTGCCCGTCAAAGTCTGGAATCTATTATACCCGTGGAAAGAATAACAAGTTAACTTGTATACAGATAAGTATACATAAGTATACAGTTTCTACTTGCTTCCTTTGAACTCACCTCCTTAAGTCTTTTCCATTTGGAGGCTGTTCTTGTGTTTACCTTCAATAAATACCTGTTTAAACCTGCCTTGTATCCAACCATGAGAGTTATTTGATGGTGGATGTGATGAATAAACTGCCAGCGATCACAATATTGATTTTGAAGTCATTGAAAATGATAGTTTTGAGAATATGCTGAGATTGCGAATATGAGCCAGATGCTTAATGTATGTGCGCTCTGACAATGACAACGATGGTAAAATCATCTGCTCAAATTAAACCCTTCTAAGTTTCTAAGATAACAAAATGTGCTTTATTTTATTCCTCTGTAATTGTTCTTAAAATACAATTACAATTTGTAAGTAACCTATCCAGCTCTGTTGATGACATAATGTTAAAACACTCTATAGTACTTTTAACAACACAGATTGTGTCAAAGCAGCTTTACAGTATTAAATAGGAAAATAGTGTCAATAATGCAAAAGGACAAAAACACTTGATTTTCAATTAAAGTCCATTCATCATTGAATTCAGTGATGTTATAATCCAGCTCAGTTCAGTTCAAATAGTATCTATGCAATCAAGTCAATGATATTGCTGGAAATTAAGTGTCCCCAACTAAGCAAGCCAGAGGCAACAGCAGCAAGGAACCAAAACTCCATCGGTGGCATAAATGAAGAAAAAAAATACCTTCAGGGGGCCAGACAAACCAGCAGTTTATTCCATGTTGCGGCAAAATCAGATTGTGCAGAGAAATCATCTGGTTCTGGTTCATCTGGCCATTTACGTGAAAAGGTCTTCACTAGTGATCTAGTTGACGTTGTCTCCGCTGACATTCAGGGCTGTAGAGGTCCTCTCTAGGTCCTGATCCACCATCTGGGCTGGAAATGGACTGGAACTGGGTGACTGCAGTGACTATCTAATCTGGAAACAGACTGGATCTGGGTGGCTACGGTGACTTTGGAATAAGAACAAAACAGACTAATATTAGCGTAGATGCCATTCCTCTTACGATGTAACGAGCACATCGGGTGTTATGGGAAGTGTTCCCGGTTTCGGTTGACCTAATTAATGCAGCCTAACAATACTTTAATGGATTTCAATATTATAAATGTTTTAGTGTGTTATGTGCAACCCAGGTTAAATAAATGGGTCTTTAATCTAGATTTAACTGCTAAACTGTTTAAAAGTGTAAATAAAATTTGAATTTTATGAGTATGAATGAGTACCAGTCCCCTGCCCAGCACGACAGACACATTAAATTCCAAGTTTTAAATATTTTATTAACCAAAGAACAAATGACAAAGTAAAGTAGGAAGCAAAAATAGACTTTGAGAGGAAGAAAGGCCAAAACAACAAACAAAAGGAGTAAAACTGACTAAACTGACAATAATAAATAAATAAATAAATAAATAATAAAAAATAAACAAAAGAAATGTAAACTAAGCAAAAACAGGAAAAAAGGAATTCACAGAAAATAAAATGGCACCCACCTCCCTACGGCTTCCAACAAACATACATGTAGCAGCATCAACTATGCTAATCACTTAAGGCTACAATAAGCCACAACTTTTAAGAAGTTTTACACTGTATCAATCTCTGTTATAAAACAAACACAGCAACCTGAGGCAGATGAGAGGTACAACACTCTGAAAGACGAGCTTCAGTGTGGTAGACATACTGAATTTCTTTTGAGCTTGTAGCCTCTGCAAAGCCACCAGAAGGCAAGCCTGCAACCATTAGCCGAAAAAGTGGCAGAAAAAAATGGCTAATGCTAATGTTTCCGGTCTGGCAGTATGTGGGAAAGGAGACCAGAGGCCATTTTTTTATGGATGTCAATGGAGGAGAGGCGTCACTACGTTGAATAAACAGCTTTTTAAAGAAAACAACATATTTAATGAATCAACAGCCTATCTGCTAATCTTTAACATGTTTTACACTAAACAATACTTTTGGATTGAACTATTTTTAGAGTTTACCACAAAGAAAATGCTGTTTTATAAGAGAAGTCACTGACTTTTTGCGACAGGTGGGATTTAGCTTATGGCACTTCTCATTCATTCCTATGGTATCTGTAAACAGTGATTGAGTGTCACACAAGTCTGACTGAAAGTCAATGACGTCAAGGCTGTAATATGATTGGTTATTAATGGACACATGATCCAAGTTAGTCATTATGCTTTCTCCAATAGTATGTAGAGCTGCATTCACGCCATGTGATAATTGTGAGTTGACAACACGTGACATCTGAATTATGTTTCTATGGCAACACTATTAACGCCAAAGCCTCAACGTGCTCCTGAACTCGTAATTAGAACTTGTAAACTCTGAATGTTCTCAGAGTTATGATTTAACCCAGTGACTGCCGCCAGGTTAATTTTGACGCTATTTAGACGCTACCTCTGAATACGAGAACATGAAAAGCTATGAGTAAAATGTCCCATGTTTTCATTTCAGAATTACGATAATTACGACATGGCGTGAATGCAGCATTAGACAATCTTTGGCCTTTTTGGCACAGTGGTTGGCACAGAGTGACATATGCAAGTGATTACCTCCCTCTCCTCTGCACCAGGTTGAGAAGCAGGTAATACACAGAAAGACACAGAAAAAGTACACAGCAGCGCACAGTGTCCAACATTAATATTACGTAAATGTAATGTAATTTAATATATGTGGAAGGATGTTTAACTGGATTACAGATGTTCTTCTCAAAGACCTACGGGGCATGTTGTCACATTTCACTTCCTTTCTTTTGAGGTAAATAATGAAAAACGTATACACTTTGCGGGCACCACCATGCCGTCCTGCTCTGCCAGCTCCACCATGCCGTCCTGCTCTGCCGGCTCCACCATGCCGTCCTGTTCTGCTGGCACCACCAGCCGTCCGGCTCTGCCAGCCCCACCATGGGTCCCTGCATTGCCGGCACTGCGGTGCCGTCCTGCTCTGCCTGCTTCGCCATGGCTTCCTGCTCAGCCTGCTCCATCATGACTTCCTGCTCGGCCTGCTCCGCCATGGCTTCCTGCTTGGCCTGCTCCAATAAGGCTTCCTGCTTGGCCTGCTCCGCCATTTCTTTCTGCTCTGCCAGCTCTGCCATTGCTCCTCTGTCTGCCACTGATCCATGGCCCAGGTCCTCCGGGGCCTCACTGTCTGCCATTGCTCCACGGTCCAGGTTCTCCAGTGCTTCACTGTCTGCCACTGCTCCATGGCCAAGGTCCTCCTATGCTTTACTGTCTGCCACTGCTCCATGGCCCAGGTCCTCCAATGCTTCATTGTCTGCCATTACTTCATGATACAGGCCCACCTCTGCTCCATGATCAAGACCTGCCTCTGCTTCATGGCCCAGGCCCACCATCACTCCACTGCCCTAGTCTGCCATTGCCCCCTGGCCCAGGCCATGATTCTGAACTTGTTGCCCTGCACGGACCTGGCCCTCCATCCCTCCCTGGTTGTTGGGTTTGGGTTTTGTTCTTAGAGGGGGAACATGTAACATGGGGTTTGGCTTTTGTTTTGGGTTTGTTCATGTTCATGTTTTCATGTCTTTTATTTTGTAGTCTGGTCATGGTTCCTGTTTGTGTCTTGCTTCCCTGTCCTCATGTTATCCTGCCTGTGTATGTGTCATGTTCTGATTGGTTCTTGTCTTGCCATGTGGTTCTGTTCTGTTTATTCATTGGTTGCTATGTCGTGTTCCCTGTTTCTCATTGGTCTGTTTGTGTCTTGTTTTCTCATTGTTGACTATAAATAGCCCTCATGTAGCCATTGTCTCTTGTTGTGTATTGATGTTGTAACCCGCTGTTGGTGAGTCTGTTTCATAGTCAAGTCTGTCCATGCCTAGTCTACTCATGCCAAGTCAAGTCTGTCTATGTTAAGTCTGTTCAAGTCAAGTATGTTTGATTTTGGATTTCATGTTGGATTTCACACTTTACTTAAATAAACTGCACTTGGGTTCATCAGTTCAACTCACCTCCAGTGGACTAATCGTTACACCCATGTGTACATAGATCCACATAGATCCCATGAAGGTCACATATGTTCAAACCTTTATGGGGCCCACACTGTGAAAAACACATGGGACCCACATTAACTGCCCATTTTCAGCCCATGCTCACATGGAACCTATGCTGCCCAGGTATAATCCATACGGGGCCAAAATATATGTTGGCTGGGAACTTGACATTTCAGCCAATAATCAAACTAAAATGCAGTCAAAATTTAAATATTTGGATGATGATGAGAGAGGGTTTAGTTTTGCTTTACTCATTTATTCATTTTAGCTTGACGTTTGTATTCTGTATTCACTATAGGCTAAATTGTGTATTACTTTATAGTTTAATATACAATTTTATAGCTACACTTTTTTCATTCTTGTTCTGTAATACCATTAAATTTAAAGTGTTTGTTGTGGATTAAGGAGAACTAAATAGGCTATAATGTTTATAATTGTTTCGTTATATTTATTGGTATTTAATATAAATACTGTATAAATGAATGCCATTGTTTGCAAATATACTGTTAAAGGGTGTGGTAACACTTTACAATAACTACACACTACCATTAGTTAAGCATTAGTAAACAGTCAGTTCATCATTTTTAAATCATTATCTCTACATTAATAGACAGTAGTAAGCAGTTTACAAATGCAGCTATAAATGCTTTGTTCTTGATATTTAAACATATCTACAATGTGTTTAATAATTGAATTTTTATACTTTATTAATGATCAATTTATAATTTCTAAATTAAGTATTACATTATTTACAAACCAGTTATTTAGTTGTCATCAGTGGTTCATAAGATCATTTAGAAAGTGTAAGTAAATGATTAATAAACTATTTAAATGTATATTTATACATATTATTTAGAAATATAGTAATAGTATGTTAATAAATGCTTTATTAACACATATTCCTACTGTAATTCATGATTAATTCAGGTAGTTATAAGACATTTAGTAGTTGTAAGTTAAATGATTTTGTGAGCTCAACTAAAGTGAAGACTATTTATGCCTTGAATGCTCTTATGCTCTCTCTCTCTCTCTCTCTCTCTCTCTCTCTCTCTCACACACACACACACACACACACACACACACACACACACAATGTACAAAAAATAAAAAATAAGCAAGAATAATAATAAGAAAATTAAATACTGTATATTCAACAAATGATAAATAAAAAATCTGGTAACACTTTACTTGAAGGGGTGTGCATAAGACTGACATGACACCTTCATAATCATGACACGACACATGTCATGAATATGAATGAGGTTTTATGCATGCTTATGACAACTGTCATTGAGTGTCATTTACTCAGTTATGTCATTTATAATGCAAAGGTGACATTATTTGAGATGTCTTTCTTATGACAACTTGACATAAACCAACACATCATAAACTGTCAGTGTCTTTGTCATAGCAACTTGACATTACCAAGTGTGATGCAGACGACTCGTGAGGCGTTTGATCCATTTGCAACGATTTATTAATGCACAGACTCGTAAACAGACAGACAGGGTAAACAACGGCAACCGGGTGTGACGTAGGCAGTCCTAAAGCGTGGTCGGGGAGTCCAGGCAGATCGGTCGGGGCAGGCAGCAGGCAGGAATAGTCCGTTAAACGAAGCGCGGGGGTCGATAGGGCTGGCAGAGTACGTTCACACAAATAACAGTCCGAGTTGGCAACAGGAAAGCAGTCCGTAGAAAAACGCTCAGAGTTGATAGCCATGCAAATCAAAACTTCGCGAGGACAACGTGTTAATGGCGCCCTATTTATGCGACGCCGAGAGAGTGACACCGGAGGAGAAACCCGGAACCGGAAGCGCCGCCAGGTACGGGGTCTGGGAGTTGTAGTCCGTTTAGAATTCGGGAGAGAGTTCCCGATGGCGGCGGTCGGAGGGAGCCACAGAGACCGAGTTCGTGACAGAGCCCCCCCCATGCGAGCGACTCCTGGCGCGAGGAGGCTGAAGACGCCGAGGTCGGCCCCTTCCTCTCGGGGCCCGTCGATCTGGGTGGGTACGATGGAAATCCGTGATTAGCGATGGGTCGAGAATATTATCTGACTGCACCCAGGACCTTTCCTCAGGGTCGAAGCCCTCCCAGTCGACCAGATATTGGAGTCGACCTCTGCGGCGCCGGGAGTCCAGGATCGTGTTAACCCGGTAAGCCTCCTCGCCGTCGATGATGATGGGGGAGGGCTCCTGCTGACTGGTCTTGTCTAGGATCTCCGCTCCTTCCGGGTCGCCAGCGGGCTTTAACAGAGAGACATGGAAAGTGGGTGAGATACGGTAGTGTGAAGGCAACTGGAGTCTAAATGAAACAGGTGTGATTTGTCGGAGGATCTTAAAGGGACCCACGTACCTGGGATTTAGCTTCCTGCAGGGAAGTCGGAGGCGCAGATCCTTGGTCGAGAGCCACACCCACTGTCCTGGGGTGTAGGGGGGCTGTGGCCTGCGGCGGCGATCGGCCTGGGTCTGAGTCTGTCTCACGGCCCGTTGGAGGTGGACGTGGGCTGTGTTCCAGGTCTCCTCGCTCCGCTGGAACCATGAGTTGACTGCCGGGACGTCGGAGGGCTCCCCTGACCAGGGGAAAAGAGGCGGTTGATAGCCTAGGGTGCACTGGAAGGGTGTGAGTTGGGTTGATGGCTTGCGAAGAGAGTTTTGCGCATACTCGGCCCAAAGGAGGAAATGGCTCCAGTCGTCCTGATGGCTGTGACAGTAGGTGCGAAGGAAGTGGGTGAGTTCCTGATTGAGCCGTTCTGCCTGACCATTGGCCTGAGGATGGTAGCCTGAAGTTAAACTGACGTTAACCCCGAGTAGGCGCCAAAAGTTGGTCCATAGTTGGGAGGTGAACTGGGGACCTCTGTCCGATACTATGTCCTCAGGGAGGCCGTAGAAGCGGAAAACAGAATTACAAAGGGCTTCGGCTGTCTCCATGGCTGATGGGAGCTTGGGTAGAGGGATGAGTCGACAGCCTTTAGAGAATCGGTCCACGACGGTAAGAATGGTGGTGAACCCCTGGGAGGCGGGAAGATCGGTAAGGAAGTCTATGGCGATATGGGACCAGGGACGTTGTGGGATGGGAAGTGGCTGCAGAAGGCCAGCAGGGAGGCGGCGTGGAACCTTGGATTCGTTGCAAGGGACACATTGCTTGACGAAGCGGATGGTGTCAGCATGTAAGGAGGGCCACCAGAATCGATTGGAGAGTAGCTCGAGGGTGGCGGTGATACCTGGATGGCCGGAGCTGGGAGAGCAATGCACCTGGGTGAGAACCTGCTCACGGAGAGGGAGAGGCACGTAGGTGAGGTCAGGTGGGCAGGTAACGGGCGGAGGGTCTTGGAGCTGGGCCTCCGTGATCTCAGTCATTAAATCCCAGACCACAGGGGCCACAATGAGAGAGGATGGCAAAATGGTTTCAGGGGTGACTGGATCCGGCTGGGCTTCGCTGATGCGAGACAGGGCGTCAGCTTTGGTGTTCAGGGTACCAGGTCGATACGTGACTCGAAAGTTAAAGCGAGTGAAGAAGAGGGCCCACCTGGCCTGGCGATGGTTGAGTCGTTTGGCTGTCCGCAGATACTCAAGGTTTCTATGGTCGGTGAGTACGGTGAAAGGGTGTTTGGCCCCCTCAAGCCAGTGTCGCCACTCTCCCAGGGCTGCCTTGATTGCCAGAAGCTCCCGATTACCCACGTCGTAGTTACGCTCTGCTGGACTCAGTTTGTGGGAGTAAAAGGCGCAGGGAAACATCTTAGGTGGGTTCCCCTGACGTTGCGAGAGGACAGCCCCTATACCCGTGCTGGAGGCGTCAACCTCGACAATGAACTCTTTCTCTGGGTCAGGGTGATGGAGAATAGGGGCCGTAGTGAAGCGCTGCTTAAGATCCTGGAAGGCGCTCACAGCGGGTGGCGACCAGACGAGACGGTGTGCGGCTTTCATGACCATTGCCGTGAGTGGGGCGGCGACCGTGCTGAACTGGCGAATGAACCGGCGATAGAAGTTAGCGAAGCCGAGGAAGCGCTGTAAGTCCTTCAAAGTGGTGGGCTGGGGCCACTTCAGCACGGCGTTGACCTTCTTATCGTCCATAGCCACGCCCTCGGGGCTGATGATATACCCCAGGAAGGAGATTTTAGTGAGGTGGAAGTCACACTTTTCACGTTTGGCATAGAGTTGGTGGTCGATGAGCCTCTGGAGAACCTCCCTGACGTGCTTGACATGGTCTGAGTAATTGTCCGAGAAGATAAGAATGTCGTTGATATAAACTATCACCCAGCGGTTCAACATGTCTCTGAAGACCTCGTTGATGAAAGCCTGAAAGCACGACGGACTGTTGGCCAGGCCAAAGGGCATAACCTGATATTCATAATGACCAGTTGTGGTGGAAAAGGCAGTCTTCCATTCATCCCCCTCACGGATCCTAATCAGGTTGTAGGCACTTCGTAGGTCGAGCTTGGTGAATATACGAGCGGTGCGCAGCTGTTCCAAGGCAGAGGGGACTAGTGGCAGGGGGTATCGGTACTTGATGGTGACGTCGTTCAAGCCGCGATAGTCGATGCAAGGCCTCAGACCGCCATCTTTCTTCTTGACAAAGAAGAAACCGGCTGACGCTGGTGAAGTTGAGGGCCGTATGAAGCCCTTGGCCAGCTCCTCCCTGATATAATCCTTCATGGCCTCAGATTCTGGCTGCGAGAGGGGGAAGATGCGTCCCTTGGGAGGTTGGGCGCCAGGGATGAGGTCGATGGCGCTGTCGCCGGGGCGATGGGGTGGTAGGTGAGTGGCCTTGGTCTTGGAGAACGCCAAGTGTAGGTCTTGGTACTCTGGGGGTAACTCAGACTCTGAGTGGCAATCAGGGGTCGAGGAGCTGGTAAGATCGTTGGAGGTTGGCGACTTGCAGTGTTGGTGGCAGTATGGTGACCAGTGAGTGACTTGATGCTGCTTCCAGGAGATGGCGGGACTGTGGAGGTTAAGCCAGGGGAATCCGAGAACTAGGGGTGACTGTGGTGAAGAGATGACGAAGAAGCGGATGGTTTCGTAGTGAGCTGGTTCTATCTGCAGTTGGAGATCGGTGGTGGTGTGATGGATCCGCCCCGAGCCTAGAGGTCTTCCGTCGAGGGCCGCCACTGCCACATGTGAAGGGCAAGAGACCAGGGGTAAGTTGTGAGTTCGAACAAAGCCTGAGTCTATAAAGTTTCCCGCCGCCCCGGAATCAATAAGGGCGGTGGTCATGACGGTGCGATCGGCATGAGACAGAGTGACAGGAATTTCAAGACGGGTAGGTGTCAGGTTGGTTGGACTCCCTGAACTGGCTCTACGGGGTGGTCTTGTGGGACAACTGGCTCGGATGTGTCCAGGCAATCCACAGTACAGGCAGAGGTTTCTTCGGAGCCTGCGTTCGCGCTCCTCTGTGGACAGACGAGTGGCACCCAGCTGCATGGGCTCGGGGTCAGGCAGAGCGGCAGTAGCAGCGGACGAAGGCACAGCCAGGCTGGAGAAGCGAGTGGGTCTCCTGGCACGGATCAGATTGTCCAGACGGATGGTTTGCTCAATAAATTGGTCGAGCGACAAACCCTCGTCGCGACAGGCCATCTCCGTCTGCAGTTCGTGGTTGAGGCCCCGACGAAAGTGAAGCTTGAGGGGCTCATCATTCCAACCGCTCTGGGCCGCGATGGTGCGGAAGGTGAGAGCGTAGTCCGCTGCGGTGCGACGTCCCTGGCGCAGCATCACCAGTTGCTCCCCGGCCCCGTCCCCCTCACCAGCGGGTTGAAAGACCTCCTTAAAGCGCTGGACGAAGGCGGCGTAAGAGGGAAAGGCAGGCCGGTCATGCGTCCACACCGCCGTGGCCCAGTCCAGCGCTCACCCAGTGAGAAGGGAACAAACAAAAGCAATACGGCTTTCATCAGTGGGATACAAATTAGGTTGTTGATTAATAAACAAAGCGCATTGCAAAAGAAACCCCTTACTTTTGGCTGGTGTGCCATCGAACTTCTCAGGATAGGCGAGGCGAGGGCTGGCTGAGGCGGGCTGGGCCGGCGGAGGAAGCATGGGAGCTGCGGCAGGGACACTAGGCGGGGCTGATGCGTGGGTGGTCTGGATGGCCTTGAGCAGCTCCTCGGTGAGTGACGTGAGGCGGTCGAGGCGTTGTTGGTGAACCGCCAACACGGAGGCTTGAGCAGTGAGTTCCGAGGTGAGCTGGAACATCGTTGCTGGATCATGAGATGGCGAAGTTTTCTGTGATGCAGACGACTCGTGAGGCGTTTGATCCATTTGCAACGATTTATTAATGCACAGACTCGTAAACAGACAGACAGGGTAAACAACGGCAACCGGGTGTGACGTAGGCAGTCCTAAAGCATGGTCGGGGAGTCCAGGCAGATCGGTCGGGGCAGGCAGCAGGCAGGAATAGTCCGTTAAACGAAGCGCGGGGGTCGATAGGGCTGGCAGAGTACGTTCACACAAATAACAGTCCGAGTTGGCAACAGGAAAGCAGTCCGTAGAAAAACGCTCAGAGTTGATAGCCATGCAAATCAAAACTTCGCGAGGACAACGTGTTAATGGCGCCCTATTTATGCAACGCCGAGAGAGTGACACCGGAGGAGAAACCCGGAACCGGAAGCGCCGCCAGGTACGGGGTCTGGGAGTTGTAGTCCGTTTAGAATTCGGGAGAGAGTTCCCGCTGGCGGCGGTTGGAGGGAGCCACAGAGACCGAGTTCGTGACACCAAGACAACACAACCTGTCATAAACATGACATAGCAGATTAATTATCAAACTTTAGAAACTACTTACCTTAATGGGTTACCATTACATTAAACAGTCATGTGGTTGGTTTTGACATTAGCTGTCATGAGGCTATTATAATTGTATCATGGATATTTTTCTGACCACTTTTTTTTTCAGTGGTACAAATTGAATTTGTCATTGTAATGTCATTAAGTGTTAATACTCGGTTTAATAGTTTCATAACTCTGTCATTAATATTTTTTCTTGACCTCAACTACAGTGGTACAAATTAAATTTGTCATTAAAATGTCATTAAGTGTTAATACTCAGTCAAATAGTTTCATAACTCTGTCATTAATATTTTTTCTTGACCTCAACTACAGTGGTACAAATTAAATTTGTCATTAAAATGTCATTAAGTGTTAATACTCAGTCAAATAGTTTCATAACTCTGTTATTAATATTTTTTCTTGACCTCAACTACAGTGGTACAAATTAAATTTGTCATTAAAATGTCATTAACCCTCTATGGCATGAATTTAGATGACACATGATAAAAAATTATTCTGCATTGTTTTTTGGTTTATTGGGGAACATTTTACTGATAAAATATTTTTTTAACACCCCTCACCCCCCATCCCCAAAATATTATTTCGTTGCCTCAGGGCAACGTTGCGCAACAATGGTACAAAATCACAGAGAAAATTCTCCATTCACATATTATAAGACAATGTTCAGAGCGCAAAACAAAATCACAAATCTGTCAAAAACCATCAAGAAATCATTCATTGAAAAGGGAAAACACTTAAAAACACACTGATATATTGCATTTGATATAGACGTAGGTTTGTTTCATACTGCAGGCTTTGAAACTTAGGTCCTAGAGGGCCACTGTCCTGCAGAGTTTAGCTCCAACCCTAATTAAACACACCTGCCTGTAGCTTTCTAATGATCTTAAAATACATTTATTAGCTAGTGCTGATGTGTTTGATTAGGGTTGGAGCTAACTCTGCAGGACAATGGCCCTCCAGGACCCAAGTTTCCTAGCTCTGATGTAGCGTGTTGTGTCATATCATGTACTTCATGAAGTGAGATTTTACTCAGTGTTAAAATTCTAGAAGCAATTCTTCTCTGCTGTGAAACAGAGGTGCATGTTTCATTTTTTGCACATCACTTTGGGTGTTTCTGTGCACCCAGGAACATTGCATCTTCCCTTTTTGTATCATCAATGGGAAATCCTGCTTAGGGACAATAGCTGTGGACCCCTGCTTCCTTGGGTTTACTGTTATTCCACTTACTTTTATGTATATGATATTTACCCATTATAAGCATGCTGTTTACCATCAATGACTCTTTTTTCGAATAGCCATCTGCATAAACCAACACCTGAAACAATGTAAATGATGGAATATCTATACCATCATCCATATTCAGCCATCTGCAGATATCTTGCCAAAATTGCAATGTGACTGGACAAGAAAAAAAGAAATGTTCAATTGTCTCAGGAACTTCTGAACAAAAAACACAGAGATCTACCTCAAAACGGAATCTTTTTCGTAAAATTTCAGCAGCCGGATAAACATTATTAATAATTCTAAACTGGACATCCTTCATTTTTGGTAGAATTGGAAACTTAAGATAGTTACAAAGTTTATTTTTAAAAACTTCATTATCAAAATGCTTAATTTTTGAAGGTGTATTAAAGTCGAAAAATATTTTACTTTTTAATAAATTTCCTATTACTTTATTCTTACACTTTATGTAACACCCAATATGTATTCCTCCAATTTTCAGTTCAGGCAACTTAACAGACACTTTTGCATATGTGAGAGTACTTTGTATTAATTGTTTTAAAGAATGAGGGATGGCTTTACACAAAGTATTAAATTCTCTATAGGAACATTTGATCTCAAATTTCTCCATAAATGAATTATGTTGAATAAATTGCCCATCTTCACCTAACAAATCTACCACATATAAAACCTTTTTTTCATACCACTCTTGTTTGAATACTGTCTTTCTATTTATTGTAATCGTTCTGTTATTCCACAAGGTAGAATTGTGTGGTGTAAAATTTTGGGTGAATATCATTTTCCAATAATATAAAATTTGTTTATGGAATTGTGAAAGCTTAATTGGCAATTTGGAGATCTCAAAGTCACATTTTAGCAAAAAATCTAACCCTCCAACTGTCTTGAATACACAATTTGGTATATGAAACCACATTGAATTAGGCTGCGCTAAATATGATTTAATCCATTTTAGTTTAAGTATTCCAATCATTGATTCAAATTCAGAAGCTTTCAGACCTCCATTTTTATATTCTTTAATCATTTGAGATTTTTTAACATAATGAGTCTTATTTTTCCATATAAAATTAAACATAATAGAGTTAACCTTTTTTATCAGTTGAGGAGAAACATAAAGAGAGTAACATGGGTAAATTAGTTTAGATAAGCCTTCTGCTTTAGTCAAGAGAATTCTGCCCATAATTGACAGATCTCTCATAAGCCAATGATTGAAAGATTTTTTTATACTGTCAATTCTGTCTTCTATATTTACTAGTTCTCTTGTATGTAATTCTTTTGACATTATTATACCTAAATATTTCACTTCAGATTTAACAGGAATGGATTCTATAATTTCATCATTACAGGAATACAGAGGAAAGAGTTCACTTTTTTTTTTTATTTAAATTTAGGCCTGATGCTCTAGAAAAAACTGAAATAATGTTCAGAGCTTTCTTGACTATAGATTTATCTTTTAAAAACATTACTGTGTCATCAGCAAATTGACTAATTCGATACTCATAACCAGAATTGGTTATTCCTTGTAATTGAGGATGGTTGACAACTAAATAAGCTAGCATTTGAGTACATAATATAAACAGCTTTGGAGAAATTGGACACCCTTGCCTAATTCCACGCAAAATCTCAATTCTAGGTGTCATACCTGGATTAAGAGATATATAACTATACATATTATTGTAAAACATTTTAATAACCTTGCAAAACCCTTCCCCAAACCAAACATTTGAAGTGTTGTAAATATAAATTCATGCTCCACCGTATCGAATGCTTTAAAAAAAATCTATAAATAAAATAAGGCTTTCTGACTGTATCAGTGATTTATAGTCAATCATATCAAGGATTAGTCTAATATGATTTTGAATATATCTTCCCTTAATGAATGCTGATTGATACTCCTCTACAAGTTTCCCAAGTACAAGTTTAAGACGATTAGCATAAACTAGGGCAAGTAGTTTATAATCTGCACATAACAAAGTTATTGGCCTCCAATTATCTAGCGATATCAGTTGTTTTTTGGGTTTGGGTAGCAAGGTTATTAAACCTGTTTTCATAGTAGGTGATAAGCTTCCTTTCTGAATGCATTCTAAAAATGCATTATATAATAATTTCCGAATATCTTTCCAAAAATGTTTTAAAAATTCTGTAGTCAAACCGTCTATACCTGGTGATTTACCATTATTCATTTGTTTTAGAGCTACATCAATTTCCTCTAAAGTCAACTCATCCTCAATTAACTGTTTGTCTTCCTCATTCAATTTATGAATTTTATCTTTTATATTTATAAATAAAGAATCACTGTCTGCTTTTTTATAATTGGATTTATAAAGGTTACTATAAAAAAGTAAAATTTCATCCTGAATTATTTTTTGATCATCTGTTATAATATCATTAATTTTAAGTTTTGAAATTTTCTTCTTTGTTTGTCTTTGTTTTTCAAGGCCAAAAAAATATGATGAACTCTTTTCTCCTTTTTCAATCCACCGTGCTCTAGAACGGATATAAGCTCCATTTGCCTTTTCTGAATACAATTCATCTAGTTGAGATTGCAGTAACTGTAATTTTTCTATTTTCCCAGGTGATTCTTGTGAATTGACTGTCAATAAATTTATTTCCTCAATCAGTTCTCTTTGTTTCTGTTTTCTCCTCATTGATACAAATTTGCCAATATCAATTGCTGTTTGTTTGACCTTAAATTTAAACCATTCCCATTTGTCCAGATTAGTCATATCTAATTTATCAATCTCCTCGATGAGAGCTAACACCTGTTGATAAAATCTATCATTTTTTAACAAGTCATTGTTAAACTTCCAAATATTAGGAGAGATTTGAGATTTCCTAACAACTGATAAGGACAAAGTAACCATACAGTGATCTGTAAGTGGAGCTGCTGAAATCTTACATTCTGAGACAAATTTACACAATTCACATTAAATAAGCCAATAATCTAATCTTGAACATTGTCCATTACCTGAGGGGTTAAACCATGTATGCTGAATATTATTTGGGTTAGAGACCCTCCAGTAGTCAACTACATTTACTTTTTTACTGAAATTCAATATAATATCATTATACACAGAACGTGAACCTCTTTGAGGTCTCCTGTCCAGCCAGGAATCAGGAACTATATTAAAGTCACCCCCTATTATCACGTTTTCTGCTTTATATATTTTTTTCCAGTAAGTGACCAAATTACCAAGTTTTTCCAACATTTCTCTATTAGCCACTTTGTTATTATATCCATAAATACAAAGTAATATATAACATTTGTCATATATTTCTACTACTATCATTAACCAGTGGCCTTCTGAGTCCCCTTTATGAACAATTACAGAGCCTTCAAATCTGTTAAATAATACCATCACACCAGCTAAATGTGAAGAACCATGTGCAAACAAGGCTAAATCACCCCACTGAATTTTCCAAAATCTTTCATCATTCAAAGCAGAATGAGTCTCTTGTAAGAAAATACAGTTCGCTTTTTGTTCCTTGCAAAATAAAAAAATGGCTTTACGCTTAACACTGTTTTTTATCCCCCTAACATTCAACGATAGAAAAGAAACAGACATATTTAACGTAACCTATACGCACTGGAACTGTATGCTATTATGCAGGAGTGAACATATTGTCCTTTAAGAACTCAATTACTAAAACCCTACCGACTGCTACATAAGCAGTATGAACTTTAGTTATACATTTCCTTTTTTAACGGATTAATCAGATTATTTTCATCTGATATGCTGCAACCCTTACGCACTTAAACAGAGTTACCTTGCCAACCTCAGTCACGGGTCTACTCTGAGTCCATCAATAAGTGCATAGCCTTCTTTTAAAAAGGCTCTTTTCCCATTTTTCCTGGCTTCTTGCACTTTTGGCCATAACTTAGCACGAGCTTCGCGATCTTCTTTTGAAAAGTCTTCTTTGAACTGAATGTTCATCTCTTTACACACTCTTGCCTCTCGTGATTTTTTCCACACTTCGTCTCGAACAGTCCTCATCCCAAATTGAATTATCACTGGCCTTGGTAACTTGTTTGTAGCAGCGTCATTTTTCTTCCCTAGCCGATGCACTGTATCCACCGTCTGCCGAAACTTCTCCACTGACCACGGAATCACCCGGGTAAGAATCCCGATCACTGTTTCCCTTGTATCTTCGTTTTCTTTTTCCGGCAGGCCGATCAGTCTTAGATCCCATCTCCTCTTGTATCTGGCATGCTCCAAACACTGCTGTCTCAGTGAGATGTTCTCTTTCCTCATGTCTGCTAATTCCTTTTTCAGTTCACCAATGTCTTCTTTGTTCACTTTAACTGCTTGTGCATTCTCCTCCATTGTCTTTTCAATTATTTTCAGTCGTTTATCTTGCTCATCAAATCTCTTAATTAGAGTTTGAATTGCATCGAAGATCACTTCATTTGTTATTTCGTCTGGTTGTTTAAGTTTGTCCTTTGTCTTTGTTCGTACTTTCTTGGGATTCGGACTAGGTAATGGTGTATGGTCATCTCTTGTTTTGGCAGTATCTACCATCATAGCTTCAATTTCTTCTTCATCACATGCCTCCGTGAGAGCAATTAAGTTGTAGTCATGGTCCACTGGCCCGGTAACTTTATCTACTTGCTTGAAGTTTGCCATCACGGAAATGAAAGTAACTGTATGCAGCGTTACAAAAGTGAAATAAACTTAAGTTCGTAGTATAATTTAAGTATAACTGATAGTTTTTTTCGTCAAAGATATCAATTTCTGGACATTTCAAGCTATTTTAATCGGAGCCTGCATAAACACATTCGCTCACTCCGCCATCTTGGAATCCCCCCTGGTGTTGTGTATTTGAATGATGCGCGGGCGCCTTAACGGAATAAATCTGGATAATAATCTGGAAAATATTATCAGCATTTAACAAATTTTCGTCTCTGCACTTCACACAAACCTACTGTATACTGCTAGAGAGGACTGCGGCTGCAACGCATCGTCATTTGGATTACGTTTGGTACTGCTTTTGACATTTCTGCAATAAATAAATCATTGTAATTGCATTTATCTGTCTTGTCATGTTTTTTTCTTTATACTGTACAGAAATAGTTATGGTTAGGTTTAGAGGTAGGAGTGGAATTAGCGAGTATAAAAATATTTGTAATGTTATATTGTTACTAGAATGTCTTACATCAATAAAAACTTGTAAACGTAAACGTTACGTATTAATGTCTAATGTTACATAATAAACAATGAGACTAGGCTGGATCTTCTGTTGGGGGAAACTTTAACAAAAATATGAAAAGAAAAATCTCCATGACACTGTTATAAAATAATTTGACAGATTATTAACACTTAATGACATTTAATGACAAATTTAATTTGTACCACTGTAGTTGAGGTCAAGAAAAATATTAATGACAGAGTTATAAAACTATTTGACAGAGTATTAACACTTAATGACATTTTAATGACAAATTTAATTTGTACCACTGTAGTTGAGGTCAAGAAAAATATTAATGACAGAGTTATAAAACTATTTGACAGAGTATTAACACTTAATGACATTTTAATGACAAATTTAATTTGTACCACTGTAGTTGAGGTCAGGAAAAATATTAATGACAGAGTTATAAAACTATTTGACAGAGTATTAACACTTAACGACATTATAATGACAAATTCAATTTGTACCACTGAAAAAAAAAGTGGTCAGGAAAATATTCATGACACAATTATAATAGCCTCATGACAGCTAATGTCAAAACCAACCACATGACTGTTTAATGTAACCCATTAAGGTAAGTAGTTTCTAAAGTTTGATAATTAATCTGCTATGTCATGTTTATGACAGGTTGTGTTGTCTTGGTAATGTCAAGTTGCCATGACAAAGACACTGACAGTTTATGATGTGTTGGTTTATGTCAAGTTGTCATAAGAAAGACATCTCAAATAATGTCACCTTTGCATTATAAATGACATAACTGAGTAAATGACACTCAATGACAGTTGTCATATGCATGCATAAAACCTCATTCATATTCATGACATGTGTCGTGTCATGATTATGAAGGTGTCATGTCAGTCTTATGCACACCCCTTCAAGTAAAGTGTTACCAAAAATCTTTATATCAGATTTCAGAAGCTTAGGTTCATGTTACTGCTAAGTTATGTTTTCTGGAGGTCTAAGGAATATTTATTTTTCTATGGCATTGCACAGGTTTATGTTTCATTTTATAATAAGTGTACAGTTGTACAGGTTTTTTTTTGGTTGTTCAGGTTTGTCGTAAGTTGATTTGTGCACTAGGATTGTTGTGGTTTCCCCTCTTTATCGTTGGAAGAAACATTCTTGAGTTTCAGGTTTTGATTTCAAAAGCTAGACTTTATTGCTGACACAACAAAGCCGAGAGAACTCAGGTCCAAGCATTCTCCATCAGAGCAACCTCCGTCAGAGAAATCTCCATCACAGTAATCTCTCTCCAAGTATCTCTATCGAATCCAAATTTGCACCATCTTTTATACAGGTTTCCTCAAGGCGTGTTCTATACATTTCCTATAGAGAAACTATTGTTTTCCTTAATTGGCTGCATCTCCAGTCAGCATCCTGAAAGCCTTCCTTATGTTAAGAAAAAGGCCCCATCATATGATCATGGTCTTAAGGAAGAGGCCTCACCACATGTTCATGGTCTTGTGTCAAAACAGGATGTGCTGCTTCAGCATACAATGTATGTCTGCACATTCCTGGCATCTTTACCATGCTTACTTAGGCCTTTTACACAAAGACAATACATGTTTATAATGGTAGACTTATTTGATACATAAATGGCTATACAGTGACCAATAAAAACCTTCAGCAGGATCTGTGCTTGTTTCTACGTTAGATTAATAAATGAGGCCTAATGTGAGGGTTAATTAGATGATTGATGGTTGTTTATGTCTAAGCAATTGCATATATCGCTATGAACTTGGGATTTCATATTTTCACTCTTCTAAATTCATTTTTGTCATCACTTTGCGTGTGCTTATGTGTTAGATTAGTTTATATGTTTTTGGTTTTATCCGGTAAAGTCTTATTTAAATTGAAAACAGAAATATCTTGTGTTTTATGTTTACAAGCTAATGTCTTAAACTGCCAACCTTGTTACCTTGTTACTTACCATTTGTTGTCTTTTGGGTGCTGGTATAATCCCATCAAGACCACAACAAAACTCTCATAGCACCGATCGCCTGCTTTCCGACACACACACACACACACACACACACACACACACACACACACACACACACACACAACACCCTATATCTTTATATATCTGCACGGCACGACCAAGTACATATACATTCAGCGTCAACACAACCATTCCGACTTTACAGCGCACACAAACATGGCAAACATACTCGCACACAATCACATATAAGCCCGCGTATATCTCACTTAGTTGAGCATCACACACAGCGTGCAGCATTAGCTACACACACACATATATGGGCGCACTAAGGTTTATCACATGGAATGTGAATGGAGCTGGCTCCAGAGAGAAGAGGTTAAAAATATTTAGCCAGCTTAAAAAACTACAGGCAGACGTTGTTTTACTACAAGAGACTCATAGACCTGCCACAGCTATAGATGAATTTAAAACAACTGAGTTTCCTAATGTGTTCTCAGCCTGCTATAACTCTAGGCAAAGGGGGGTAGCAATTTTAATACATAAAAATATTAATTTCACAATTATTAATACAGTTATAGATCCAGAAGGTAGATTTCTAATCATAAAATTATCTATATTTAACAAAACGTTATGTATTGTCAGTATATATGGTCGAAATGTTGATGACCCCTCTTTTTTTCATGCTTTTTTCACCGCACTCTCTGAACACCTAGATTGCGCACTTGTTCTTGGGGGAGACCTCAACTTTGGACTAAATAAAGAAATGGACAGGCTCAGTACAGCTGGAATTCAGCGCAATTGGGATTCGACAAATATAGTCAAACAGTACATGAGCGACTATGGACTTTGCGATGCATGGCGTTCTTTGTACCCCAACCGTAGGGAATATACTTTCTTCTCACATGTCCATCACTCTTACTCTCGGTTGGATTATTTTTTAGTCAGCAGCTCATTGCTGAGTGACATTTCAGACACAGAGATACACCCTATAGCTGTCAGGAATCATGCTCCTATATCTTTAACTTTAATAAATAAGAAGGCCACCCCGCCAAGTAAAAATTGGAGATTTAATACATCACTACTTAAAGATGAAGACTTTATTAAATATTTCAAGAAAGAATGGGCTTTATATTTAGAATACAATGACCTGCCTGGAACATCAGCATCTGTTCTCTGGGAAGCAGGTAAAGCTGTGATGAGAGGTAGAATAATCTCATTCTCATCACATAAAAAGAAAGAAGAAATTAAATGTATTCAGGAATTAGAAGTAACCATCAAATCCTTAGAAGAAGCCTATGTATCCTCCCAGGAACAGGGAATGCTGCACAAAATACGTAAAGCAAAACTAGAATTAAATGAAATTATTAATAAAAAAACTAAATTCTTAGCACAAAGACTTCGCTGGCAAGAATTTGAACATGGTAACAAATCAGGTCAATTCCTAGCTAACCAGTTAAAAATAAATAAAGAAAAAACAACTATATGTGCTATTAAAGACTTAACTGAGGACATAGTATATGACCCTGAAAGAATAAATAACACTTTCAGGGACTTTTACAAATCTTTATATTCACCTCAGATTAACCCATCAAAAGACGAAATTGACCAGTTCCTTGATAATATAACTCTTCCCAAATTATCAGACAATCAGGCGATGGCATTGGATTCTCCACTGACATCAGATGAACTTCAGGAAGCTCTGAACAGTATGCCCAATAAAAAGGCTCCAGGTCCAGATGGCTTTCCAGCAGAATTCTATAAAGAATTCTGGCCTATTCTGGCGCCAATATTCTACAGAATGTTACAGGAAACCAAGGATAATGGTAGACTTCCACCAAATATAAATTCTGCCAACATCAGTCTATTGTTAAAACCAGGCAAAGACCCGGTATTGCCTACTAGCTATCGTCCAATATCTCTTATTAATGTGGACATTAAAATAATCTGCAAAGCTCTCTCAAAAAGAATAGAGAACATAACCCCTCTCATAATTCATCCCGACCAAACTGGTTTCATAAAAGGGAGGCATTCCGCAACAAATACAAGTAGATTAATTAATTTAATAAACTATTCATGCAATAAAAACCTTCAAATTACAATATTGTCTCTAGATGCAGAAAAAGCTTTTGATAGGGTTAACTGGAACTTTCTATTTGCAGTTTTACACAAATTTGGTTTTGGAAACTCTTTCATAAACTGGTTAAAAATATTATATAACTCTCCAACAGCATGTGTCAGGACAAACGACCAAACGTCGTCCAGCTTTTGTCTCAAGAGAGGCACCAGGCAAGGATGCCCTCTCTCCCCTTCACTGTTTGCAATTTTTATTGAACCACTAGCAGCAGCAATTAGACAGACTACAGTGATTAAAGGCATTAAATGCAAGAATGTAGAACATAAAGTCAGTCTTTATGCAGATGATGTGTTACTTTTCCTTCAGCATTCACAAACCACTCTCTCTGAGGTAATCACATTAATAAACTCCTTCGCAAAAGTCTCAGATTATTCAATAAACTGGTTAAAATCTACAGTTCTTCCAATTAATTGTTCTTTCCAGAACTCTTCCACTCCACTGCAATCTGGAAATATTAAATATTTAGGCATTAATGTTTCACCTAGGCTGGCAGATCTAATTAAATTAAATCATATCCCACTTTTAAAGACGGTAGAAGAAGATCTAGCTAGATGGAAGTCTCTACCCATATCACTTATGGGAAGAGTCGCCTCAATAAAAATGATGGTTTTGCCAAGGATTAATTATTTGTTTGCAATGATCCCTAGCAAACCATCACCTGACTGGTTTAGATCTCTGGACTCCTCCATCTCTAAATTCCTTTGGAAAGGTAAACCACCGCGTATTAGCTTAAAAACGTTGCAAAAGACCAAAGATAAAGGAGGACTCGATCTGCCTAACTTTCACCATTATTTCTTAGCCAACAGGCTTCAACACATTTTAGGGTGGTTAAAACACACCCTCTTCGATGAAATTTGGCTAGATGTAGAACAGGCATTATGCAATAATATAGAGATTTGTGATCTGCCATTCATTAGCTCGAACATCAAACGACACGTATGCTTCAAAAGCATCAGTATCAGCTCTTCTCTGACAGCATGGTGGGAGTTTCTAAAAATGACTGAGTCTTCACTAATCCCATGCAAACGTACTCCCATATGTAACAATCCTGACATATTAATAAACAATAATGTGATAAACTTCACAGACTGGAGTAGAAAAGGTATTAAATACCTGGAACATATAGTCGAAGGGACAGACTTTATTCCCTTTGACACATTAGTTAAACAATATGGGATCAATAAGAACAGATTTTTAGAATATCAACAAATTAAATCTATAATAAAAAAGAAATTTAAGCCTAATCATATTAAATTACAAATACCACCAAGTGTGGCAGATTTTCTTAGTCTCAAAACCCCCAAATTAGTGTCTAAAATATACAAGATACTTTCTAAAATAGATGAATCAGTATCGCTTCCTATTGCAAAATGGGAGGCAGATCTATCAGTCAGCTGGGACCATAATTTCTGGTCTCAGATATGTTCAAAAACCTTTAAACTGCTTAGGAATCCCGGTTTACAGTTAATACAGTATAAAATCCTGCACAGAGTACACTACACAGGTCATCGGATGTTCAGGATGGGTTTTATAGATTCTAACAACTGCTCACACTGTCAAGACAATACTCCTGACAATTATATCCACGCTTTATGGTTCTGTCCGCCTGTTCAGAGGTTCTGGTATGGGATTTGTGAAGACTTAACAAAGTGTCTTAAATGTTCAATTCCAGCTTCTCCGTCAGTCTGCCTGTTGGGTGACCTTGATGGTATCACTACAGAAGATAACACAATCCTCATGGCTTTCACCGCCTTATGCATTGCCAAGAAGACGGTCCTCATGAACTGGAAAAATAAAAATAATCTTAATATCAACGAATATAGAGATCGCTTGTTGGACTATATTAATCTTGACACAGCTTCTGCTGCCACATTAGATCATTCTCTCTGGGCTCCTTTGATCAGCTCCATCACCTAGTGTGGGTGGGGGGTCCTGATTCTGTCCGGCTTTGATTTTTGTTGTTGGCGTGGAGGGCCAATTGGGCTTGGGGCGTCTGGGGGTTCTCTGGGGGGTGGGGTTCTTGGGGGATTCGGCGCTGGGGCTGCGGTCCTGGCCTGGATGGGGTACTGGTGGCTCTCGGGTGTTGTTTTTTTCTGGCGACTGCACGCGGCGCTGCTGGGGAGGCCTGTGTCGGCGGACGTAGGTTGCCGGCCTGGCGGCTGTGTTGCTCCGGGGTAGGTCTGGGGGGGGTTTGGGGTTCTGGGGGCGCTCTGCCTCCGGGCTGGGATTCCGGCTGGCCCTGGGGGGCTTGGGTCCTGGTGGGTGTGCCGCCGGGGGCGTGGGTGGATGCATGCGCCTGGGCCCGGCCCTGGTGCGGGGGCTTCCGATGCATCGGTGGGCCCGGGGGTGTCTTTAGCTGGTGGGGACGTCGTTACCATCTGTCAGTATTCACTCTGCATGGAGGGAGGGAGGGAGGGACCCAATAGGGGCGGAGGACTGGTTTAACCTGGGTGTCTATTGTCTTCGGTAGTCTGGGAGTCGACTGAATGATGGGGTGGGGGTAGTTTTTCCTCTGCTGTGGGGTCTGGTGGGCCACCCCGGGCTGCCGTGGGCCCTGGTCTGGATGGGCCTGTGCCCCTTGCCCGGGACGGGTTTGGGACAACGGGGGTGCCTATGGGGTCAGCGGGGGAGCTGGCTCCAGCGGGGGGGGGCACTTTGCCTCCTCCGATGTTTTCCTCCCCGTCCCTAATGCTTCCCCTCTCCCGCCCCATCACACCAACATACAGGTAGGGTTTTTGGGGTGCGGGTGTGTCGCTGGGATGCAGGGGAGTTGGGACTCCTCTGTCTCCTCGTGGCCTCTCGCATCCCAATCATACATCATTACTTAGACACTCTCATTACTTACTGTCACATGACACAATGCGTCTGCATTGTGGCTGCCGGATGACCTCCTCCGGGCTCTCCTCTGCCCTTTTCTGGGTGGGGGCCGCGGTTATCCCTGCGGTGGTTTTCCTGGGGTTCCCGCGCCCTGGGGGGCCTCCGGATGTTTGGGAGCCCGGGTCTCCTTCGTGCCTACTTCATGCCTAGCGGTGCGGGGCTGTGGTTCCCCACTCACACTATCAAGCATTTACATGGAGGAACCTTATGAATACAAGCGCGTTCACACACACAGGTGTGCACACAGGTGTACACACAAGCATTCACATTGGTGTAAAAACAGGTGCTCACAGACACTCACTGTCCTAAAATGCTGTTGCTTCAAACATATTTTGTAATATTAGTTATGTGTGCTGCGCAATACCATTTAACATTTAGTATTTACTGTGATACATACGGACATTGGATGTTGTTGTAGTTTTTCTGCTGTTGTGTCTTTTGTTGTTTTCTCTCTTTGTCAGCAGGTATGGAAGCAGATTATCTGTTTTTGCTCTCTCTCTCTTTCTCTATCCTCTTTTTTTTTTTTTTTCTTTCTCTCTTTTTTTTTTTTCTTTTTCTTCTCTCTCTTTTCTTTTCTTCCTTCTTTCTCCTCTCTTGGTTTTCTCTGTCCCCCGGTCTTGTCGGTCATAGTATGGTTAAATAAAAAAAAATATAAAAATTAATAAAAAAAAAAAAAAAAAAAAAAAAAAAGGGCTGTGAATGATGATAGCATAGCTACACATACACACTGTTATGTGTTATCTGTGTTACTGACAGGCCGGGAAAAAAAAAAAAAAAAAAAAAAGACCACAACAAAACTTGTTTATGTCTTACATATTACATTTCTTTTGAAATTGGTTTGTGTTTGTAGTTAAAGACCAAGACAACTTTCCAACTAATTTTAATAAATTATTTAATTAATTAAAAAGCAAACAAACAAACAAACACACACACACACACACACACACACACGTTGCTGGTTACATGTTTACACAGTAAAATCCCCAATGTTAAACAAACACTGCTCAGTTTTCACATGGTCCTGATCTATAGAGAGTTAAAGTAACACTGAAACAGTGTTGTGGAAATAAAGTAGATTCACTCTACAAGTGATGACTGAGCACTGGTGTGTGATGACACACCTATGATTAACAATCACTGAGAATATAAGGAACAGCAAGAACAGAAAAAAGTAAAAAGGTGAGCAGAAACACATCAACTACTTATTGAATTACCATATGTGACCCGTGCTGGCTAGCAAATTTTCAAAAATTCAAAATGATGGCTTGTTGGAATCAGACAAAAAAAATCAGCAGAGTCAGCAGAGTTGACTTCGAGAAAAACATTTATTACATTTTTTTCTTAAGATTCCAAAGCAAAAATCACCAAGCAACGTTGCATATTTTTCTCCAATTCTTTTCTTAATAATATTTAAAATTATTATTATATATTTTATCTTTGTCATTAAAAATAAAAACAGAAGATGCAAATTAAACAATAGTTTTATCAAGAGCAGCGAGTGATTCCGTCTTTTCTTTTAAAGTTTGATACTCTAACCCCATTACTAATGCAAGGATCTAATATAATGTTATACAGATTTTCCCCAACCATTAACTAAACGTTCATATAAGACATAACAGATTATGTTTGTGTGAATCGCGCCGAGACATATTTTACAATAATATACTTTATAGGGAGATGGCCCGCTCCCGGAAAGAAGCTTCTTATGCATGCACTTTGCAAATGTCAGTCAGCGCAAACATTTTGTTTTCTTTAGCATGGGTTTGAAAATCATATTTCACTGGTTTGGACTCATGTCAAGTCAAGTCACCTTTATTTATATAGCACTTTTTACAGATAGTGTCAAAGCAGCTTTACAGTATCAAAAAGGGATACAATTTTCAGTTACAGGGAGTTAATCATTGAATTCAGTGATGTTATCATCCAGCTCAGGTAAATTAGTATACAATATAGCTGGAAATGAAGTGTCCCCAACTGAGCAAGCCAGAGGCGACAGTGGCAAGGAACCAAAACTCCATCGGTGACAGAAATGGAGGAAAAAACCTTGGGAGAAACCAGGCTCAGTCGAGGGGTCGGTTCTCCTCTGACCAAAAAACAAGCAATTTGTACCTGTAGAGGTTGTCTATAGATGCTGATCCACCATCTGGATACAGACTGGATCAGGGGACTGCAGTGACCATCTGATCAGGATACAGACTGGATCTGAGTGGCAACAATGACCTCGGAATAAGCAAGAGACAGTTCACAGGGGTGTGACAACAACACACTTTATACAATAATACGGTAATTTATACTACTTTACATGCATGTTGGAATATAAATAAAATAACTCAAAATCAACCAACACCACACCTCCTATCTCCCATATGGCATAACCCTGATTTTACCATTAATAAGGCTCTGATTTGAACAAAAAAATTGGTAACACTTTATAATAACGTTCAGTTGTAAGTCATTTCTAAGTGATTAGTTAATGATGAACTATTCATTTACAAAACATAATTATGCATTCATAAATGTTTAATAAGTGATATGTTAGTATTTTTAGCATAGAGCTTTGTCGTTTAAGTTATAAATCATGTACAAGTGATTAGTTGATGAACTAATAATTTACAAAACATCACTATGTTCACAAATGATTATTAAGTAATATGCTAACAATATACAAATCTGCCAAAAGTTTGTCTTAAAAATAGCATATCATAAAATAATCAAACAGATCCTTAGTAAATTGTTAATAAGATACTAGTTAATATATTACTAATCAATTGTAAATAATTGAAATGTCTGTCACTGAAATGTTTACCCTCCACTGAAGATCACATCATGAACAAATCATTTACAAATCTACAAATGATGTGTAACACATTTACAAGTCATGAATTGTTTACACTTTAGAATAGGGGATGCAGAAAGATTTGTAAATGATTTATTCATGTGTTTACACAACAGGTTTTCACTACTTTGTAGTGTGTACTGCAATGTAAGGGCTGACTGGTGATGGTAAAGATGTCTTCTGTGACACACCTGGAGTATTTTAGCACTGCGCACCTGATGTGATCTTCAGTGGAGGGCAAACTGGTTTACATTACCAGAACACAAGTCTGTGCTGATGAGAGAAATAATTTAAATGTTTACTCAAATCATTTATTATTATTTAAAAAAAGAGTTTTAGATTAATTGCATTTTTTTGCGTTTTAACATATCACTTATTAATCATTTATAAACACATTGTTATGTTTTGTAAATGATGAGTTCATAATTAACTAATTACTTGTAAATTAATTTGTAATTGACTTGTAAATTAATTAACAAAACATATACAAATTATTAGTGCATCACTTATTAATCATTTGTGAATGTTTTGTAAATGATTATTTCATCATTAACTAATCACTTGTAAATGACTTACAACTGAACGTTATTATAAAGTGTTACCAAACAATTTTAAAAATACAGGAATCACACATTTACATCACCTTATAGACAATAAGTTTGCCAAGTTTCCAATACTGATGCATAAATACAATCTAGGCAAAGATCTTTTTTTTTTTTTTTTATATATATATACAAATTAAAAATTCCATAAAAAAAAATTGGCAACAACTTTTCTTTCTTTTTAAGTCCAATACTATAATGTTTTCTTCTTCGTCTTCTTCTTCTTCTTCTTCTTCTTCTTCTTCTTCTTCTTCTTCTTCTTCTTCTTCTTATTATTATTATTATTATTATGTGTACAACTTTATCAATAAATCATTTAAGCTTATAAGCTTTTTTTTTTGTCCTGTCCATTTAAATGTAAAGTACCATATGCTTTGCATCAGTATAAGTATGCATATGTTTGTATGTATATTTATTATGTTGCCATTACTCCATGGAAAGTTGTTATTATTAATAATATTATGATAGCTCATAAGCTCTCTATCTTCTTCAATTGACCATATGCAAGGAGCGTTCTTTAGATCTTCCGCATAATGATAAGCCAGCTCATAAACTTCCGGTCAAGCTCATTTTAGCTATATATAGATAGAGATTCTTGAGACTCCTCTCCTGCCTCGTTTTTATCAGAAACTGATAAAAATAATAATTGCAACATTGTGTAGGGAATTATCACTCAAGGGGAAATATTACTAATTAATCATAACTCATTATAATTAATTATAATATTTGGATAATTCAATAGAATTATCTTGATAAAGCTGAATTTACATTACAATTAATTGACCTGTTCGTCCAGCAAACATTCAGGGTAATTTCACATGTATTCAAAGAAAGAATATTTTCTTGGCCACAGAAAATAACTTTCTTTTATACTAGCGCCTAGAGCATGTAGCTCGAATCAGAAATCGCAAAGGGACATTAATATTTTGCAAGGCAGAATCAGAAACTTATGTAATCTGTGCACAAGAATTTTATTAACTAAGAACTAACACATAACTAATCTAAACAAACAAACAAACATACAGTCATTCATACAGGGGGAAGGGCAAGTGAGAATGCATTAGAGAAAACAAGGAAAATGAAGCTATGAAAAGAGTCAGTTAACCTGTGAAACCATCTGTGCCATTTTTCAATGGGTCTATAGCTTATACTAAACCTCTGTTTAGTATAAAACAGAGGTTACTTTCATTGCCTTGGTTGTGGACCCGTGTCCAAATGCAGTCCCGTATGAAGGTCTTGATGGTTTCAAGGTTTTGGATTTGCGATCACTTCCTTCCGGTTTGAAGAGTGTCCTCCGAGATGTCCTGACTCTGTGGTGATGTGAAGAAGAACAAAAGGGCTGAGAGAGAGAGAGAGACCCAGCCGAAATCTGATGATTCTTGGAGAATGGAAAGAACAAGGCCGCATGGCCTGGCACAGACTTAGAAGTTCCAGAAGAGTTTAGCTCATTATCTTCTTCTCATCATCTTCTAGGTTCTGAAAAGAACCTCCGACGGATCATGCTCAAGTCCTGAAGAACAACCCAGAAGAATGCACAAGAAGTGTGGCTGGTGTGAATCTTTTATCTATAGGGTGGTCACACCTCTAGATAGTTCAGAGAGCCAATGGTGTCCTGTATCTTTGGAGGGAAAATTTAATGGTCTTTGTCTGGATCCAAAGTATTTTGCATAGGTGATTCGATTGGGTGTTGATGCAAATACTACTAAGGATTCTTAGAACACTAATATGTTGCACATCTAACAACAAATAACAAAAACCATCTTTTAGGTAATCAAACTAGGAGTTGAAAGAGACCAAACATGGCATATACTGTATGTGGCTACACTATATATAGCATTCTATCATAACACAAGCATGAAACAGTTATAAAATAAGAAATACAAAGGACATGGACAGTCGTAATATACATACACTGATATATGGGGGCATGTGTGTCAGTTCACAGGAAGGATTGTCTAAGAATTAACAAATAAGTCACTTTCAGTGGAAAAATGTATTGCTTTAGAGACAGTCAAGGTGGGGGAGAGCATCTTCACACATTCTTTTAGATCATAAAAGCCCATTTGGTCTGCCAGACGCATCCTGGCCGCCATGGTAACCAGGCATATCTGGGACTTTGTGTCACCCACTGTTCTGTTGGGTGAAGGGGAAGTCTGCTTCTTTGTTAATTCAATAAACTACTGATTTGGTTAAATCTAATGAACCATTGTCTGATTGGTCCATATCCTACAATTGTAACTAATGATAGGGGCATGAACATTCAGTTTCATATTATTTAACAGATATAATTTAAATGCGGAGCCTGGTAATCCCAGGAGAGTAATAGTTGTACATTTAAATGCTGACACTATCATAACGCGTTTAGACCGTTAGCAATGCTTCTCTTTAATGACATCTTAAAATTCTTGATAATCAATAACTTCCCTTCATAGTCATGAACACACATATTACAATATTTTAAAGCTTTTATTAATTTTCAACTCTACAGCTGTGCGCTGTGCAATAAAATTCACTCCAAAGATTCACTTTTCATTCATAAACACGACATGGAAAAAAAAGGCTTTTCAGGGAAAACAACGAATTTTTAAGATTGACATGAAATGACCCTTATAACCAAAAGATGGCAGCAGAGGATTAGTTATTGGCTGCAGCTGCCATTTCAACTCCCTGTTCTTGCTTTTCGATTCATTATTGGTTTAACACATTTTCCTACTTTTACCGCACTACAGATTGAATAACTTAAATATTAATCGTATAATAATTAAATAATGCATTCAATATGAATCAATATGAATTTTAAATATTTTAGATTTAATTATTTAATTTATTAACTACATATTTTATCTATATCGTTTTCTCATGCACAGCTCTGTTTTGCTCCGTTATTATTGTCAATCACAGCAACGACTAGCGCATATTTAGACTCGTGTCATTTTTTCAAAACTAGTGTTTGTCATTCTTGAAATGGTATACATGGACGTTTGGTCCTCTTAAACAAGAAAAACTTTTCTTTGATTGTGAATAGATTATGTAGAGAAAACGAGCAAACGACAGTCCTATTACAGCTCAGTACAGCTGACCGGAAATGACTGAGCTGGCTTATTTAAACAAGGGAGTAATCCATGCATATGGTCAATTACTTTGAGGTACCATGTGCTCTACATCTGTATATGTATGGATATGTGTATATTTATGGATGCATTGCTGCTATTATTTCTGCTATGGCAATTTGTTATTGTTGTTATGACCATTCAATCTGCAATCTCCAATCAATTAAATCATTCATTAAATCAAAAAATTATGATCTTTGACAAAAATAAATAAATAAATTTATTGAATACTATATAAGATAATGATTTTGCCTTATTCTGTGATGTGAAACCATGTCAGATCACAAAAAGTTATTTACCTATTACTTCAAAAACTCGACTGATGTATTTAAATGAATTTGGAGCAAAAACATGTCATTAAAATGTTCTCAGTAGACAACAGGTTTGTAAACAGACTCAAACCCATGCAAAGTTCATGCATGCATTCTACTGAGGTAAATTTGAATGCACAGACTGATTTTTTTAATACGTTCGAACTTCGACCCATATGCCCCACTGTACAGCCCTGGTGCGTCACCCTACTTATGTAGTCAGAAGGTGTGCGGCTTGAAGTTGAGCCTTTAGGAAAAATAGTTATTGTATATCTGCAATGGATGCAGTCATCTCATAACTAATGTCTGTATTATCAAAAATGTACTGTAATTGAAGGGATTTCAAATCAATTAATTTATTAAACACAAAATAGAAAACATTCAATTCAGGTTAATACAGCTACATATAGCCAAAAATGTAAATACACAAAAAACAAAAGAAAGCAAAAAAGCAATGTAAGACTGTAGGATTTCGTCATGTGAAAGTTGATGTGTGCAAAAGTCTTATCTGTTGAGCATCAATGTCCAAACACTGTCCGTAGCTGATGTTGGCTGATAGCAAATGAATAATCCAACTTCTTGTAATAAAAACATGACACAGCTCTCAAACACCAGAATCTTCCTAACCAGGAACAGTCAAACACTAGACCAGACTACGGTCCCACGTCAAAAAAAAAAAAAAAAAAAAATAAATTGAAATCCATATTCAAACTGGACTCACCAATAAAGAGTCTTCTTTATTGTGATCTCACCAATAAAGAGTCCTTCTAAAATGCATACAAATACACTTAAACTCTTTAAACTCTTAGCATCAGTCCAAACATAGGCCATACATATGTAACATGCAAAAAACATCAGCAATGTACACTATTAAATAGGGCACAACACAATGTGTTCAGTAGGTAAGGTACTGCTTCTTGCTTTTGTTAACTCCCTCTACCAACATGGCTTTACTTAAGGAAACCTAACACAGTGTGGTAAGGAAGAAAACTGCCCACAAAATTCTTACTAACAGACTGTTACATCTCAAATATGGCTCGTGAGATCCACGGTGCGCTCCAAACGGGATATATCGCCCTCCACAATCATGGCTGCCATATTGAAGTGTCGTTCCAAACTGAAGTGCTCAAAACTACCCACTTCAAAGGGCCCTTCGGAATGAAGGATTTCGAAGGGGACAACTGATGGACACTTCAGGCTGGCATGATCTTTTGCGTAGATTCTTTGCATGATGACGACGCCTCCGTGTGGGCATGGGATAATGACGCAGAAGGGCACTTCAAGAAACAGTTGTCTGGTCCCCTACACCATTCAACCCTTCGAAGCTCTCACTCCGGAGGGTAAACCCTTTGAAGTGATTAGGGCACAGGGCCACTCTCCTGCAGAGTTTAGCTCCAACTTTGATCAAACCCACCCACCTGTGATTATTCAATGATTCTGAAGACACTGATTAGCATGCTTAGGTGTGATTGATTAAGGTTCAAACTAAACTCTGCAGAAAAGTGGATCTTGTGAGCCAGATTTGAGGATCCCTGGCCTGTATGAAACAACAGGTTCCGAAAATGTGATGGTTTGAGCCATTCCATTTAAATTATGTGGATAAAGAATGACAAGTCAATGTTATTTGCATTCTCCTAGTTACATTACAGGGCTGCCTACACAAAACCTGCATGGGCCCAAAGGATACAAAAGTTGCTCTGGGCTCGAACGGGCTGGCCTACACTGGATGTTGTATTTTGGATACCCTTGGACTAACCTTCTCACATCCCTGGCTATGGTAGGCCACCAGAATCAATCTTTTAGCAGAGAGAGAGTTCCATTGGCCCCGAGTGACCAGTGCCCCGAGAAGAGTGTACAGAGTGGATTAAAGGTGTGCGCTGAGTTCTGGGAACATACTGAAGACCAGGTGGACACCCCGGCAGAGTGACTTCAGAAGCATTGGAGGAGGTGGACTGATCTTGAGACCATTGGAAGGGACTTAAAGGAAGGATGGGTTCAGGTTCCTCTTGTGACTCAGAAACATGTAGAAGAAAAGAGGATTTGCTTTTGCAATCTTTGTACCAGGACGATAGAAAATGGAGAAATTAAATCTGGTGAAGAATAGAGCCCATCTAGCTTGACATGGATTTTTACCTCTTAGCTTCTCTTAGGTATTGTAGGTTCTTGTGATCAGTGAGAACTGTGAAGCTGTGTTGAGCACCCTCCAACCAATACCGCCACTCCTCAAGGGCCAACTTGATGGCTAGAAGTTCTCTGTTGCCGATGTTCATAATTTCCATCTGGATACCTTGTTAATTGATGTTGTAAAAAAGGAACTGCACTGAAGGTTGATGGAACGAGCACTTTTCCGCTTTCAGGAAGAGCTGGAACTTCCTCAGGTGTTTCAGGACCTCCGCAATGTGATGGCAATGTTTGGCCAAGCTCTGGGAATAAATCAGGATGTTGTCAATGTAGACCAGCACAAATCAATGGAGAAAATCCTGGAGCACCTTATGCATGAAATCCTGGAGTACAGAGAAGGCATAACATGATACTCATAGTCAGTAATGAGAATAACGGCTTTATAAATACATGGTATTACTAACAGCATTACTTTTTTCAGTAACAAGTAATCAAACTAATTACTGTTTCCCCTGTTACAATGCTGTTACCATTACTGACACAAAATGCGGCGTTACGTTCCACAATCTTCTAAAATGGATCGGTTGTGCTCATGGTGCTCATGGTGCATCCGTCCTGACCCACACCCATTACAGTTATTAAAATTTGTAGTTTTGCATGATGATATGATAAATGGATGGTTAATTTTTTTTTAAAATCAGCAGATGTTAGAGCTGATCTGCGCATCACTGCGCATTACAGCTCCAACATGGCCACCAGAGCACTCTAGTTAATGCTTGTCCAGCCATGCTGTGGCAGATTTCGGAAGCCCCCCAGACATGGCTCTACGTGCTGCTTCACTAAAGATAGGTGCCTAGCATGAACAGAACAAAATCTTGTTAGAACCGTAAGGGGGTAACAGTAACATAATCAGGCATGTGATCAGCTACAGACAAAAAAAGAAGGAAAATCTGACCAAGCCACGCCCCCAACACTTTTGTCTCTCATTCTCTCTCTAGAAAGCAGCCCATGACCGATCAGCACAGCCACAGAGCACAGCACGGACGGATAGCACCTGGGGACCGGCAGAGATTGAGCGAGCACAAGTCACGGCACACAAGCTGGCCGACGACTTCCGGTCCTCAAGATGAACCCATGCCGACGAAACCACCTCGCTTACCACATCGGGCCTCGCTGACAAGTTGTATTGTCCATCGTGACCTGCCAGGGGAGGCACCACGGATGGAGGTGAAGATCAACGGCCATCCAGCCCTCCTGGATTCAGGCAGTGCGGTCAGCCTGGTGCATCCGGCTGTCCTTCCCCACGCGGCCGAAGTCCAGAGCCCGCCTCCTAATCATCTGTGTGCATGGAGACACACAACAGGTCCCCGCACGCTGTGTAACTATTTCCACTGCCCCTGGGATATGGCCTGTCGATGTCGGTGTGGTAAAGGATTTACCCATGCCAGTGCTACTAGGAAAGGATTGGCCAGGCTTTGACCGCCTGCTCACACCGTTACACAGCCTGTCAGCCCCACCGGGAGCCACCAGTAACGCCGGGGGACGAAGAAGGCCTGACGGAGTCCCGTGCCGCTGGCCTCCGACAGCGCCCAAAGCGGTGAGTCCTCCTTCCTAACCAGCCCCGCATCCGGTCCCACACTTCATCGTCCGAAATGGCCTGCTAATGTGTCGCCCAGTGGAGGGGGGAGGAAAAGACCCTGTGTGGTTCCGCGGTCGAAGACAGAGACAGTAATGGAGCTTGCCCATACACATCCGATGGCTGGTCATCTCGGAGTCCAGAATACCGTGCAACGGATCCGTGACCGCTTCCACTGGCCGATGCTAGATGCCGACGTAAAACAGTTTTGTCAAGCTTGCCCGACCTGTCAACGAACGACTCCACAGACACCTCCCCCCAGTCCGCTGATTCCACTGCCCATCATTGAGGTGCCCTTCGAGCTCCGGTGGGCTGGACTCACTGCCAACCTCGCAAATGCCACCTCGCCCTGTCTGAAGCCAAGTACCTGGGGTTCCAAGTCAGTAGTGGACTCATATGCCCTCAGGAGAAGAAGGTGACAGCGATCCTCTCTGTGCTACGGCCCACTTCGAAGACTCAGGTATGAGCTTTTCTGGGGTTGGCGGGGTACTATCGCTGCTTCATCCCTAACTTCTCCTCCTTAGCGGCTCCCCTGACAGATCTGACCATGAAGGGGCAGGCCGAGAGGATATCGTGGGGCCCCACCGCGGAGGAAGCCGCGGAGATTGCTATAAGAGAAGGGAAGAAGGGCTTCCAATAATTGAGTTCTTGTTAGCAATGGTTACCTCCAAAGAAACACGAACAGTCATCATCGCTTTACATCAAAATGGCCTCACATGCGAGGAAATTGCTACAAAGAATATTGCACCTGAAAGAACCATTTACCAGATCAACAAAAACTTTAAGGAAAGAGGTTCAACTGCAGTGAAGAAGTCTTCAGGACGTCCCAGAGCATCCAGCAAGCGCCAGGACCGTCTCCTCCTGAGGAGTCAGTTACGGAACCGTGCCACAACCAGTGCAGAGCTTGCTCAAGAATGGCAACATGTGGGTTTGAGAGCATCTGTACGCACAGTGAAGCGAAGACTGTTGGACAATGGACTGGTGTCAATAAGGGCAGCAAAGAAGCCACTTTTCTCCAAGAAAAACATTAAGGACAGACCAAAATTCTGCAGGAAGTACAAGGCTTGGACAGCAGAAGACTGGCGCTAAGTTCTTTTCTCTGATGAAGCTCCCTTCCGACTGTTTGGGACATCTGGAAAATCGATTGTCCGGAGAAGAAAAGGTGAACGCTACCATGAGTCCTGCGTTGTGCCAACAGTGAAACAACCAAGGGAGTGGGCTCTCTCATAATTCTGCCAAAAAACACCATGAATAAAGAATGGTATCAAAACGTCCTGCAAGAGCAACTTCTTCCAACGATCCATGAGCAATTTGGTAATGACCCGTGCATTTTTCAGCATGATGGAGCATCATGTCATAAAGCAAGTGTAAGTAATAAAGAAGTGGTTTGAAGATCACAACATTGAAATTTTGGATCCTTGGCCAGGCAACTTTCCGAATCTCAACCCCATTGAGAACCTGTGGTCAGTCCTTAAAAGGTGAGTGGACAAGCAGAAGCCCACAAATTGTGGTCAACTCCGAGAACTAATATGGCAAGAATGGATCGCCATCAGTCAGGATTTAACCCAGAAGCTAATATCCAGCATGCCAGAGTGAATTACAAAGGTTATGAAGACTACGGGTCAACACTGTAAATATTGACTCATTATAATTTTTTGCCAATAAAATCCTTTAAAACTTATAATATGCTTATCACTGTTTTTCAGTATACTATAAAAACATCTGGAAAATAATCTACAAATGCTGAAGCAGCAAACTTTGCAAAACACAAAATTTATGTCACTGCCAAAACTTTTGGCCATGACTGTGTAGAGTCATTTCACCCACCCTGGAGGTTGACCTTTTAGATCATAAAGGACCCCAAAGAAAAACATACAAAACGGACACCACAAAGTCTGGCAAAGCTCTTAAGAGAATCTACATGTCACCAGTCCGTCTGACTGGCTGAACTCCTAAAAGTTGCCCGCCTTGACAAGGGTGTAAATTTTACCTCCTCCTCCCTGAACAAATGGCTAAGGAATCTCATTCCTGCTTTCAAACTTCAAAGAGATTCGGTCCTGAGAAAAGCCACATGGCCCAGAGAAGGAACCGAAGGAAAGCCCTAAACCAATTGGAATTCCTATTCCCTCTCTTTAGCCATGAAAAACGCTTAAAACTGTACAAATATATGCACACCCTTGCTGTAGGTTAGTCTTCATGTTACCGTACTTCAATTATAATGTCAGGGATGGACGTATTAAATTGTACCGTGCTTTTGTTTACCTTTCTGTATAAGACTACGGATAAAAGTGTGTACTATCCCATGTTTCATATCTAAACGTTTCTCTTTTCATTTCCTAAATGATGGTGGATAGCCCAGTCAAGTGTCTCACAACACTGCTATGGTATTCTAGTCTAAATCTATGCCCACTTTCTGAAACGACTCCTCACAGGCGGCCATTAAATGCAAATGGGACACAAAAAGGGACAAAGAAACAAAGTTTCGCGCCAGAATCGGCTCATGTCATTGGATCACTGACCTCCTGGGGGAGGAACGCCTCTAAGTTTAAAACACATGTGCACAAGCAAACCCGTGCTTGAAGCTAGGGGATCACGATCACGCATCACGCGCCCCGGGCGCCGAGCTCGAGGCTCGAAGTGCTGACTCCAAGACCCAAACTTCTCCACGCGCCCTGTGCGCGCGCCTCGCCCACGTGCTCGCCTCAAGACCCGTCTTTACCTCGGAGACCGCCCCTTCTGCAGTTTGCTTCGGCTAAATTCGGACAATTTCGTCAGCCCCTCGGGATTACGAAATCTGGCGGACGCCCACGATTGCTGCGAAACCAACAGGACACGGACCTTTCTTTAAAGCGCGTCAACTGGGACTTGATACACACACACATCGCCCTACGCAAGTATCTGATCTAAGTTTAAATAGCTGCGCTTAAGCGTTACCCCTTTTAATTAAGGTGAAAAAGTCCAATGGTTCGTGCAGATGTGAATAGCTGATTTAAAACTGCAACTCTCTCTCTCTCTCTCTCTCCTGCACCTTTCCCACTCTCCCTCGCTTTCTGTTTTATGTGTTGTTTGTTTAGTGTTTGTTATTTGTTAGTTAGTGTTGATTTCCCCCTTGTTCGTACTCAATAAACCCGCATTTTGGTATTCACATATGAATTTGTTACTGTGTTCCTTGCTCACAAATATCACGTCACTTAAACTGCTTTGATTTCGTTACAAAACTGATCCAGTCCTGTAACTTAGCCAATTACGGTGGGAAAGATTAATTTTCAAGGCTAGGAAGTTTTTTTTAGAGTTAGAATAAAAGCGAATAAGCACTTGCTGGACAAGGGCATTAGTTTGGTTTATTGACTCGGCTGCATCAGATAAGTGTATAAAGTATGTGTAATTAATAACCATTAATCATACATATTTTATTGTGCTTAAATTAATAACTTACATTACAACTGTATATATATATATATATATATATATATATATATATATGTACACAGGTGTAGCTCAAAACAAAATAAATAAAAAATACTGTAAACATGTAAAGTCAAATATTTCAAAAGGTTTTTTGGTTTAATTTTGATGATTAGAGCTTACAGCTCATGAAAGTAAAAAATCCAGTATCTCAAAATATTAAAATATATTTCCTAAGATCAATCAAAAACAGATTTGCAAAATATAAAAGTTCAAGTTCTTTAAAGTATGTTCATTTATGCACTCAATACTTGAGTGCATAACATATTACAGCAAATGACTTGTTTCTAGCACAAACAGGATCAGTGAAGTGTGGCATGAAAGTGATTAGATATGGTGCTGCTGCTGCTGCTGCTGCAAAAAAAAAAAGAAAACATTAATCCTCTGCCTCTTCAGCGGCTCAGATGTCGAGAGTAAATGACGACTGCTATGTTAATTATTACATCCAACAACAAAACACCTCAACACAGTGGTGGACAGCATCATGTAGCTATTTAGCTAGCAAATTAGCTTAAGCTAACAACATTTATCAAATAAGCTATATAATTTTGTCATTCATAATTATTGATTATATATATATATATATATATATATATATTTTAATTTTAAGCTAAAACTGCATGTACTCTGATTTTGCTGTAAATGTATGAAGCAAATTGCTTTGTCAGACAAGGGCCATTTTACCCCACCTGTAAGGCAAAACAGGTAATAATAGAAGTTTTTAAATAAATATATTACACAGAAATTTTTCGCAGGCCTTCCCGCTCCTTTAGTCATTGCCCCCTCAGAAAGAATTTGTGCCTTCTCAGTTTTCTTTTTGAACTTATTTAAATCGTTAATAGATAATTAATTGGAGGAGCATGGACGCACCGTTTGCAGAGCGCATAAAGTTGCATTCGATTTGCGCAGATCAATTGAAGTGGTGTCCCCTCAACCCTGCAAATATTAATATCTCTTTTAGGTCCCCCTTCCCCTTCTTAGTGGACGCTGCCTCCAGATCACCAGCTATCTACCAGTTCTTCCAGTCCTGGCCTGCCGTGGGTGTCCCTGTTCAGTCTACCTGCTGGACCAGTTTGTTGTTTTGCTCCTACTTGCCTTTTTTTACTTTGTGTTGTAAAGAAAGCCACATGCACCTGTAATTTGTTATTTTTCTAGTCAACAGCATGCTTAACATGCAAATAAGCTGTTATTTCTATTTCTAGTGTTTATAATAGCTGTATAAAGATTTAAGGCTCAAAAATACTTTTATCATATCATTTGTGTCAGTTGTGTTGTGGTCTACTCAAAACATTCCCACATAAGCGAATGGTGAACTCAGATAGCTTGATCACACCACTGTTTCTGCTCATTACCACTCAGTATTTTGTTAATTTTTCTTCTAGCGAACAGGCACAACTTACAACACCCTACATGTAACCACTTAAACTGTTTCACTAGCAAATGAATTTGCATGTACAGCTTTTTTACAGCATTTTTACCCTCACCTACATATAGCTTCAAAAACTTGATAAACCAGCCTAAATAAATATGAAGCCTTTAAACTGCTTCACTGTATAAAGTAGATGAGCGTAGATCTGCAAATATTTATATAAGTAATATAAGAGGTGTTATTGAGGCCATCAGGGAGTGCTCATCCTGTGTTCTGTGTGGGTCCTAATGCCCCAGTAACAGGGACACTACACTGTAAAAAGCACCGTCCTTCGCAGGAGACGGTAAACCAAGGTACTGACTCTCAATGTGGTCATTAAAAAATCCCATGGCACTTGTAAAGAGTAGGGGTGTATCCCCAGAGTTCCAGGAGTCAAGCACAGAGAAGGCATGAACTAAGAGAAATAGAGAGGACCTCAGGGAGGTGATTGATAGAAAGCACTCTGATAACCAGCATAAGATAACACTCCTTAATGCCTTTCTGCAGCATAGGGTTCCCCATTCCCCCTTTTTGCTTAAATTGAGAATTTAATATCTGCCGTAGCACTCTCTCTAAGTTGTATTGAAGGGGTCATCGGATGCGACATGCACTTTTACGAGTAGTTTGAACTGAAATGTGTGATGTCACAATGACAAAGACTGCTTCCACAATAGTTGACTGACACAACCGTCTTACTTTAAGACCCTCCCTGACGAAGCTGTGAACTGTCCGACAGCCATTGTGCAGGAGTAGACAAGAATGTCTCCTAAGCGATTGAGGCATTTTGTTGTTGGATATAATAATGAACATAGTAGTCCTGCGTCTATGTTCGCACAAATCATTCTTGATGCAGCTTCACCTACAGCAGAAGTGAGTATAAGGGATTTTTTTATTATTATTAATTTGCGAATTAATAATTATTAATTTGTGGCTAAATGCAGCTAAAGTAAACAGTAGACAGGGGTAAAGAGAAGAGAGTGGCAGGGTGAGCAGAGCTCATTTGCATTTAAAGAAACATGAACCAAAATGGCTTGCTCTAAACAGAGCTGATTTTCGCAAAGTAAAAAGTGTTTTTTACACTACCATTGAGAAATTTTAAACAAAGCATGTTATAGATTTTTCATTAAGACCCTAAAGAATCATATCAGCTTATGGAAAACGGGCATCCGATGGCCCCTTTAAGCTGTCTGAAGTGTCATTGGCTTGCCTGTTAAGTCCCTTTTGGGTGCCACTGTTTTTGGTGCTCTTTTACCAGGTGGGCAGGTATACACCTCATTATGGTGTATTCTGTTACACAAAGTGTCCACTAAATGATGCAGTGTGAGTTTCCACTCGAAGGAGAATGTCTCGGGTTACGCATGTATCCATAATTCTACAAGGGGGAACGACACTGTGTCCCCGTGCCATGCCTAGGGTCTGCCTGTTTCCCATCTCCTTCAGCCAAAGAAGTTGATGATGTGCATTACAGGCACCTTCTTATACTTGCTCCACTGATGATGTCAAGGGTTGTTGCTGGCCAATGGATTGGAATTTGTTTACATGTGCTTCAGACACCTTCATGCTTTCAGCATTCCCCAAAGTGTTCCTCCTCTTGAAGAACCATGGTTATATGCATAATCTGAGACATTTTATGTTGTAATGCACACAAAACATAAACACACACAAAACACCGGACCAACATTTGGAGACAAGAACAACTTTACTCAAATTTCATGGACAAAAGTAAAAGTTTATATAGATAACGTACAATTTTACCAACAAACAAAACACATAATAATATAATGATAAATCGGTTAGATATAAATGCTAAATGGGGAATTTTTCATTATATGATGAAGTTAAATTGCAAATTAGTAAACTGATGTCAAAAAAAAAAAAAAAAAAAAAAAAAATGCAAAACAGTCTTTGATCGAATTTCCTTCACACTATATCTACCAAAGGCAATATCTACCAAACTGGCATAGATGATGTCTACAGTGAAACATCACGATGGGTGAGAAAGGCACAGAAGACGAATAACGTGTTTTATGGAGCCACTAAAGGGACATACACGGCACATAAAATTTCACTTACCACATAAACAAAGTAAGGAGAGATGACTGATGATGAAAATAACAACAACAACAACAACAACAACAACAACAACAATAATAATAATAATAATTATAATTTTTATTTATATAGTGCCTTACCAACACCCAAGGTCGCTTTACCAAGTCAGGTTTAAGGAACAGTAACAAAAAGGCTAAACATCAACATCAAAGGACAAAACACATACCAAGGACAATGGCGAATGATTTGTAGATCCTCAGCACCACTGACAAACATCTAATCTTGAAAAATGCGTGCTCCGCAGTATACACAGAGACACGTCCTGATTTAGATTTAGAACATATTTTGTTGACCCTGGAACAACATTTTAATCCAAAAATTTAGTCTTGACCACATCCCTACACCTAAACTTAATCTTACCCATGAGTAATCCCTAAAATCAGAGGAAATGATAGATGAATGACACTGATATACAAGAACCAAACACTGATTATAAGCCTAAATTTCACAAAAACTATAAACTGTTTTTTAAAATCTGATCAAATAATGGAGTCTATTCTAACACAGTATATTTCCTGATTGTTGTCTTGAAACACAAATACTAGAAAAAAACAAAACAAAACAAAAACAGATTGTAGCAGATCTAAGCTTTCATCACTCCTTTTCTCTTCAGGTCCTCTGTCAGTATTGGTTCTTTGCTGTTCAGAGTAGTAAGTGTGTGTGAATTCATGGCTATTGTTGATCCTCTTTTATTGTTGATCCTCTTTATCACTTATCTTGCTGCAGCTGTATTAAATGGTGATAGAGACAAAAATATATATGAACAAAAACTGCCCAAATCAATGAAGATAAAGGAATGGTTATAAGGTTAATTTCTGGTAACAAACTTCTCAGAATCACTGTAATAAGTAATTTACCCACTTATAACATTTTCATGAGGTAAATACACATGCAAATTTGATCATACATGATGCATTTTATCTAATTTCTAGGGTACAAATATTACGATTAAAATGAAAACTGAGAACTTACAATGAAAGTATTTTCAGTTTGCTAATTTTAACACATACAAGCAAACAACAGCACCACATCTTTTGCATGTATACCATGGTCATTTACCAGCACAGACAAGTTAAAGCTGTTAATGATGTTTGCAAAACGATATTTGACCTGGCAAGTAAAAATTAGTTATTTTTGTCAGTTAAGGCTCAGACACAGTGATGAAAATTTGGTAAGATCACAATTATTTTAAAGAATTATAGTGTTTATTTCAATTAATCACTGATCAAGAGAGAGAGAAAGAAAAAGAGAGAGAGAGAGGAGAGAGAGAGAGAGAGAGAGAGAGAGAGAGTGACAGTGTGTGTGTTTCCTGTGTCCATGAATTTCTCCACAAACAGTGAAGCCGTCTTACTTCAAAAACAGCAAAGTTTAATATGACTGGCAGGCGGCCGGCCGTCTTCAAATAATAGCCTACACATTAATAGTGACGCGCTGATAAAGAAATGATCAGAACCTTGCTAAGTGTCTTTTATAGTATTACGTGCACAAAAGGTCCAACCAATATTTGTAGCACTGAATTACTACATACTTATTAATCATGGTTACCCAATTACCCGGTTAGGCTACTCATCTCTCCCATAAGTCTACTGTTTTTTTTCCCTGTAGCCTTTCTATCGTAATTTAATACTTCTTATTATGTCTGTTGTGGTTAGCCTACACATAAAATAAAGGTTGTTTGTTTGCTGTCAAATTGATGTAGAACGGAGCAGCAAAGTCTCCTGGGAATGGAAAATGCATTGATGAAGTGAACGACGATTGCTTGCCTTGCTAGGTCAGTCTATTACAGAAAGGGATAGATCCATTGTTAGCCATGGAAGGCAAAAGAAAGGAGAAAGGAGGGGCTGAACATATCTCTGTATATAATCAGATGTTAAATATAAGCCTGAGGGTTTTTGGAACTTTTTGAAACTGCCTGTATATATGTAATAATTCTCTAGTAAAAACATATTCAAAAACATATTCAAAGTGCCTGATTTTTAATTGCCTGTTTTGGGGTTGCCATTGTCTATACTTACTTTTTTAAAAGTACAGGTCCTTCTCAAAAAATTAGCATATTGTGATAAAGTTCATTATTTTCTTTAATGTACTGATAAACATTAGACTTTCATATATTTTAGATTCATTACACACAACTGAAGTAGTTCAAGCCTTTTTTTTGTTTTAATATTGATGATTTTGGCATACAGCTCATGAAAACCCAAAATTCCTATCTCAAAAAATTAGCATATCATGAAAAGGTTCTCTAAACGAGCTATTAACCTAATCATCTGAATCAACTAATTAACTCTAAACACCTGCAAAAGATTCCTGAGGCTTTTAAAAACTCCCAGCCTGGTTCATTACTCAAAACCGCAATCATGGGTAAGACTGCCGACCTGACTGCTGTCCAGAAGGCCATCATTGACACCCTCAAGCAAGAGGGTAAGACACAGAAAGAAATTTCTGAACGAATAGGCTGTCCCCAGAGTGCTGTATCAAGGCACCTCAGTGGGAAGTCTGTGGGAAGGAAAAAGTGTGGCAGAAAACGCTGCACAACGAGAGGGGGACCTGCGGAAGCAGTGGACTGAGTCTGGAGTAGAAACATCCAGAGCCACCGTGTACAGGCGTGTGCAGGAAATGGGCTACAGGTGCCGCATTCCCCAGGTCAAGCCACTTTTGAACCAGAAACAGCGGCAGAAGCGCCTGACCTGGGCTACAGAGAAGCAGCACTGGACTGTTGCTCAGTGGTCCAAAGTACTTTTTTCGGATGAAAGCAAATTTTGCATGTCATTCGGAAATCAAGGTGCCAGAGTCTGGAGGAAGACTGGGGAGAGGGAAATGCCAAAATGCCTGAAGTCCAGTGTCAAGTACCCACAGTCAGTGATAGTCTGGGGTGCCATGTCAGCTGCTGGTGTTGGTCCACTGTGTTTTATCAAGGGCAGGGTCAATGCAGCTAGCTATCAGGAGATTTTGGAGCACTTCATGCTTCCATCTGCTGAAAAGCTTTATGGAGATGAAGATTTCATTTTTCAGCACGACCTGGCACCTGCTCACAGTGCCAAAACCACTGGTAAATGGTTTACTGACCATGGTATTACTGTGCTCAATTGGCCTGCCAACTCTCCTGACCTGAACCCCATAGAGAATCTGTGGGATATTGTGAAGAGAAAGTTGAGAGACGCAAGACCCAACACTCTGGATGAGCTTAAGGCCGCTATCGAAGCATCCTGGGCCTTCATAACACCTCAGCAGTGCCACAGGCTGATTGCCTCCATGCCATGCCGCATTGAAGCAGTCATTTCTGCAAAAGGATTCCCGACCAAGTATTGAGTGCATAACTGAACATAATTATTTGAAGGTTGACTTTTTTGGTATTAAAAACACTTTTCTTTTATTGGTCGGATTAAATATGCTAATTTTTTGAGATAGGAATTTTGGGTTTTCATGAGCTGTATACCAAAATCATCAATATTAAAACAAAAAAAAGGCTTGAACTACTTCAGTTGTGTGTAATGAATCTAAAATATATGAAAGTCTAATGTTTATCAGTACATTACAGAAAATAATGAACTTTATCACAATATGCTAATTTTTTGAGAAGGACCTGTATACAGTCAACTATTCGAATGCTATGGGTCTAATACCCAGATACACTTGCATGATGCTTGCAATTTCCATCCACCCACAAATATCTTTATACTGGACTTAAATATCTATAGTTTTTTATAAATTTATTGAGATTTATTTGGCTGATTTGCCTGATTCTCCAGTGGTTGAATATCTTATTGTATTGCCTTAGCACTATCCATAGTTCCTTTCTCCAAATGTATACAATGTTATTACTTTGATTTATACAAAGAAATACACTCACCAGCCACTTTATTAGGTACACCTTACTAATACCGGGTTGGACCCCCTTTTGCCTTCAGAACTGTCGTGGCATAGATTCAACAAGGTACTGGAAACATTCCTGAGAGATTTTGGTCCATATTGACATGATCACGCATTTGCTGCAGAATGGTCGGCTGCACATCCATGATGCGAATCTCCCGTTCCACCACATCCCAAAGGTGCTCTATTGGATTGAGATCTGGTGACTGTGGAGGCCATTTGAGTACAGTAAACTCATTGTCATGTTCAAGAAACCAGTCTGAGATGATTCGCGCTTTATGACATGGCGCGTTATCCTGCTGGAAGTAGCCATCAGAAGATGGGTACACTGTGGTTCTAAAGGGATGGACATGGTCAGCAACAATACTCAGGTAGGCTGTGGTGTTGACACGATGCTCAATTGGTACTAATGGGCCCAAAGTGTGCCAAAAAATATCCCCCACACCATTACACCACCAGCCTGAACTGTTGATACAGCAGGATGGATCCATGTTTTCATGTTGTTGACGCCAAATTCTGACCCTACCATCCGAATGTCGCAGCAGAAATCGAGACTCATCAGACCAGGCAACATTTTTCCAATCTTCTATTGTCCAATTTTGGTCAGCCTGTGTGAATTGTAGCCTCAGTTTCCTGTTCTTAGCTGACAGGAGTGGCACCCAGTGTGGTCTTCTGCTGCTGTAGCCCATCCGCCTCAAGGTTCGACGTGTTGTGCGTTCAGAGATGCTCTTCTGCATACCTCGGTTGTAACGAGTGGTTATGTGAGTTACTGTTGCCTTTCTATCAGCTCGAACCAGTCTGGCCATTCTCCTCTGACCTCTGGCATCAACAAGGCATTTGCGCCCACAGAACTGCCGCTCACTGGATATTTTCTCTTTTTCGGACCATTCTCTGTAAACCCTAGAGATGGTTGTGCGTGAAAATCCCAGTAGATCAGCAGTTTCTGAAATACTCAGACCAGCCCGTCTGGCACCAACAACCATGCCACGTTCAAAGTCACTTAAATCACCTTTCTTCCCCATTCTGATGCTCGGTTTGAACTGCAGCAGATCGTCTTGACCATGTCTACATGCCTAAATGCATTGAGTTGCTGCCATGTGATTGGCTGATTAGAAATTTGCGTTAACGAGCAGTTGGACAGGTGTACCTAATAAAGTAGCCGGTGAGTGTATGTTCATATTCAGTGCGTGGCCTGTTTAGGCCTGTATTGAAAATACCTACAGAGATTTGGTCTTCAGAACCTGAGGAAGCTATAGTTACAGAAGCCTGGGCCTTTACTAGAGCTAGGGTAAAATATGTATGTAGTTTTATAATTTTATTTTGATAGTTTTACCTGTTAATAATATAATATAATATATAAAAGCTTTAAACTACACTTAATTGTCAATAATTTACCTAGTGCCATCTAGTGGTCAGATTTCCTATTTCTGTAAAATCCTTTCCTAAGTGTGTAGACATGGCTGGTGTTGGAACAGATGAAGTTCCACTCAACATAACACAGAACACAACATAATCTGATTTAAAAAATAGACCTAGTATTAGATTTAGTGGACCTACATTTTCTTTGTGTTAAATTAATAAATGTAAGGTGGTTGTGGTCGAGGGATTTGGTTGGGCTGGTGGTGGGCTGGTAGTGGGCCGGTGCGGTCAGAATATTCCCGTTGGATTTTAGTGTCCCACTCCGCCCCTGCATCAGATCGATTGTTTCACTACATTCTTCACTTACACTTCTTCCTCGGTTGGGATCATTTAGAGCCCTTTGAAGCTGCGTTAAAACTGCATTTTGGAAGTTCAAACTCACGGGCACCACAGAAATCCACTATATGGAGAAAAATCCTGAAATGATTTCCTCAAGAAACAATTTCTTTACGACTGAAGAGAGAAAGACATGAACATCTTAGTAAGTAAATTATAAGGAAATTTTTGTTCTGGAAGTGACCTTCTTTAAAAGGGACAGCTAACGTAAGGGTAGATTACGGACTTGCAACAAAACAAGAGGGTACCATATATGGAGGTGTGACGAGTCAGATGCCAAGGCTCCCAACAGGAGTAGGTGTGTGAGAGAGGAGGGGTGCCAAACCAGCTACGTCTGGTGGCATGTGATCAGGTGCACTTCCCCATGCATGCACACTGGTGTCTTCGTGGGTCCAGGAATGGAAGCATTGAGATTAGGACGAGTGCCGCACCCGAGAGACGGCTGCGGGCTAGGATGCCAGGCCGTCGATTCCCTCCCTGGCAGTACCGTGGGCCGGGGAGGACGAAGCCGCAGATGACGCCGCTGTCCCTTGTGCCCCAGCCGCCGTACTCAGCCCCTTACCTGGACCCTTCCTCCTCGAACACTGCCCCTTCTTCACGTAACCCTGAGCACATTGAGGACACCAGATCCCCTGTTTATTTTGGACACCTTTATTTTGCCCTCTTTTTGGACACTTTATTTAGTATTTTTGTTTAATAAATGCCTCTCCGAGGCCTGACGCCACACCCACTGTGTCTGTCGTTTGCTCCTCCCGCCAAACTGGTGGAGAATGCGGGCAGGGCAGAACCTAGACAGCACAGTTGGGGAACACCTGATGACGTCATCCCCTTTCGCTCGCCAAAGAAGTTTGGAAAAACCTGGGACGGACAAGAGAGAATATAGTATAATATATGACAAAATCTTTGATTTATTGCCCCTCATAAAAATACCTCCCTCCTCCCATAACTGAACACCTGTTTGGACACCTGTTTTTTGTACACCCCCACACCCCTCACCCCCACCCAACCGGACATGTGTTTGTACATCTGTTTATTCAGTTTGCTGATACAAAGGAATTTATGAGCGATCTTTTATTGTTTGGGAATGTGTTGTGAAGCGGGACATTGATAACTGTTCAAAAACTATGTGCTTTTAAACTTTAAAACGTGCAACAGTGATATAGATTGTATAGATAGTTTTTTATTAAAATTGTTCACATGGTAGAAAGTGTTGTGACAACGGTGTGTTCAAAAACAAAGTTTTATGAAGCCTATTGTTAAACAATGAAAACGGTGATATGTTTAAAACAAAAATGTATCAGACACAATCGTTAAGCAATAACAAAATCTATCAGACACGACAGTGTAAAACGAACGTATAGGACAGTTGTCAAAATCTTGTAGCATTACAAATTTAAAAAGGTTAGAGATTAGTTACAAGATATAAAGTAAAAAAGAAGTCAAATACCTTACGCTGTTCAGCGATAATACATCCTCACTCACCACTGTCTAAAACTCAAAATGAAGTTAGTCTATAGGTCCGCGGCAGTCAAACAATAGCATAAGACACTTGTCAAAAGCTATGTTGTAGTGTAACATTACTGATAGAAATTTAAAGAAAATAAAAAAGGCCAGTGTATCTTATGCAGATCTAAAACAAAAATGTGTCAGACACTATAGTTAAGCAATAGCAAAATGTATCAGACACTTCTGTGTACAACAAAAGCATACACTAGTTGTAAAAACTCGTAGTCTAACATTACAGTTTGTTACAAGAGTTAAAGTAAAAGAAAAAAAAACAAGTAAATACCATTGCATCTTACGCTGATCTAAAACAAAAAAATATCAGTCACGAACGTTAAGCAAGAGCATAAGATAGGCCCACTTGTCAAAATCTACGTTGCAATCTGTCCTTACAATTAAAAAAAAAAGAGAAAGCGAGTAAAAGAAAAGAAAATTAAAAGAAGCGAGCATCTTACAGAATCCACGACATCTCCTCACTCACCGGTGTCTAAACTAGAATGAACCACGTCATTAACGGTAAAACCACACCCCCCAACCCTAGACTCTGACACACATCGTAAGCAGAGACCTGAGCAAAGATTTAAATGCATGCCAAAAGAAATGAACAAAATACTCTTTTTAACATTAGAACAAATAAAAAAAAGGATGACATTTCTTAACTGATGAAAGCATTTTTCCTGTTTTTAACATCAATACAAGTAGTTTTGTTACTTTAAAGATTATGAAAACAGAATATACGTTTTCTTCTGGAAAATGTTTATTTATTTCAGTTGTATACAGTTGATCACTTTAATTTATTCATCCCTCTCTATTTTCTTCTGTTCCCAGAACTGTTACAGCAAAATGTTTATTTATTTTTATTTATTTTATTTAGTTATTTAGAATTAATACAGTTATTCCTTTATTCCCTCTTTGATTTTGTCAATTTACTGTCTATTATCAATTCAAAATCAGTTTTACCATTAATACAACTATTTTTTTTTACTTTAAAGATTATGAAAGCAGAAAGACAGAAATATACGTTTTCTTCTGTGTTACAGGAAAAAAGTTTCTTTATTTCAGTTATATACACTTTGAACTAATTTATTTATCCATCTTTATTTTCTTCTGTTTCCAGAACTGTTACAGGAAAACATTTATTTATTTATTTATTTATTTTTATTTATTTTATTTAGTTATTCAGAATTAATACAGTTATTCCTTTATTCCCTTTTTTATTTCTGTCAATTTACTGTGTATTATGAATTCAAAATCACTTTTAACATTAATGCAAGTAGTTTTTTCTTTAAAGAGCATACCACCCTTCTTTTTAAACAAACGCCATGTAAGCCACAGGAAAATGTTTATTTGTTTTATTTCATTTTATTTAGTTATTCACACTTAATTTGATTATTTCTTTAATCTGTCTTTGTTTTTAGAACTCATGGCCTGCTATATCAGCTGAAACGCATGTGAATAAACATGTACGCCGTTAAAACTCAGAAGGGATGAAACCAATAGAAACAAGAGAAGATTACTCTTTGATTTTCGAGCTGTAAGTCTTGCGGACTGTTGTAGTTAATGTTGTATTTAATTGTCTAAACTTTTTACACTTTTTTTAACTTTTTTTTTTTATCATACAAAATGCTAATCTTAATGTCTAACATAGTTAACATATCACACATCCCAGTAAATTAGAGAAGTTGGTGAGGGTGTATAATTACAGATGCATTCTTATCAGATCTCCCAAGATTGTAAAATCTCTAAAGATGACTTTCTTATTTGCATTCTAACGACTTTTGAGGGTCTGGCATTTTAAAACTTTTGGGGGTTGTCATATAATGTTCAGTGTCTGGTCAAAGAATGTGCATTGGACCTTTTTTACCACATGCACCTGCGAGTGTGTATCCTTGTGAACTTTGTTAAAAGTTTAGGCAAAAGTTCAGCGGCTGGTCAAAGGATGTGCAGTGAACCTTTATTTACAACCCACAGCTGGATCTGGCATCTGGTGGAGAATATTTTTTCTAAGAAAAAAACAGGAATGTTTATTTCTAATGTGGATCTGGTGAATGTGACTTTAAACCAATGTTCAGGTTGAGATTAGATAGATAAAGAAAGCAACTAATAAACTTAAATAGGGACCAAGATGACTGTTTTAACAAATAGTCTATGCTGTTAAAATATTCGTTTCATTTTAGTGATTTTTTTTTTGTTTGTTTAGCTACATTTGTTATTTCTTTATATTCGCTCCTACATTTTTCAGGCCTCAAACACAAATGCATTTGAGTTTTAGTTTGTATGTTTTTGCTTTTGAGTTTTAGTTTGTATGTTTTTGCTTTTGAGTTTTAGTTTGTATGATTTTGTTTTTGATTAAGTTTGAGTTTGTATGTTTACATGTTTGTATGTTTGTATGTTTACATACAAACTCAAACTTAATCAAAAACAAAATCATACAAACTAAAACTCAAATGCAAAAACATACAAACTCAAATGCAAAAACATACAAACTAAAACTTAATCAAAAGCAAAATCATACAAACTAAAACTCAAATGCAAAAACATACAAACTAAAACTTAATCAAAAGCAAAATCATACAAACTAAAACTCAAATGCAAAAACATACAAACTCAAATGCAAAAACATACAAACTAAAACTTAATCAAAAGCAAAAACATACAAACTAAAACTCAAATGCAAAAACATACAAACTAAAACTTAATCAAAAGCAAAATCATACAAACTAAAACTCAAATGCAAAATCATACAAACTAAAACTCAAATGCAAAAACATACAAACTAAAACTCAAATGCAAAAACATACAAACTCAAACTTAATCAAAAACAAAAACATACAAACTAAAACTCAAATGCAAAAACATACAAACTCAAATGCAAAAACATACAAACTAAAACTTAATCAAAAGCAAAAACATACAAACTAAAACCCAAAAGCAAAAACATACAAACTAAAACTCAAACGCAAAAACACACAAACTCAAACTTAATCAAAAGCAAAAACATACAAACTAAAACTCAAAAGCAAAAACATACAAACTCCAACTTAATCAAAAACAAAAACATACTAAAACTCAAATGCAAAAACATAGAAACTAAAACTCAAATGCAAAAACATACACACTAAAACTCAAAAGCAAAAACATACAAACTAAAACTCAAATGCAAAAACATACAAACTCAAACTTAATCAAAAACAAAAACATACAAACTAAAACTCAAATGCAAAAACATACAAACTCTTTATCTATTACCATTTATTAATGTAATAGAAAGAAAGCATGCATAGAACATATACGAGCGTGGACGGAAAAAAATAGGAAACAATCTTGTATCTGATATAAACCAGGATAACGTCTCGGTTACGAAGGTAACCCTCGTTCCCCGAAGGAGGGAACGGAGACGTTACGTCAATGACGTAATATTGGGGATCGGCTACGAGACCCTATCACCTCTGAGCTAAAGAGAAAAAGCCAATGACAATTGGCGAGTGGAATTTGCATGCCGCGCCACTCCCCCGGACATACGGGTATATAAGATGGCGGCGTGCATCCACTCATTCAGATTTGCTGAGGAGCCGAGCCGCAACCCGGCTTCAGCGCAGTCCAGGATTGTGGCAGGAGGACGTAACGTCTCCGTTCCCTCCTTCGGGGAACGAGGGTTACCTTCGTAACCGAGACATTCCCCCTCAGTCGTTCTCTACGACGTTACGTCAATGACGTAATATTGGGGACCTCTGGAAAACGCCACAATCCTGAACTGCGTTACGCAGCCGAGACCCAATGCCGGCAGGCAAGCGTGTCGGAACAAAGGGCTCAATGCGTAACCGTCCCAACGCCCTGTAGACCACGTGGTGGCCCACCAGGGGTGCCAAGTTTTGAAGCAGCCGTTGGGGGGCGGAGCACAATGACGGTTAAGTCATGTGGAAGCTTTAGAAGTAAGTCTAACTAGACTGGGGAAACACGGAAGGTTCCGTGGAGATACTGAGACATGATGCCACAACCGGAGGGGGGTGAAGGAGGCCCCGCTCCGGAGCACAGTATGGACTACTCCGTCTAGTCCAGTACTGCGGGGCAAGGAGGACCCAGAGTTCAACCATGGGAACAACTGGGAGAATATCGCACGGATCCGAGAGGAGTGGCGCAGCAAGCCGACACCTGAGCCGTCCTCCCGCAAATTACCTGATGTTACCCAACACACGGGAGGACACTGGCTCAACGCGGAGGTTGTAGAACCGCGCAAAGGTATTGGGTGTCGCCCAGCCCGCAGCTCTACAGATGTCCGCTAGAGAGGCGCCGTGCGCCAGCGCATAGGAGGAAGCAATGGGGCAGAGCTTGCAGGTTCACCACCTGATCTCGGAAGGGAGTGGTGGGAACCTTGGGCACGTAGCCGGGCCGGGGTCTCAGGATGACGTGAGAGTAACCTGGCCCAAACTCTAAGCACGCTTCGTTGACCGAAAATGCATGCAGGTCCCCTACCCTCTTGATGGAGGCCAGCGCAGTCAGGAGTGAAGTCTTGAGTGACAAGAACTTCAGCTCGACTGAACTGAGCGGCTCGAAGGGAGCTCCCCGAAGGCCCTGAAGGACCACGGAGAGATCCCAAGAGGGTACGAGGTGCGGTCTAGGAGGGTTAATCCTTCTCGCACCTCGAAGGAACCTGATGATCAGGTGATGCTTTCCCAGAGATGACCCATCTACTGCATCGTGGTATGCCGCAATGGCTGCGACATACACTTTCAAAGTGGAAGGGGACAGTCTCCCTTCCAACTTCTCTTGCAGGAAGGAAAGCACCACTCCGACCGAGCACTTCCGTGGGTCCTCTCGGCGAGAGGAACACCAATCAACGAAGAGACCCCACCTCAGGGCGTAGGCCTGCCTCGTAGAGGGGGCTCTAGCCTGAGTGATAGTGTCTATCACGGCCTGGGGGAGACCGGCGAGGTCTTCCATGTCCCGTCCAGAAGCCACACGTGCAGGTTCCATAGATCGGGACGCGGGTGCCAAATCGTGCCGTCCCCCTGAGAAAGAAGGTCCTTCCTCAGGGGAATCTTCCAGGGAGGGACTGTCGCGAGGAGCATGAGGTCGGCGAACCAGGTCCGGGTGGGCCAGAACGGCGCAACCAGCAGGACCTGCTCCTCGTCCTCCCTGATCTTGCACAGGGTCTGTGCAAGGAGGCTCACTGGGGGAAAGGCGTACTTGAGGAGGCCCCGCGGCCAGCTGTGTGCCAGGGCGTCCCTGCCGAGGGGGGCCTGAGTCAGGGAGAAAAAGAGCTGGCAGTGGGAGGATTCTGGGGAGGCGAACAGGTCTACCTGAGCCTCCCCGAATCGACTCCAGATGAGCTGGACCGTCTGGGGATGGAGTCGCCATTCTCCAGGGAGAGTAAGCTGTCGTGAGAGCACATCGGCTGCACGATTCAGTTCTCCTGGAATGTGAACGGCCCGCAGCGATTTGAGCCGCGTGTGACTCCAGAGGAGGAGATGGCGGGCGAGCTGCGACAGGCGACGGGAGCGCAGACCACCCTGACGGTTGATGTACGCTACGGTCGCTGTATTGTCCGTGCGGACAAGCACGTGCTTGTGGCGCAGCAGCGGCAGAAACCGCCGGAGCGCCAGAAACACGGCTAGCAGCTCGAGGCAATTGATGTGCCACTGCAGTCGAGGTCCTGTCCAGGAGCCCGAGGCTGTCTGCCCGTTGCACACGGCACCCCAGCCCGTCGAGGAGGCATCTGTGTTGACTACAACATGCCTCGACACCTGTCCCAAGGGCACGCCGGCCCGTAGGAAAGCAGGGTCTGACCAAGGGCTGAAGAGGCGGCGACACTCCGGGGTAACGCCGACCCGGAACGTGCCGCGGTGCCATGTCCATCTCGGGACTCGGTCGTGTAGCCAGCGCTGAAGCGGCCTCATATGAAGCAGCCCGAGCGGCGTAACTGCGGCTGCGGCTGTCATATGCCCCAGGAGCCTCTGGAAAGTTTTGAGAGGGACCGCCGTCTTGTGCCTGAAGAGTTTCAGACAATTCAGCACCGACTGGACGCGCTCGTTGGTGAGGCGTGCTGTCATGGAGACCGAGTCCAACTCCATACCGAGAAAAGAGATGCTCTGCACGGGGGAGAGCTTGCTCTTCTCCCAGTTGACCCGAAGCCCCAAATGGCTGAGGTGCTGTAACACCAGGTCCCTGTGTTCGCACAACAGATCTCACGAGTGAGCCAGAATGAGCCAGTCGTCGAGATAGTTGAGGATTCGGATGCCCTCCCGCCATAGGGGAGATAGGGCACCTTCCGCGACCTTGGTAAAGACGCGGGGGGACAGGGACAGGCCAAAGGGGAGGACTTTGTACTGATACGCCCGACCCTCGAAAGCAAACCGAAGAAACGGTCTGTGTCGAGGTAAAATCGAGACATGAAAGTACGCGTCCTTCAGGTCGATGGCTGCAAACCAATCCTGGTGTCGTACGCATGACAGTATGCGCTTCGAGGTAAGCATCTTGAACGGTAGCCTGTGAAGGGACCGGTTCAGCACTCGAAGGTCCAGGATCGGTCGCAACCCACCTCCTTTCTTGGGCACGATGAAATAAGGGCTGTAGAACCCCGATTTCATCTCGGCTGGAGGGACAGGCTCGATCGCGTCCTTCGCCAGGAGGACCGCAATCTCCGCCCGAAGAACAGAGGCATGGGTGTCCGAGTGGCAGAGGTGGAACGGATGCCTCTGAACTTGGGCGGTCGCCTCACGAACTGAATCGCGTAGCCGAGCCGTACTGTTCGGATCAACCAAGGGGACGGGCTGGGGAGCGCTAACCAGGCTCCCAGCCTGCGTGCCAGTGGGACCAGGGGAACAGTAACTGGCGTGCCAGAGGTGGGGCAGCCGGGGGGGGGAAGGGGAAGGGGACTCAACCCAGAAGGCGGGGCGTTCTGGAGGAGAGTGGTGCTGCACGGGGCAGCTCTTACCTTCCCGGGTTCCCGCGCTGGCGAATTCAGGCTCCGAGTCCGAGTCCGAGGAGGCAGGGCATCGCTCAGGAACGAGACTCGGGGCACTGGGCCCAGAGATGAAGGAAATTGCTCTTTTTGTGAATATGTGTGGCAGCAGCGATGGCTTCCGGCCCCGGCCCTCCCCCGGGGCTGGGGGGACTGATGTCGTTGTCCCCCGAAGAGCAAACGTCCTCATCTCTGGGTTGCCCGTGTCAGGGCCGCTTCGCGGTCTTGCGGGTGGTTTTGGCGGGCCGCTGAGGGACGGGCTGCGCCGCCTTCCTGCGGGTGGCTCTACGCCCAGGCTGAGGCGATCTCACCTCAGCCGATGGTGCAGGGGGCGGAGCAGAAGCCGCAGCCGCAGGGGGGCGCCCTCGGCGACGAGCAGCCGGAGGCTTGGCACTCGACGGCTTGGTGGAACCCCGTCGAGGCAGGATGTGGCTTATGGCCTCCGACTGCTTCTGGACTGCTGAGAACTGCTGGGCAAAGTCCTCGACAGTGTCGCCGAAGAGGCCGACCTGGGAGACGGGTGCGTCGAGAAAGCGAGCTTTGTCGACGTCAGCCATCTGCGCCAGGTTCAGCCAGAGATGGCGCTCCTGGACTACCATGGTAGACATCACCTGACCGAGGGACCGCGCTGTTACCTTGGTCGCCCGTAGGGCGAAGTCGGTAGCCGAGCGCAGCTCCTGCATCAACCTGCGGTCAGAACTACCCTCGTGCAGTTCTTTCAGTGCTTTGGCCTGATATACTTGCAGGGTGGCCATCGCATGCAAGGCAGAGGCAGCCTGGCCCGCGGCATTGTAAGCCTTCGCGACGAGAGCCGGCGAAAGCTTACACGCCTTGGACGGGAGACGCGGACGATCCCGCCAGGTGGCGGCGTTTTGCGGGCACAGGTGCACCGCAACCGCACGCTCCACCTGGGGGACATCCACGTACCCCCTGGCTGCCCCGCCATCGAGGGTAGTGAGGAGGGAGGAGCCCTGACGTGTACGAGCCGAATAAGGGGCCTTCCACGTCTTAGTGAGCTCCTCATGCACCTCGGGAAAGAAAGGTACTGGGGCGGAGCGAGGTTGAACGTCACTACGCGCACCCAGATACCAATCGTCAAGCCGCGAGCGCTCGGGTGAAGGTGCCTTCGACACCTCCAGGCCGATGCTCACGGCTGCCCGATGGAGCATGGCTGCCAGTTCGGCGTCCGCCTCCGATTGAGCAGTCACCGCGGCGGTAGCCGAGCGCAGCTCCTGCATCAACCTGCGGTCAGAACTACCCTCGTGCAGTTCTTTCAGTGCTTTGGCCTGATATACTTGCAGGGTGGCCATCGCATGCAAGGCAGAGGCAGCCTGGCCCGCGGCATTGTAAGCCTTCGCGACGAGAGCCGGCGAAAGCTTACACGCCTTGGACGGGAGACGCGGACGATCCCGCCAGGTGGCGGCGTTTTGCGGGCACAGGTGCACCGCAACCGCACGCTCCACCTGGGGGACATCCACGTACCCCCTGGCTGCCCCGCCATCGAGGGTAGTGAGGAGGGAGGAGCCCTGACGTGTACGAGCCGAATAAGGGGCCTTCCACGTCTTAGTGAGCTCCTCATGCACCTCGGGAAAGAAAGGTACTGGGGCGGAGCGAGGTTGAACGTCACTACGCGCACCCAGATACCAATCGTCAAGCCGCGAGCGCTCGGGTGAAGGTGCCTTCGACACCTCCAGGCCGATGCTCACGGCTGCCCGATGGAGCATGGCTGCCAGTTCGGCGTCCGCCTCCGATTGAGCAGTCACCGCGGCGGGGGGCTGCTCAGTGGAAGTTTCCGCCTCAGCCGGCATAAGCCCCCCCTCTGATGCTGTGATCGACATTCTATCCTCCTCGGGAGCGCCAAAAGTAACACTAGGCTCGTTTTCAGACGGGCGAGTGCTGAGTTTTGGCATCTCCACGGAACCACGCTTTGAGGGACCGGACTTCCGCGGGGGTTTTAAACCCGACGGAAGATTCGGCACTGTCACCTTCAGATCACCCTCACCTCTAACCAATGCAGCCGAGGAGCCAGGACGGCCCGCCGAACTGGAAGGGGTAGAGGATGAGGGGCGCCATCTCGCGAACGAGAGGCGCGATCTCAGCGTGGCCATGGTCATGCGCTCGCAATGAGCGCATGAACCATCCACAAACGCCGCCTCAGCGTGTTCTCGGCCCAGGCACGAGAGGCAGCGTTCGTGGCCGTCATTGGAGGACAAAAAGCCACCACATCCAGAAGCACACGGTCGGACAGTCATCTCGGAAGATGCTATCAACGACCGTGTAAGAAATTTGCTCTTTTAGATCGGCGTGCCCCAGGGAAAGCACAGAAGATCGCTGGTACAGCACAGATGCCGGTAACACGATCGAGCAGGGTAGGAGCAGGAACAGTGTAGCGTTCTCTCCGTCGTCTTTTCTTTCTCTTCTTAGCAGCCGCTCAAACAGGCGAGGCTCCGAAGCAGAAATCTGAATGAGTGGATGCACGCCGCCATCTTATATACCCGTATGTCCGGGGGAGTGGCGCGGCATGCAAATTCCACTCGCCAATTGTCATTGGCTTTTTCTCTTTAGCTCAGAGGTGATAGGGTCTCGTAGCCGATCCCCAATATTACGTCATTGACGTAACGTCGTAGAGAACGACTGAGGGGGAACATAGTAGTGTAACATAAATGTCTCGAACGAAGACAGAGTTTAAAAGCGATATTTTATTAAATCAACCATATTCACAGAAATACTGACTTATACGAACAAAAAGGGAGTGTTAACGTGACAAATTGAAACAATTAGGAAATTTTTTTTTTGTTTCCCACTTAACAATTACAGTTAGGTGGGAAAATAAGATGAGGATGGTGAAACCTTGGTAAACAAACTCAAACAGAATAAGCGAACAAAGAAACATATACATAAATTGTTCTGGTTTCAAAGTGTAACGCTATGAAAAAACGTTGCAGATTACATTTCACAACGGTATGATGAGGCCTAGCACAATAGTGTGGGTACAGTCATGATATCGTTGATATCTAATTTTAGGTGTACTTCAGCAGGGATCAGCCAGTCGTGTTGTTAGTTACGGCTAGTTTTAATGAACATTGTTACATAATTTGTAGTTTTGACACTCGATGGAACATTTTGCTCATAATAATGATGCTCACGTCTGCCACAAGTTTTCACCGTTTGTACTCGACTACCCGAAACCTGTAACTCTATCGTAATTTTTTAAAAAGCATATAAGCTTTACGTCGGACACTTTTGCAACTGACTAAGACTAATATTTAAGCTAACCAAACAATGAAGGATCCGTGCATGAAGCTGCGATCAAAAAACATTATTAACTTAGCTAAATGAATAAAAGACAATAATCACCAAAACGCGTTCACACAGTTAACTTTATTTAAAGGTCTCGTTGATATAAAATGACCCTGAGTTTTTAGAAAAGAAATGTATACTTCACTTAAGGAGGCGATGAAGCGGTTCTTTGAACCGGTTCATTGAGCCAAATTGTTCAAATGAGTCGTTTTGCACAAATGAATCAGACTTTGCATCACTAACACAGATCACAAAAAAGGTTTTGTAACATTACAACACAGAAGGAGCGTATACTTCACAAACAGTGTGGAAATGTGAGTGGGGTTATATAGGCTATCTGAGTGTACATGTGATCAGAAGTTTGAATGAGGTATTAGTTATACGTGCTCAATTTAACATCTAAATATGTAAAAACATATTTAGGCTAAACAATGATATTTCTTTAATAAGTATAATACTTGACGTGTATGTTGTAATGGAGCGACCGTCGTTGCGTTATCTTGTGAAATGGCATTAGGATTTTTAGTTGTGTGCTCTTGAAATCAAACAGTTGCCTTTATCTGAAGAATCTATTCATCATGAAATAATGAACCCCTCATCACCCCATTCTGGAGAATGTGTGTTGTGTTAGCCCCCGGGTGTTTTATGATCCAAAGTTATTTTTACAGATTGTTAGCTTGTGCCTATATTTTTAGTTTTTTCTTTAGTATAAAATTAAATTATTATAATTGTAATTCAAGTGGTGAAGGATTTTGAAAGTCTGCCAGTAATTAGTTGTTGAGTCCTGTTAACCTCCTCCTGGTTTATTAAGTTTTAGTTTGTATGTTTTTGCTTTTGATTAAGTTTTAGTTTGTATGTTTTTGCATTTGAGTTTGTATGTTTTTGCATTTGAGTTTTAGTTTGTATGATTTTGCTTTTGATTAAGTTTTAGTTTGTATGTTTTTGTTTTTGATTAAGTTTGAGTTTGTATGTTTTTGTATTTGTGTTTGAGGCCTGAAAAATGTAGGAGCGAATATAAAGAAATAACAAATGTAGCTAAACAAACAAAACAATTTCACTAAAATGAAACAAGAATATTTTAACAGCATAGACCGTTTGTTAAAACAGTCATCTTGATCCCTATTTAAGTTTATTAGTTGCTTTCTTTATCTATCTAATCTCAACCTGAACATTGGTTTAAAGTCACATTCACCAGATCCACATTAGAAATAAACATTCCTGTTTTTTTCTTAGAAAAAATATTCTCCACCAGATGCCAGATCCAGCTGTGGGTTGTAAATAAAGGTTCACTGCACATCCTTTGACCAGCCGCTGAACTTTTGCCTAAACTTTTAACAAAGTTCACAAGGATACACACTCGCAGGTGCATGTGGTAAAAAAGGTCCAATGCACATTCTTTGACCAGACACTGAACATTATATGACAACCCCCAAAAGTTTTAAAATGCCAGACCCTAAAAAAGTCGTTAGAATGCAAATAAGAAAGTCATCTTTAGAGATTTTGCAATCTTGGGAGATCTGATAAGAATGCATCTGTAATTATACACCCTCACCAACTTCTCTAATTTACTGGGATGTGTGATATGTTAACTATGTTAGACATTAAGATTAGCATTTTGTATGATAAAAAAAAAAAAAAGTTAAAAAAAGTGTAAAAAGTTTAGACAATTAAATACAACATTAACTACAACAGTCCGCAAGACTTACAGCTCGAAAATCAAAGAGTAATCTTCTCTTGTTTCTATTGGTTTCATCCCTTCTGAGTTTTAACGGCGTACATGTTTATTCACATGCGTTTCAACTGATATAACAGGCCATGAGTTCTAAAAACAAAGACAGATTAAAGAAATAATCAAATTAAGTGTGAATAACTAAATAAAATGAAATAAAACAAATAAACATTTTCCTGTGGCTTACATGGCGTTTGTTTAAAAAGAAGGGTGGTATGCTCTTTAAAGAAAAAACTACTTGCATTAATGTTAAAAGTGATTTTGAATTCATAATACACAGTAAATTGACAGAAATAAAAAAGGGAATAAAGGAATAACTGTATTAATTCTGAATAACTAAATAAAATAAATAAAAATAAATAAATAAATAAATATTTTCCTGTAACAGTTCTGGAAACAGAAGAAAATAAAGATGGATAAATAAATTAGTTCAAAGTGTATATAACTGAAATAAAGAAACTTTTTTCCTGTAACACAGAAGAAAACGTATATTTCTGTCTTTCTGCTTTCATAATCTTTAAAGTAAAAAAAAATAGTTGTATTAATGGTAAAACTGATTTTGAATTGATAATAGACAGTAAATTGACAAAATCAAAGAGGGAATAAAGGAATAACTGTATTAATTCTAAATAACTAAATAAAATAAATAAAAATAAATAAACATTTTGCTGTAACAGTTCTGGAAACAGAAGAAAATAGAGAGAGATGAATAAATTAAAGTGATCAACTGTATACAACTGAAATAAATAAACATTTTCCAGAAGAAAACGTATATTCTGTTTTCATAATCTTTAAAGTAACAAAACTACTTGTATTGATGTTAAAAACAGGAAAAATGCTTTCATCAATTAAGAAATGTCATCCTTTTTTTATTTGTTCTAATGTTAAAAAGAGTATTTTGTTCATTTCTTTTGGCATGCATTTAAATCTTTGCTCAGGTCTCTGCTTACGATGTGTGTCAGAGTCTAGGGTTGCGGGGGTGTGGTTTTACCGGTAATGACGTGGTTCATTCTAGTTTAGACACCGGTGAGTGAGGAGATGTCGTGGATTCTGTAAGATGCTCGCTTCCTTTAATTTTCTTTTCTTTTACTCGCTTTCTCTTTTTTTTTTTAATTGTAAGGACAGATTGCAACGTAGATTTTGACAAGTGGGCCTATCTTATGCTCTTGCTTAACGTTCGTGACTGATATTTTTTTGTTTTAGATCAGCGTAAAATGCAATGGTATTTACTTGTTTTTTTTTCTTTTACTTTAACTCTTGTAACAAACTGTAATGTTAGACTACGAGTTTTTACAACTAGTGTATGCTTTTGTTGTACACAGAAGTGTCTGATACATTTTGCTATTGCTTAACTATAGTGTCTGACACATTTTTGTTTTAGATCTGCATAAGATACACTGGCCTTTTTTATTTTCTTTAAATTTCTATCAGTAATGTTACACTACAACATAGCTTTTGACAAGGGTCTTATGCTATTGTTTGACTGCCGCGGACCTATAGACTAACTTCATTCTGAGTTTTAGACAGCGGTGAGTGAGGATGTATTATCGCTGAACAGCGTAAGGTGTTTGACTTCTTTTTTACTTTATATCTTGTAACTAATCTCTAACCTTTTTAAATTTGTAATGCTACAAGATTTTGACAACTGTCCTATACGTTCGTTTTACACTGTCGTGTCTGATAGATTTTGTTACTGCTTAACGATTGTGTCTGATACATTTTTGTTTTAAACATATCACCGTTTTCATTGTTTAACAATAGGCTTCATAAAACTTTGTTTTTGAACACACCGTTGTCACAACACTTTCTACCATGTGAACAATTTTAATAAAAAACTATCTATACAATCTATATCACTGTTGCACGTTTTAAAGTTTAAAAGCACATAGTTTTTGAACAGTTATCAATGTCCTGCTTCACAACACGTTCCCAAACAATAAAAGATCGCTCATAAATTCCTTTGAATCAGCAAACTGAATAAACAGATGTACAAACACATGTCCGGTTGGGTGGGGGTGTACAAAAAACAGGTGTCCAGTTATGGGAGGGGGGAGGTATTTTTATGAGGGGCAATAAATCAAAGATTTTGTCATATAGGATACTATATTCTCTCTCGGACAAACGAAGGAGACAGCCTCCCAGACACTGAAGGAGTAAGTGATGTTTCGTCTATTACCACTTATCCTGTGTTTGGTTGAGGCTGTCGACTATATTCCAGTTTTTCTGCCCCTATTCCTGTGCGTTGTGAGAGGGAGAGCTGCCCGGAGAGGAATCCCTTCCCTGACCGCTGGAGCCTGGTTGAGGAAGGTAGCACTCCAGTGTGGGCGGTGTCCGGATGACGGGGGATGTCGCTTGGGGGGGGTTGTGATGAGTCAACCGCCTCCACCCTAATTATCATCATCACCCTGTCCCATAATCGCCGCCATTAGCCAGGCTCCTGAGGGAGTGGGTGTGTGAGAGAGGAGGGGTGCCTCCAGACTCCGCCCCTTACCTGGACCCTTCCTCCTTGAACACTGCCCCTCCTTCACAGAACCCTGAGCACGTTGAGGACACCACATCCCCTGTTTATTTTGGACACCTTTATTTTCCCACCTGTTTGCACACTTTATTTTGTATTTTGTTTAATAAAAGCCTCTCCAAGCCTGACGCCACACCCACTGTGTCTGTTGTTTGCTCCAATATAGGACTGACAATATAGGCTGGCTGATGGTCTTACACTGCACACACACTGAGTACCCTGTAACAAATACCTCAACATCAGTGTTCAGGGATGGCCACCAAAACTTGTTTTGGACCAACTCAGCCATGAAAGTCCTTCTGGAATGTCCTGATATTAGAGAAGAGTGTACCATTAAAAGACTTGGTTATGAAGAGGTATCATATTGATCACAAGTGCCGTATGCAGTACCTCAAGGTTCAGTACTAGGGTCATTACTTTTTACACTTTACATGTTACTCTTTGGAGATATCATCAGGAAGCATGGTGTTAGCTTTCACTGTTATGCTGATGATACTCAGCTTCATATTTCTTCACGGCCCGGCAAAACATATCAATTTGAAAAACTAATGGAATGCAAAGTAATTTCTTACTGCTAAATACTGAGGTTAATTATCGGACCTAAAACCTCCGCATGCAATAACCTAAAAAAACTGTTTAGCACTTGATGGTTGCTCTGTCAATTCTTCGTCGTCAATTAGGAACCTAGGTGTGCTATTTGATAATCTTTTCTTTGAAAGACACTTTTGGGGGAAGCGGAAATGCTGTAGGTGACGTCAGACGCGGGAATGCTGTAGGTGACGTCAGACGCGGGAATGCTGTAGGTGACGTCAGACGCCGGAGACATGGCGGAAAAACTGAATGAACAGCGAGAACAGCGAGGAAAATTTGGAAACACTCCAGGAATACATCGACTGGTGCTTCAACGTTATAGTCATGAAGAAGAACCAAATTGCATGTTCTCCAGCCAAAAGCGAGACGCCGTCTTCCAAAAGAAGTCGCCCGACAGACTCGCCTGAAACAACATCGCCGACAGGTAAAAGCTTTACCGACATCCTGGATTCAATCGACAAGCGGTTGTCCAGCTTCGACGCGAGGTTGTCCCTGGTCGAGATCATGCACCGTGAATTCAAATCCCTGAGGGAATCACTGGAATTCAGCCAGCAACAGGTGGAAACACTCGCTGCTGAAAACGCATCACTACGGGACTCGGTCAAGTCTCTAACTGAGAATGTGACCCAAGTGAAGAAAATAAAAAAATAAAAGAGACTGTCATCGATCTCCAGGCCCGTAGCATGAGAGATAACCTGGTGTTTTCAGGCATTCCGGAATCTGCCGAGGAAGACGCAGAAGCTACGGTTAAAACCTTTATCAAGACATACCTGAAGCTTCCGGAAGACACCGTGGAAAACATCTGCCTCCAAAGAGTCCATCGGCTGGGAGCGAAGAAACCTGGGGCCCCGAGGCCGCGTCCTATTGTGGCCAAATTCGGATATTTTAAACAGAAGGAGCAAGTGAAGAGTCGCGGCAAGGAGCTGAAAGGAACAGACTTCAGTGTAAACGACCAGTTCCCCAAAGAGATCTTGGAGCGATGCAAAGTTCTGTTCCCAATCCGACGCAATTTCATCCAGAAGGGCTCCCGAGCTGTCATCGCCGTGGACCAGCTCTACCGCGTCCTCAGTACCACTCCCTGGTTATATTAACATCACTCCAGATAAGAATTCGTTATTTTCTTTATTTTTCCTTTTCATCGCTTGCTCTTACATTTACCACTATCTAACTATTTATGTCAACTCGCTAATATAACTTGATTTCATAACAAACACGATACCGTCAGTCTCCGCATCATTTAAATGTTGTTGCAATGTTTTCGTTTCGTTTCGTGTTCACACAACACCCTATATCTTTATATATCTGCACGGCACGACCAAGTACATATACATTCAGCGTCAACGCAACAACTCCGACCTTACAGTGGAAAACATACTCGCACACAAACACATATAAGCCCGCGTATATCTTACTTAATTGAGCATCACACGCAGCGTGCAGCATTAGCTACACACACACATCTATGGGCGCACTAAGGCTTATCACATGGAATGTGAATGGAGCTGGCTCCAGAGAGAAGAGGTTAAAAATATTTAGCCAGCTTAAAAAACTACAGGCAGACGTTGTTTTACTACAAGAGACTCATAGACCTGCCACAGCTATAGATGAATTTAAAACAACTGAGTTTCCTAATGTGTTCTCAGCCTGCTATAACTCTAGGCAAAGGGGGGGTAGCAATTTTAATACATAAAAATATTAATTTCACAGTACTTAATACAGTTATAGATCCAGAAGGTAGATTTCTAATCATAAAATTATCTATATTTAACAAAAAGTTATGTATTGTCAGTATATATGGTCCAAATGTCGATGACCCCTCTTTTTTTTATGTTTTTTTTACCGCACTCTCTGAACACCTGGATTGCACACTTGTTCTTGGGGGAGACCTCAACTTTGGACTAAATAAAGAAATGGACAGGCTCAGTACAGCTGGAACTCAGCGCAATTGGGATTCCACAAATATAGTCAAACAGTACATGAGCGACTATGGACTTTGCGATGCATGGCGTTCTTTGCACCCCAACTGTAGGGAATATACTTTCTTCTCACATGTCCATCACTCTTACTCTCGTCTGGATTATTTCTTAGTCAGCAGCTCACTGCTGAGTGACATTTCAGACACAGAGATACACCCTATAGCTGTCAGCGATCATGCTCCTGTATCTTTAACTTTAATAAATAAGAAGGCCACCCCGCCAAGTAAAAACTGGAGATTTAATACATCACTACTTAAAGATGAAGATTTTATTAAATATTTCAAGAAAGAATGGGCTTTATATTTAGAATACAATGACCTGCCTGGAACATCAGCATCTGTTCTCTGGGAAGCAGGCAAAGCTGTGATGAGAGGTAGAATAATCTCATTCTACTCAATCTCATAATTCTCATCACATAAAAAGAAAAAAGAAATTAAATGTATTCAGGAACTAGAAGAAACCATCAAATCCTTAGAAGAAGCCTATGTATCCTCCCAGGAACAGAGAATGCTGCACAAATTACGTAAAGCAAAACTAGAATTAAATGAAATTATTAATAAAAAAACTAAATTCTTAGCACAAAGACTTCGCTGGCAAGAATTTGAACATGGTAACAAATCAGGTCAATTCCTAGCTAACCAGTTAAAAATAAATAAATAAAAAACAACTATGTGTGCTATTAAAGACTTATCTGGGGACATAGTATATGACCCTGAAAGAATAAACAATACCTTCAGGGACTTTTACAAATCTTTATATTCACCACAGATTAACAAATCAAAAGACGAAATTGACCAGTTTCTTGATAATATAACTCTTCCGAAATTATCAGACAATCAAGCGATGGCATTGGATTCTCCACTGACATCAGATGAACTTCAGGAAGCTCTCAACAGTATGCCCAATAAAAAGGCTCCAGGTCCAGATGGCTTTCCAGCAGAATTCTATAAAGAATTCTGGCCTATTCTGGCACCAACATTCTACAGAATGTTACAGGAAACCAAGGATAATGGTAGACTTCCACCAAATATGAATTCTGCCAACATCAGTCTATTGCTAAAACCAGGCAAAGACCCTCTATTGCCTACTAGCTATCGTCCAATATCCCTTATTAATGTGGACATTAAAATAATCTGCAAAGCTCTCTCAAAAAGAATAGAGAACATAACCCCTCTCATAATTCATCCCGACCAAACTGGTTTCATAAAAGGGAGGCATTCCGCAACAAATACAAGTAGATTAATTAATTTGATAAACTATTCATGCAATAAAAACCTTCAAATTACAATATTGTCTCTAGATGCGGAAAAAGCTTTTGATAGGGTTAACTGGAACTTTCTATTTGCAGCTTTACACAAATTTGGTTTTGGAAACTCTTTCATAAACTGGTTAAAAATATTATATAACTCTCCAACAGCATGTGTCAGGACAAATGACCAAATATCGTCCAGCTTCTGTCTTAAAAGGGGCACCAGGCAAGGATGTCCCCTCTCTCCTTCACTGTTTGCAATTTTTATTGAACCACTAGCAGCAGCAATTAGACAGGCTACAGTGATTAAAGGCATTAAATGCAAGAATGTAGAACATAAAGTCAGTCTTTACGCAGATGATGTGTTACTCTTCCTTCAGCATTCACAAACCACTCTCTCTGAGGTAATCACATTAATAAACTCTTTCGCAAAAGTCTCAGATTATTCAATAAACTGGTTAAAATCTACAGTTCTTCCAATTAATTGTTCTTTCCAGAACTCTTCCACTCCACTGCAATCTGGAAATATTAAATATTTAGGTATTAACGTTTCACCTAGGCTGGCAGATTTAATTAAATTAAATCATATCCCACTTTTAAAGACGGTAGAAGAAGATCTAGCTAGATGGAAGTCTCTACCCATATCACTCATGGGAAGAGTCGCCTCAATAAAAATGATGGTTTTGCCAAGAATTAATTATCTATTTGCAATGATCCCGAGCAAACCATCACCTGACTGGTTTAAATTTCTGGACTCCTCCATTTCTAAATTCCTTTGGAAAGGTAAACCACCGCGTATTAGCTTAAAAACATTACAAAAGACCAAAGGTAAAGGAGGACTAGATCTGCCTAACTTTCACCATCTATCATTTCTTTGCCAACAGGCTTCAACACATTTTAGGGTGGTTAAAACACACCCTTTTCGATGAACCTTGGCTGGATGTAGAACAGGCATTATGCAATAATATAGAAATTTGGGATCTGCCATTCATTAGCTCGATCATTAAACGACACGTATGCTTCAAAAGCATCAGTATCAGCTCTTCTCTGACAGCATGGTGGGAGTCTTCACTAATCCCATGCAAACGTACTCCCATCTGTAACAACCCTGACATATTAATAAACAATAATGTGATAAACTTCACAGACTGGAGTAGAAAAGGTATTAAATACCTGGAACATATATTCAACGGGACAGACTTTTTTCCCTTTGACATATTAGTTAAACAATATGGGATTAATAAGAACAGATTTTTAGAATATCAACTAATTAAATCTATAGTAAAAAAGAAATTTAAGCAAATACCACCAAGTGTGGCAGATTTTCTTAATCTCAAAACCCCCAAATTAGTGTCTAAAATATACAGGACACTTTCTAAAATAGATGAATCAGTATCGCTTCCTATTGCAAAATGGGAGGCAGATCTATCAGTCAAATATGTTCAAAAACCTTTGAACTGCTTAGGAATCCCGGTTTACAATTAATACAATACAAAATACTGCATAGAGTACACTACACAGGTCATCGGATGTTCAGGATGGGCTTTACAGATTCTAATAACTGCTCACACTGTCAAGACAATACACCTGACAATAATATCCACGCTCTATGGTTCTGTCCACCTGTTCAGAGGTTCTGGTATGGGATTTGTGAAGACTTAACAAAGTGTCTTAAATGTTCCATTCCAGCCTCTCCGTCAGTCTGCCTGTTGGGTGACCTTGGTATCACTACAGAAGGTAACACAATCCTCATGGCTTTCACCGCCTTATGCATTGCCAAGAAGACGGTCCTCATGAACTGGAAAAATAAAAATAATCTTAATATAAACAATATAGAGATCGCTCGTTGGACTATATTAATCTTGACACAGCTTCTGCTGCCACATTAGATCATTCTCTCTGGGTTCTTTTGATCAGCTCCATCACCTAGTGTGGGTGGGGGGTCCTGACTCTGTCCGGCTTTGATTTTTGTTGTTGGCGTGGGGGGCCAAATGGGCTTGGGGCGTCTGGGGGTTCCCTGGGGGGTGGGGTTCTTGGGGCATTCGGCGCTGGGGCTGCGGTCCTGGCCTGGATGGGGTACTGGTGGCTCTCGGGTGTTGTTGTTTTTTTTTTTTTTCTGGCGACTGCACGCGGCGCTGCTGGGGAGGCCTGTGTCGGTGGACGTAGGTTGCCGGCCTGGCGGCTGTGTTGCTCCGGGGTAGGTCCGGGGGGGAGGGGTTTGGGGTTCTGGGGGCGCTCTGCCTCCGGGCTGGGATTCCGGCTGGCCCTGGGGGGCTTGGGTCCTGGTGGGTGTGCCGCCGGGAGCGTGGGTGGATGCATGCGCTTGGGCCCGGCCCTGGTGCGGAGGCCTCCGATGCATCGGTGGGGCCGGGGGCGTCTTTAGCTGGTGGGGACGTCATTACCATCTGTCAGTATTCACTCTGCATGGAGGGGGGGACCCAATAGGGGCAGAGGACTGGTTTAACCTGGGTGTCTATTGTCTTTGGTAGTCTGGGAGTTGACTGAATGATGGGGAGGGGGTAGTTTTTCCTCTGCTGTGGGGTCTGGTGGACCACCCCGGGCAGCCATGGGCCCTGGTCTGGATGGGCCTGGGTTTGGGGCAACGGGGGTGCCTATGGGGGTCAGCGGGGGAGCTGGCTCCAACGGGGGGGGCACTTTGCCCCCTCCGATGTTTTCCTCCCCATCCCTAATGCTTCCCCTCTCCCGCCCCATCACACCAACATACAGGTAGGGTTTTTGGGGTGCGGGTGTGTCGCTGGGATGCAGGGGAGTTGGGACTCCTCTGTCTCCTCGTGGCCTCCCGCATCCCAATCATACATCATTACTTAGACACTCTCATTACTTACTGTCACATGACACATACATATAGGGCCTTGGGGGTGGGCACACTGAACGGCGTCCAGAGGGCGGTCTGTTCATTTAGCCTTCCCTCTGGTGCCGATGCCCACTTCTCAATTTTAAGCTGCACATAGACATTGAGGTCTCTTGGGAGGGGCTGAGCTGACACGAGCTGACGGAGGGTGGTTAGTGTCTTGCCCCTCCCTTGTTTTAAAGCACTTTAGAACAACATACACCAACACTACATTTGAGCGGGTGAGGTGAAGCATGGGGTCCTTTTTTTTTTTTTTTTTTCCTCACACCCCTGTTCTCTGTCTGGGGCTGGGGGCTGTGAGGAGGAGCTGGCCTTTTTCTGGGTGGGGGCCGCGGTTATCCCTGCGGGGGGTTCTCCTGGGATTCCCGTGCCCTGGGGGGCCTCCGGATGTTTGGGGGCCCGGGTCTCCTCCGTGCCTGCCTCATGCCTTGCGGGGCGGGGTTGTGGTTCCCCACTCACACTATCAAGCATTTACATGGAGGAACCTTATGAATACAAGCGCGTTCACACACACAGGTGTGCACACAGGTGTTCACACAAGCATTCACATTGGTGTAAAAACAGGTGCTCACAGACACTCACTGTCCTAAAATGCTGTTGCTTCAAACATATTTTGTAATATTAGTTATGTGTGCTGCGCAACAACATTTAACATTTTAGTATTTACTGTGATTCATACAGACATTGGATGTTGTTGTAATTTCTCTGCTGTTGTGTCTTTTGTTGTTTTCTCTCTTTGTCAGCAGGTATGGAAGCAGATTATCTGTGTTTGTTCTCTCTCCCTTTCTCTATCCTTTTTCTCTTTTTTTATTTTTTATTTTTTTTTTCTCTCCTCTCCTGTTTTCTCTATCCCCCGGTCTTGTCGGTCATAGTATGGTTAAATAAATAAAATACAAAAATTATAAAAAAAAAAAAAAAAAAAAGGGGGCTGTGAATGATGATAGCATAGCTACACATACACACTGTTATGTGTTATCTGTGTTGCTGACAGGCCGGAAAAAAAAAAAAAAGAAAAAAAGAAAGACACTTTTGCAAAACCACATTTTTCCATCTCAAAAGTATATCAAAATACAACCTATTCTTTCAATGTCAAATGCAGAAATGTTAATTCTTGCGTTCATGACCTCAAGGATAGATTATTGTAATGCTTTATTGGGTGGTTATTCTGCACGCTTAATAAAACTCCAGCTGGTCAAAAATGCAGCAGCTAGAGTTCTTACAAGAAAATTGATTGTTAACTGTTGTTTTGCATTGTTACACTATTGTCCTATGTATTACTGTAAAGTTGCTTTAACACAACAAGTACTGTTAAAAGCGCTACGTAAATAAAGGTGACTTGACTTATTTAGCACTTATTAAAACGATTTTCCTACCTGACAGTTATCTGTAGGAGGTTTATTCTGTTGAGCCTGCTGGATTTCCCATTGCTTGGGATCGGGGATCAGGGGGACTTGATAACGGCATGATGCTCCTCTTCCTGTTTAGTGGGAGGGATTCTGGACAATACATTAGCTTTGGTATTTAGAAACTGGGCAATAAGTTACTGAGAATTGAAAACATGATGAAGGTTTAGTCGTTTAGCTCTCTGAATGTTTTCCAAATTATGATGATCTGTCACTACAAGGAGCAGGTGTTTAGCTCCCTCTCGCCAGTGGCACCACTCTTCAGAAGCAAGCTTCATGACCAGAAGCTCACATCATAGTTGCACTCTGTTAGGGAAAGTTTTCTAGAAAAGAAAGCAGTGTAGCTTGGAGGGAAATTGTTAGGTGACCCATGACGTTGGCACAGTACTGGACCAACCTCAAAAGGTAACATAGGATCTGGGTGTTTTGCCAAATAGGGGCATGAGTGAATCTAGCCTTAAGATCTCTGAAGACTATGTTTGAAGCTGATTTCCACATAAGTGCTCAAAAGGAGAAGTAGAGAAGGTAGGTAAGAGAGGCAATCACATTACTAAAGTTACAAATGAACCTCTTGTATAAAAATGATAAATGAACCCAACCCTTGTATTTTGTATCTCAGTTTCAGGTATGAGCTAGTTCCTTTTCGAGGGAACATCAAACTGTGCCCTCTGTGTCCGCTGTTCCCCATGTGGGGAACAGCGAGCTTTTTGGTACTTCCGTTGAGATGGTTATCGAGAAGTTTAAGGAGGCAAAGGCACGTTCTGCTGCCTTTAAGACCTTCATTCCACAAAGGACCAGGTTTGAGCCTGAACAACAAAGAGGTCCTGATCCGTCCCAGTCAGAGGATCGGAGGCGGACACAGAAGGCTAGTGTCGCAGCCTGTGCCCCTACCCCACCTGCGGGTGGCTCCTGTAGACGGCAGGGGATAAAGAGAGGACATCAAGGTCGTCAAGATCTGAGGGATGTGATCCAGATGAGGCATTCCCAACGCTCTTATACAGGCCAGAGTAAAAATTAACATCTGCTCGCCTCCCTCTTGGGTTTTTACATCTGCCCTCACTTTTCCTCCCTAATTCCCCTGTGCATCTCACTGGCAGTCTCTTCTGGACCTATGATGTAAGGTTTATGTTCCATTATGTTAGAACAATCCAACTGATGGTCTGGCTTTAGTTCTCAGCGAACTAATCCTGCTAGTGCGATCTGTGAGAATGAAACCAAATGACTGGAGGCCTTTTGGTGAGTGCGATCCTTTACAGTTATACAAATAGATATCTGTAATTGAACTCAGCCACTTAGGTTGGGTTGCAGTATGTACGGTTGGTTTGTGTGGTCTTTCCTATGTTCCAGGTCCTATCTGTCCGGACCCTCAGTTGCTGCTGCATGTTTACCACTCATGGATTCGGTAGCCAGTTTCTGCAACCAGATTGCTAGGTGCAACAAAGTAATTTTCTTGGTCATTGGGCTCGTTACGTTACTGCAACCCCAGGGCCTATTGGTCCCTTTATTCAGGTAACCCATTTCTCCCCAGATTTTTTCAGTATTTTTTTTTTTTTTTTTACATTTGTTTAGACCATTTTTATACATACAATGGGTACGGAAAGTATTCAGACCCCCTTAAATTTTTCACACTTTGTTATATTGCAGCCATTTGCTAAAATCATTTAAGTTCATTTTTTTTCCTCATTAATGTACACACAGCACCCCATACTGACAGAAAAACACAGAATTGTTGACATTTTTGCAGATTTATTAAAAAGAAAAACTTAAATATTACATGGTCCTAAGTATTCAGACCCTTTGCTCAGTATTTAGTAGAAGCACCCTTTTGATCTAATACAGCCATGAGTCTTTTTGGGGAAGATGCAACAAGTTTTTCACACCTGGATTTGCGGATCCTCTGCCATTCCTCCTTGCAGATCCTCTCCAGTTCTGTCAGGTTGGATGGTAAACATTGGTGGACAGCCATTTTCAGGTCTCTCCAGAGATGCTCAATTGGGTTTAAGTCAGGGCTCTGGCTGGGCCATTCAAGAACAGTCACGGAGATGTTGTGAAGCCACTCCTTCGTTATTTTAGCTGTGTGCTTAGGGTCATTGTCTTGTTGGAAGGTGAACCTTCGGCCCAGTCTGAGGTCCTGAGCACTCTGGAGAAGGTTTTCGTCCAGTATATCCCTGTACTTGGCCGCATTCATCTTCCCTCGATTGCAACCAGTAATCCTGTCCCTGCAGCTGAAAAACACCCCCACAGCATGATGCTGCCACCACTATGCTTCACTGTTGGGACTGTATTGGACAGGTGATGAGCAGTGGCTGGTTTTCTCCACACATACCGCTTAGAATTAAGGCCAAAAAGTTCTATCTTGGCCTCAATAGACCAGAGAATCTTATTTCTCACAATCTTGGAGTCCTTCAGGTGTTTTTTAGCAAACACCATGCGGGCTTTCATGTGTCTTGCACTGAGGAGAGGCTTCCATCGGGTCACTCTGCCATAAAGCCCCGACTGGTGGAGGGCTGCAGTGATGGTTGATTTTCTACAACTTTCTCCCATCTCCCTCTGCATCTCTGGAGCTCAGCCACAGTGATCTTTGGGTTCTTCTTTACCTCTCTCACCAAGGCTCTTCTCCCCCGATAGCTCAGTTTGGCCAGACGGCCAGCTCTAGGAAGGGTTCTGGTCATCCCAAACGTCTTCCATTTAAGGATTATGGAGGCCACTGTGCTCTTAGGAACCTTAAGTGCAGCAGAATTTTTTTTGTAACCTTGGCCTTGCCACAATTCTGTCTTTGAGCTCTTCAGGCAGTTCCTTTGACCTCATGATTCTCATTTGCTCTGACATGCACTGTGAGCTGTAAGGTCTTATATAGACAGGTGTGTGGCTTTCCTAATCAAGTCCAATCAGTATAATCAAACACAGCTGGACTCAAATGAAGGTGCAGAACCATCTCAAGGATGATCAGAAGAAATGGACAGCAGTTAAATATATGAGTGTCACTGCAAAGGGTCTGAATACTTAGGACCATGTGATATTTCAGTTTTTCTTTTTTAATAAATCTGCAAAAATGTAAACAATTCTGTGTTTTTCTGTCAATATGGGGTGCTGTGTGTACATTAATGAGGAAAAAAATGAACTGAAATGATTTTAGCAAATGGCTGCAATATAACAAAGAGTGAAAAATTTAAGGGGGTCTGAATACTTTCCGTACCCACTGTATATAAATAACTACAAGTCAAGCTGCAGTATGCAGTATGCTGCAGTATATTGATTTGCATTTTAATGAGTGAAATAAGTATTTGCAAAACATGACTTAGTACTTGGTAGCAAAACCCTTGTTAGCAATCACAGAGGTCAGACGTGTCTTGTAGTTGGCCACCAGGTTTAAGATATTCAAAGCCCTTGGTTTCTTCTGTAGTGTTTGGAAATAGGGAATTTGATGGAAAACAGAACGGAAGGGTGTGGACAGTTGAGAGGGTTAAGGGAACAATCTAATTTATCAATTTGCTCTTAGTAGTCTGTTTGTGTTTTATCTAAGATTTGATTCTTTATTTCACAATTCATAAAATATCCTAAAAAATGTAGGGTTTTATTTGATATTCTTGCTACCATGAATTTATTTGAAAATACATTCCCATTTTAAAAAAGTACTTCCTGTGTTCCCCATACATTTATGCAGCCATGACGATTCAGAAGTAACATACCATTGTCCTCTCCAACTGATGTCTTACTGACTCCTAACAACATAACGCCATCTTTGTTACTGTCTGTCCTCTGGAAAGAAGCACTGAGTGCCCAGTAGCAACATGAAAGAGAAACACCATTAAAAACAATGAGCCATCAAAATATAACAAAACATTGTACATTGCTGTTAACAATTTTCATATTTTATCAGCAATTTGCTGAAATTAAGATTTTATACACAAACCACCTACCTACAAATACTTAATTAATTACTTTCATAATATAACTCTACAGATAAATAATTGTTTTGATATTCAGAACACCACTCTTGTTTGTGCAATATTTTACGATAACAACTAGCTGGCTGCACACATGACAACAAAACCTTACAATCTTAAGATTCTATAAATAAACAATAAAATAAACTAAAATAAAAATTTAAGAAACTCACTTCTCTGTTCCACTGTCAGTCATTTCTAGAAAGAGGGAAAATGTATTATTATCATGAAGTTGCTGACAGAAATCAAGAAAATATTGCATATATTTGTTCAGATTTAGTCACCTGGCCGGTGCTGGACTTTTTTACACTTGAATTTCAAGTATATCATTACTGCCAGTAGAATACACAGAACAGGCAACAGAATCCATAGGTATTTTTTTTCTGTGAAGAGAAATGTTATCATAAGTACATTTCACTGAATAATAAACTGACTGTCATCACCAAAACATTTGCAACTGCAACAATTTTCTGAGAGAAGGGTTGCATTTTCTGAAAGTTAATATAAGTAACTTAGCTAATTTAAATGAGGTATTGCAGAAATGTATGCAGGGAATGAGACAAACAATGTAGGGAATGAGAAGAGGGTAGCATCTTCAGTTTCAGTATTTTGTATTACATCACACAGTGGTCCCTCACACTTCAGCACTTAGACATCCCTATAGAAGAGCTTTACTGTCACTAAACGTCACGTCTGGTGGGAACCAGACACATCTCACTGTAGTCCTCCTCTAGCTACACTAGCATGCTGGTAGATCCAAAATGATTGATTTGTTCTGATGAGACCGGAGTATGGATTCCCAGAGTCTATATTTTGTAAATATAGTTTATTGTGCTTTGGCTACAGTAGGTAGTTCTAGTGTGGATAAACAACCATGCATGTCAGTTCTGCAGGCTGCATCTTACTCTGTGAGATAAAGTATCATATTTTCATAGCTTTCGCCAACTCTGAGACACTTTCTTGGTGTTTTTCCTGCTCTTTTTCTAGCAAAAACTCATCACCAAATGAAATCTACACTAAAGAAGAGGGCTTAAGCTTTCACCATTGGAGACACTCTCAAGTGTTAGTTGACCACTTCTAAACCAAAAAACAAAAATGCCATTTACTAAAATAGACACTTGTAGAATTATGCCATATTTATTAACATTTTTATGCTTTTCTTTTGATTTTATAACAGTTGTAGATTACTGAACCATGCTTGAGACAGTCACACCATAGGACAATTTTGAGATTTGGCTCAAAAATGTAAAAAAACACTGCAGCTTTTATAACAACAGGTTCATGTAGGACAAAGAAATGTTTACTGCATTTTAAATAATGGCAATATTAATTATATTCAATTTTATCTTGTGGGACAGTGAAAATGCTATGTCACATCAACAACCCATATGTACATGCAGTCTGGTAAGGTGACTGGTATAGTCTGTTGGCATCTCTGTGTGGTCCTGTTTGGTACTGCAGCTTGACTTGTAGTTATAGAAAATTATTTAAACAAATGTAATGTATTTTTTTTTTCCTCACAGTTTTAGCTATTGCACTGTATACATAAATTGTGGATTATATATATAAAAAAAAATGTTTTCATTTATCTTTAAAAAAAAATCTTGCAGAAAATATAAATTTGTGAGAATCATCCTCAAACTTAATCTTGAACTTGGTAAAATGATTATCTTTATTTAAAATGTTTCAAGTCTTAATATTTTTAAGGCAGCGGCTATTTGCACTAAGTGTAAATAGTAATAGAGGCTATTTACACTAAGTGCAAATAGCAATAGATGCTATTTACACTTAGTGTAAATAGCATTCAATTGCTATTTACACTAAGTGAAAATAGCATATTTTCTTAGTGAGAGATGCTATTTACACTAAGTGCAAATAGCGATAGATGCTGTTTACACTAAGTGCAAATAAAGGTAGATGCTATTTACACTAAGTGCAAATAGTGATAGATGCTGTTTACACTAAGTGCAAATAAAGGTAGATGCTATTTACACTAAGTGCAAATAGCAACTGAATGCTATTTACACTAAGTGAAAATAGCATATTTTCTTACTGAGAGATGCTATTTACACTAAGTGCAAATAGAGATAGATGCTATTTACACTAAGTGCAAATAGCCATAGATACTATTTACACTTTAAGGATTTTCTGCTATTTATAATACTTAATAAAAAGCACCTCAGCATTGTAGTACATTAATTACAGTATGCAGTAATTACGCATTGAGTGTAAGTTATCGTTTTACTTCAGTTTATTAAAGGCAGTGGCTATTTACACTAACTCCGCCCAATAATTTGTAATGGGGAGAGTCAACAGTGTAAACGGTTATTATTGAATTAATAGATCCAGCGGTGCAGAAGGTAAATCCTGTCTATAAGTCTTTTTGGCGCGGACGACCCGGGTTCGATTCCACCTTCTGACGAGCTTTTTTCTCCACCATTTTCAAGTCACATATCATATCGAAAAAGCATTTGTTTTCAATAAAAATGAAGTAAATCATCGAAAAATTACAAATAAAGTATCAGTTAGGGTTAGGGTAGGTGTAGGGAGGGCTTATAATACCAATAAGGCAGCATCCATTTAATAAATTGAATTAAAACGCTAACTTACACTCAATGCGTAATTACTGCATACTGTATTTTATGTACTACAATACTGAGGTGCAGATAATTGCATCTATTTGCATAAGTATTATAAATAGCAGAAAATCCTTAAAGTGTAAATAGGACCTATTTGCTATTTGCACTTAGTGTAAATAGTATCTATTGCTATTTGTACTTATTGTAAATAGCATCTATCGTTATTTGCACTTTGTGTAAATAGCATCTCTCACTAAGAAAATATGCTATTTGCACTTAGTGTAAATAGCATCTATCGTTATTTGCACTTAGTGTAAATAGCATCTATCGCTATTTGCACTTTGTGTAAATAGCATCTCTCACTAAGAAAATATGCTATTTTCACTTAGTGTAAATAGCATCTATCGTTATTTGCACTTAGTGTAAATAGCATCTATCGCTATTTGCACTTTGTGTAAATAGCAACTCTCACTAAGAAAATATGCTATTTTCACTTAGTGTAAGTAGCATTGAATTGCTAATTACACTAAGTGTAAATAGCATCTATTGCTATTTGCACTTAGTGTAAATAGCCTCTATTGCCATTTACACTTAGTGCAAATAGCCGCTGCCATTTTTTAAATATGTTATACTGTAATAAATCATACTGTGATGTATGCTAAAATTGTAGGACGTGTCACCCTACCCAGAAAATTTTCCACCAGCTGCCACTGCACCATACCAATAAGTGACGAAAAACAGCAATGTTGAATAGGGGTTGAATAATTGTTATTAGCTGTGTTATTAAAAAAAATCCTAGAACATATAATATATTATCAATATTATGAAAAAGTGAAAGTGACGAGACGTGAGGCCAAGTATGGTGACCCATACTAGGAATTTGTGCTCTGCATTTAACCCATCCAAGTGCACACACACAGTAGTGAACACACACACACACACACACACACACACACACACCGTGAACATACACCCGGAGCAGTGGGCAGCCATTGCATTGCTGCGGCGCCCGGGGAGCAGTTGGGGGTTCGGTGCCTTGCTCAAGGGTCTCACCTCAGTCGTGGTATTGACGATGGAGAGAGCGCTGGATATTCACTCCCCCCACCGTCAATCCCTGCCGGACCTGGGACTCGAACTCGCAACCTCTTGGTTACAAGTCAGACTCCCTAACCATTAGGCCACGGCTGCTCCCAATTGATAATATTATTATCAATATATTGACATTACCACTTTTAATATGCCAGTAATCTGTTTCATAAAGTCCTGGATCTTCAGAAAAACTTGTATTTGTAAACTACTCCAGTATCTGGGAGTATATATCTGTAAACTATCTATATATCTCTACTATATAGAGATATATAACTATATCTCTATATAGTGGACTTTAAAGGTGCCTGCGAGTTTAAACGTCCAAAATGTAGTTTAAATGCAGCTTCAAAGGGCTCTAAACAATCCCAGCCAAGGAATAAGGGTTTTATCTAGCAAAACGATCTGTCATTTCAAAAAAAAATGTGTAATCTGGGTCAGTTAGGGTATGTCGAAAATCTCCCATCACATTTTCTCCTCCAACGTCAAAATCATCCTACATCACTGCATCACGACATACCCTAACTGTATTGACCCAGACACACTGAGTATGCATACGTATGCCAATGCTAGACAAGATAATCATTTGAGGTTAAAAAATCTACACTTTTTATTTATTTATTTTTTTTAGAAAATGACAGATCTTTTCACTAGATAAGACCCTTATTCCTCGGCTGGGATCATTTAGAGCCCTTGAAGTTACATTTAAACTGCATTTTGGACATTCAAACTTGTGGGCACCATTGAAGTTCACTATATGGAGATCCTGAAAGGTTTTCCTCAAAAAACATAATTTCTTTACGACTGAAGAAAGAAAGGCATGAACATCTTGACAACAGGGTAAGTACATTATCTTAAAATTTTTGTTCTGGAAGTGAACTACTTTTTTAAACTTAATCCTTTTCCTGACTGATTCAGTTAGTTTGAATGACAAATAAATAAATAAACAGAATCCATTGATGTGTACTGTCATTATAGTTTTATATAATTACTATATATAATTGCAGATCAATAAATTTTCATCTAATATTTAAATATCCTATTCAATTTGAAAACATTTGTCAAGTTGCCAGCCATAATTAATCATGTTGCTGTCCATTTAAAATGATGAGACAATTCTATGTCTTTTAAGATAATATTTTGTCTTACTGATATTTAATATAATTAAAATTATACAGACAGCACAATCTCATGTATCCTCACACCAGCTCAAGAGCTCCTGCAGTCCCATTTTTTTTTTTCTCTCACTTTTGCTAATATGTAGTCTTTTCTAAAATGTTGGCAATTGTGCTATTAGATGGACAGGAATAAACAACATCAAATGTGATGCCATTGATTCACTACTAATTGATTAACATTGATTAACAAAATGGCTGCATAGCCATGTTAATAAATATTTTAAAACGTCATGCAATTTCTGGTTATTAAGAACTATTTCCAGACATAATTAAATGTTATCAGAGCTTTATCAGAGCTGCAAATTACTTCCAAAACATTTTTTTTTTTTTTTGAAAATGTTGAATTTTGAGTTTTTTAAAAAATATTTCTATTTGAAAATGCTAATATTTTTGCATTAATCTATTAGTATGCATTTACATTGCTTAATGCACTTCTATTTTGACAAATTATATTTTTTTTATATGTCTCCAAATCCATTGCTGTAGTTATTGTAATTTTTAAAAGTTAATCCCACATGAGGGATTTATTTGTCAATCCCAAAACTTTGCTGCATGTACAGGGTTTGTGATTATATGTAGCCTAGAAAAGCATGCAAATAGTGCTTTCCTTAGACAGACATCAGAAAAAGCTTTATTGGCATTAGACAGCAGAAATCGTACTACATTCGTTACGCATACACAAAGATGCCTTTTGGACTCAGCTTGGCCCCTAGTTGTTTTCAAAAAATAATGTCCACCATACTGGCTGGAGTCCCTGGCATTGACATCTACCTTGATGACATAATTATCCATGCCCCTGTGCAGTGATTCACGAAAAGCACTTAAAGGCTACTTTTGCTACATTCACATAATTTGACCCTTAAAGGGATAGTTCACCCAAAAATGAAAATTTGCTGTTTATTTGCTTACCCTCAGGGTGTCCAAGATGTAGGTGACTTTGTTTCTTCAGTAGAACACAAACAAAAGATTTTTAACTCAAACCGTTGCAGTCTGTCAGTCATATAATGGCAGTCAATGGCTACCAAATCTTTGAGAGTAAAAACAACATACATAAACAAAACCAGATTAAACCCTGCGACTCATGACAATACACTGATGTCCTAAGACATGAAACGATCAGTTTGTGCAATAAACTGAACAGTATTTATGTCATTTTTTACCTCTGATTTGTCACCACGTCCATCTGTCCTGATTGCATGCACGGCATCCAGGTACGTGATGGGTACGCGCTCTGACGTAGTATCCACATTGAAAAATCCACGTTGCCTGATGATATATAATATCGTCTTCCTTTGCTAAGACCTGTACTTTTAAATATCTTTAGGGTCCGTTTACATGTCGGGCTTAAAATTTCAATTTCAATTTCAATGCGTTTATTGTCATATGCACAGTAAGGAAACCAAGTTTCCCTGAACACTGAAATTCTTCCTTTGCTGTCCACATTGAATGCCAAAATAACAAATAATAAAGGGGAAACTACATTAACAAAAATAGAAATATAATATAATATAAATATAATATATATATATATATATAAAAATATAGATTATGTACATCTGTATGTGTGAGTGTGCAATGTTGAGTAGTACAGTAGCCTGCAGTAATTAAGTGCAACGACACAATAACAGTAGCAGCTGTTACATTTAGCAATGTGCAAATCAAAATAAAGCTTCTTGATAGAAGTAGCAGCAATAACATTTACAAATGTACAAATTGTGCAACTGCTCAGTCCACCTAATCTGTGGGATGTGTGAGACTAGTCTCTGTTCACTGGCTACCCATTTAAAAGTCTAATGGCTGAGGGGAAAAAAAGAGTTCCTTAATCTGGAGGTTCTGCATTTCACACTCCTGTCCCGAGTATCATATTGTGGGTGATTTGGGTCTTTAAGGATGGAGGCAGCTCTCTTGTGGACTCTGCGGTGGTAAATAGTTTGCAGAGTCCTGATGATCTTCTCAGCAGTCCTCACCACTCTCTGCAGACGTTTGCGGTCCCTCACTGTAGTGCTGCCATACCACACTATGATACAGCTGGTCAAGATGCTCTCAACAACGCAGCTGTAGAAGTTTTTGAGTATCCTAGGCAACATGCCAAACTTCCTCAACCTCCTTAGGAAATACAGCTGCTGTTGAGCTTTCTTAACCACCTGAGTGATATTAAGCGTCCAGGTGAGGTACTCACTGATGTGAACCCCCAAATATTTAAAGCTGCTCACCCTCTCCACTTCAAGCCCTCGGATAAACAGTGGCTGGTGAGTTTTCCTCTCTTTCTTCATGTCCACTATCATCTCCTTTGTCTTGTCTGTGTTAAGGGTGAGGTTGTTGTCCTCACACCATGTCACAAGACTGGTCACCTCCCTCCTGTAGGCCACTTCATCTCCGCCAGTGATCTGTCCTATCACTGCGGTGTCGTCTGCGGGTTCTTCTTGGGAAGGGGGATGATAGTTGTGGTTTTGAAGCAGGTTGGAACAGTGTTTTGACTGAGGGAGAGGTTAAAAATGGAAGTGAGTACATCAGCCAGTTCTGTAGCACAAGTTGTGAGGGCCCGCCCAGGAATGTTGTCTGGCCCTGCGGCTTTGCGGGGGTTAATCTTCCTCAGTGCCTTGTGTACCACAGCTGATGAAACAGTAGGAGGGAGAGAGGGGGATTGGGTGGTCCAAATGTGTGTGTGTGTCCTGTCTGTGTCAACGCTGGGGGTCTCGAAGCGGGCGTAAAAAGTATTCAGGTCATCCGGCAGGCTGTCTGAGAGGCTAATGGTAGTGTTCATGGTGGTCTTGTAGTCTGTAATGTGCCACATCCTTCTGGCATCAGCAGTAGAGTAGAAGCTATCCAGCTTCACTTTATACTGTCTTTTTGCCGCTATAATGGCTTTCCTCAGCCCGTATTTTGCGGCTTTGTACTCTGTCTCGTTACCTGTTGTAAATGACCGAGCACGCAGCATGTGGTGTACCTGACTGTTTATCCAGGGCTTCTGATTGGGGAACTTTCTGACTTGTATGGTGGGTACGATGTTATCAACACAAGTGCTAATGTACCCAATCACATACTCAGCATAATCCTCCAGAGTGGCTGCAGCTTTAAACACATCCCAGTCCATCAAAACAAAACAGTCCTGCAAGATGCCCTCAGTCTGTGGGGTCCAGAGCTTAACTAGTTTAGTAACAGGGTTTGTTTTTTTGAGTCTTTGTCTGTAAGCTGGGTACCAGAACAAAGAGATGTGGTCTGACTGACCAAAATGGGGGCGGGGTGCAGCCCTATATGCACCGTGTATGTTGCTATAAACATTATCCAGTGTGTTATTTTCGCGGGTGGGAATGTCCACATGTTGGTGATATTTGGGAAGTACAGTCCGTAAATTGCACTGATTCCGCCAGCAGCGATAAAAACAGCATCAGGGTGAGCCGTCTCTAGAGCGCTGAAAACGTTGTGGAGCTTGCCGAGCGCGGCTGTGGAGTTGGCTCACGGAGGTATGTAAACAGCGGCTACGAACACAGCGGTGAATTCCCTTGGTAGATAATAGGGACGGCATTTCAACAATAAAAATTCCACATCTGGCGAGCAGTGCTTATGAACAATTTGTATATCTCCACACCACGAGTTGTTGATGAACACACACACACCTCCCCCTTTAACCTTACCGGAGGCTGCAGTCCGGTCCCCTCGGTGTAAAGAGTGAGACTGTAGCTGAACGGAGGATTCTGATACTTTCTCTGAGAGCCAGGTCTCGGTAAAAATCAGAGTGCAGCATTCTCTTACTTCCCGCTGAGATGTAATCCTTGCTCTCAGCTCATCCAATTTGTTTTCCAGAGACCGCACGTTAGCTAACAAGAGGCTCGGTAGTGGTGGTCTGTTAGCACGGGCCTTTAGCCTAGCATGAAGCCCTCCCCTCTTGCCTCGCCGTCTCCGGAGCACTCTCCTCGGGTCAGCTTCCTCACTCGAGCTCGGTGCTTCAAGGCCTTCCTGGGGGTGGTGGCGGTGGCTGCGGGAGCGAGTAATAAATTGTAGTTCCGGAGGTATAAAACCGGTAAATTCAAAATGGTTGGCCGAACTGGTGATGTCCAGCAGTGTCTGTCTGTTATATGTTAACAGTGCACTGCATTTGTGCACTGTAGAAAAAACAAGAAACAAACAAAAAAGAAGAAAAGACCGGCATTCGAATGGGGAACAAGCAAACACGTCTGCCTTGGGGGGCGCCATGTAAATGAGTCATGTGAATGAAAAATGCTTGGAAAACGCTTTCTCCTCCTTTCCAATGGCTCTGCTCCTTTCCAAAGCGCTCTGTGTAGCTTCTGCTTCCGTGGCGTCTGCTGTTGCTAAGCAACCATGACCTGCGCTCTCTACGAAGAGAACGCATTGCTTCCATTATGAGCACGCATACCGCACATTTGTTATCTACATTTGAAATAACGAACTTGAGTGTGCAAAAGACACAACATGTGAACAAATTTTTCAACGTGGATTCTACGTCAAAGCGCATACCCGTTAGGGATGGGCGGATCGATCCTGAAGTATCGATATATCGATACTGACGTGAGTATCGAAAGTATCAATCCTCAAACAAAAAATATCGATACTAAGGTGTATTTTATTTACTAGTTATTTAGTTTATTTATGCGTACAATATACATTGAATTTGGCTAAAAACTCATGTTAATAATTGTGTAGGATATATAGGAATATTTTCCTGCTAATTTAAACACACGCACACAGGTGTTGCAAGACATACCTAGTCAATCACAGAGAGCGTTCCCCCACTTCAATCAGACAGGGCTGTGTTTCCCAAAAGCATAATGAGAAAACTGATACTTTTGGAAACAGCAGCAAAGAACAATGCTTAACAGAGGACAGAAAAAAAAAAACATTATTTAAACAAATTTAAATGGTAGCCTACATAGTTTGTGCAATTACATTTATTTAAATGAAAAGTTCAAATTGATCATGTTCTATTCTGTAATGCTAATAGAAATTATTCACTTTCAGATTAAAAACACTGTGTCACACCATAAGCACACTCCCTCAGCCCCAGTCACCGCGATCTGTCACCATCCAACCAATCCCCAATGCACCACACCCGTGAACCATCACCAGAATTCTAATTACCCACACCTGCGCCAGCAATCACCCGCTCCCTTTAAATACTCAATCCCTTTAAATCCTCCAGTGCATACAATTTGATCCGTATCTGAGAAGGGGACGAGTGGAAGACAGCCTTCATCACCCCGGCTGGCCACTGTGAATATCAGGTGATGCCCTATGGCCTTGCCAACAGTCCATCCATATTTCAAAATTTCATGAATGAAATCTTCTGTGATTACGTCCACCATTTTACCATAATCTACACTGACAACATATTGATCTACTCCCGTAATATGACAGAACACCAGAACCATGTCCGTCAGGTCCTCCAATGCCTCCGAGAGCACCAACTCTACCTAAAGGCTGAAAAATGTGAATTCCACCGGTCCACCGTCTCCTTCCTCGGGTACGTGATCTCTGCGGAGGGAGTCCGCATGGAGCCTGGGAAAGTGGATGCTGTAGCTAACTGGGCGGAGCCGAAGACGGTTAAGGAGCTGCAACGCTTCCTTGGCTTCGCCAACTTTTACCGTTGCTTTATTAAAAACTACAGTCTCCTCTCAGCACCCTTAACATCTCTCCTAAAAGGAGGAGGACGAGTTTTGCACTGGACACCCGAAGCTCAACAGGCTTTCGATCATCTCAAGCGTATGTTTATCACAGCACCCATCCTCAAACATCCCGTCACTGCCCTTCGTAGTGGAGGTGGATGCGGCAGACTTAGGAGTTGGAGCCATATTATCACAGTGGTCTGGTGAACCCCGCTCACTCCATCCGTGTGCGTACTACTCCAAAAAAACTCACCCCGGCTGAGCGGAATTATGGTATAGGTGATCGCGAGCTGCTTGCCATCAAGCTCGCCCTCGAGGAGTGGTGGCATTGGTTGGAAGGAGACAGTTCCCCTTCACGGTTGTCACCGATCACAAGAACCTCCAACCTCCCGGCTCAGGACACCCTGGCAGCAGGCGAACCCTCTCGCTCCTCCAACAAAAGTATTGGTGGCCTGATATGGCTAGTGACGTCACTCGGTACGTCCGTGGATGCTCGGTCTGCGCCATTACCACCACACCTCGCCGTCTACCCAAAGGCAAATTACAACCTTTACCCATCCCCCGCCGACCCTGGACACATTTGGGAGTGGATTTTGCCACGGACTTACCTCCTTCTCAGGGTTGCACAACAATTCTTGTGGTTGTAGATCGTTTTTCCAAAGCCTGCAAATTAATCCCTCTGAAAGGTCTTCCCACAGCTCTCGAGACAGCCGAAGCGCTGTTTACCAACGTGTTCCGGAATTATGGGCTCCCAGAAGACATCGTATCTGACAGGGGCCCCCAGTTTATCTCCAGAGTTTGGCGGGCCTTCTTCCAGCTTCTCGGAACCACAGTCAGCCTATCATCTGGATATCACCCGCAGACCAACGGCCAGACCGAGCGGAAGATACAGGAGATTTCCCGGTATCTCTGGACGTACTACTCACAACATCAAGACACCTGGAGCCAGTATCTGCCGTGGGCTGAGTATGCTCAAAAATCCCTCCGTCAAAAATCAACTGGTTTAACCCCATTTCAATGTATTCTAGGATACCAACCATCACTGTTCCCATGGACTGGGGAAACCTCTGAAGTGCCCGCGGTAGATCACTGGTTCCAGGAGAGTGAGAGGGTGTGGAACTCAGCACATATCCGTCTTCAGCGGGCAGTACAGATGCACACGGAAGCTGGTTACCAAATCCTACATACCTCCCTGGAGACAAGGTATGGCTCTCAACTCGGGATATCCGCCTCCGTCTGCCCTGCAGAAAGCTGAGTCCCCGCTACATAGGGCCCTTCACCATCAGGTTGAGGTCATCCCCGTCGCCGTTCTTGCGTGCCTGGAGTCACCCGTGGAGGGGGTAGTGTCACACCATCGACACGCTCCCTCAGCCCCAGTCACCGCGATCTGTCACCATCCAACTAATCCCCAATGCACCACACCCATGAACCATCACCAGAATTCTAATTACCCACACCTGCGCCAGCAATCACCCGCTCCCTTTAAATACTCACCTCTGCCATTCACTCACCGGCTGGAATCAAAGTCGCATGGACGCTGTTCTGTGGATCTTCTCCTCGTCGTGCCTGTTCTCCTGTGCTCCTCCGTGGATCTCCTTTCCGAGCCTGTGGATACATATCACACCGAACTAAGGGAAGTGACTTTTGCTTACGCTGGCGATTGCTTTGAACTTGAACTGACCTGCTGGATTGTGTTTGAAGATTCTTATGCCCGATTCATTCACTTACCTGTTTCACCTGTGTGAAGTGTGCAAATATCACAATAAATATCACGGCGTAAATACCTACCCTCTCTTCTCTGTGTGTGTGAACGTGACACACTGACACCTGACACACGTGACACCTTATGACACGTGACACCTTATGAAAATAAACCATTTTATTACAAAAATGGTCAACTGTACTATTTGTAGATTTGAATCATGTGTAAACAAAAAACATATCTGAACCATGTGTAAACAAAAATATAACCTAATAAGTTACCATTAAGGTGTATTGCATGTGTTTCAAATATTAAGTTATGTGGTTATAATTACCCATTTTACTCTTAGTAATTAAATAACTCATAATAATAATAAACAATATTTATTTATTTATCTAATAATTCAAAAGTTATTTAAAAGTATCGTATCAGTATCGATTTTGGCGATACTGACCTTGAAAATATCGGTATCGTATCGAAACCAAAAAAAAGTGGTATCGCCCATCCCTAATACCCGTCACATACCCAGATGCCGTGCATGTGATCAGGACAGATGGACGTGGTGACAAATCAGAGGTAAAAAAAAATAAATAAAAATCACAAAAATACTGTTCAGTTTCTTCAGACATCAGTGTATTGTCATGAGTCAGAGAGTTTAATTTGGTTTTGGTTGTGTGTGTTGTTTTTCTCTCAAAGATTTGGTAGCCATTGACTGCCATTATATGACTGACAGACTGCAACAGTTTGAGTTAAAAATCTTTGTTTGTGTTCTACTGAAGAAACAAAGTCACCTACATTTTGGATGCCCTGGAGGTAAGCAAATAAACATCAAGTTTTCATTTTTGGGTGAACTATCCCTTTAACATGGAAAAATGCTTATTTTCGCTACCAGGGGTTGACTTGGTTGGCTTTCATGTTTTAGGTGAGGGCCTTTCGCCATTCCACTCCTATATTGAGGCTATACATCAGGTGCCAGAGCCTTCATCCGCAGCACGAGTTGCATCATTTCTGGGGATGACTGTGACGACTGGGGCAGGGCTGAGAGCCACGAGTGGAGCCAGAGTGGAGCGAGGCCAGTGGAGTTTAATGATAATGAGCAACACCTGTGCCACTTGCGAGTCCCACGGAGGAGCTCCGGAAGGATAAAAAGAGGAGTGACGACAGTGGTAGACGAGAGAGGACCAGGCCTAGATTTTATTTTGTGTTTTGTGTGTGGCAGTCATCCGTGAGGGGCTTCTGCTTTACTTTTGTGTTTGTTTATTTTATTATTGAAGTTGTTAAATGTTTGCTGGTTCCGCCTCCTTCTTCCCATTCTACAAACTTTGTTACATTGGTGGCAAAACCCAGAAGGAAGGAGGGATGTCACAGTGAGGCCCTGTGACTAGAGACTCATATTATTACAAGGACTCTTATTCTGACTTAGACTGCAAATGTTCATGTGTATGTTTTCTTATTTGTTTTGTGCAAAGTGACACCAATTAACATGGGTATGTTTGTCAGTGGTTATGTGTGTTGTAATGTTTTGTCCTCATGTTACTTTTTTTTCCTTGCTCTCAGTTTGATATTTAATAATTCATAGACTTCATATGTTGGTTTATGTATTGTGTTGTGTTAAGGAGTAAAAACAGGACTAGTAGTTGGGTTAAATGTTTATTGTTACTGTAAAAGTTACATATCATAAATAGTCATACTTATGTACTGGAACATTTTCCCATGCCAAACAGACAAAATCTGGTCACACAAAAGGCCCACCTTTTTGAAGATCCCATTCCCGCCAATAGATGGCATGGTGCATTGAGTTGATGTATGAAGGGGGAGGTTGGTGATCTGTTTAATTTCTGGTTGGTCACTGTTAAGTGTTAATAATGAATTGAGTTGATCTTGTTTTTCGTGTTGTTATAACAGTTTTTGTAAGTTTACTGTTCAAGCACATATAATTTGATTCTCCTAGGTATATTTATTACCTTTTATTACTAAATGGTTTAGTCCAATTAGGAGGGGCTTATTCTTTTTAAGATGGCTTCCCAGTTTTTGAAGGGGACTCGTAGAGTGAGTTGTGGGTTTTGTTTTGGGAGTGTAAATGCCATCTTTTGGGTCAAATTGTTTAACACAGCCAAATATTTGCTGGAGCAGTTTTTGTTTGTTCGTTCGTTTGTTTGTTTTTTTTGTGTGTGTGTGTGTTTTTAATTTTTGTTGTAACTACCCTTGCTCGGGATTGAGATGAAGATTGTTGGATAAAGGCTTGAATTTGGGTCTATTCCTCGCAGTCGCATGGGTTCTGAAGATCTGGATTACAGCACACAAATAAAATTGTTTGATTTTATAATTATAATGCATGTTCGGTGTATTTTATGGTTCTATTGTTATATAGATTTATTCTTGGAAATGAGTTGGCAGTGGAAAACAGAGAACAGTATGAAATGTAATAATTTCATATTAAGTAAACGATTACACTATAATGCAATTGAAAACATAAGGCCACTGGTATGACAACTAAAAACAAGAATAATAATTATGTGTAGAGTATTTGTGGTAGAAGATGATCAGTTGAGAAACTTGGTCAACCTCCCCCACTAGTTTATTGCTTATGGCTCCAACGAGTCTGCTATCCTGGCAGTTTTAGGTCCCAAAAGATGCTGAACATTCCCTTGTCCTTATCTGCTTCAAAGGGTGCACTAAGGAAAGGGGGGGGTGCAGCCCCACTTTCACCCATGAACACACACACAGACACACATGGACTCCACTCCTAAAAGGACATTTACGTTCAAGCTAGAAAAACCATAGTTAGACTGTAAATAGCGTATTCCTGAGTTTGTGTGTAGGCTCACAGCCACCACTGTGCAAGCACAAAGTCATAATCATGACAAAACTGTATACTAGTAGAGTTTTTGTTGCTTTTTGTGTCTAACCCTTGTGAAATTGTACAGTACCTGGCATTTTTGGTATCCACGTAATTCTCTTTCCATTTCTGAACTGATGATGTATAGTACATGACTTTAATGTGCAGTGTATGGTTTCATCACACCTTTGGGCAAAAGTTACACAATATCAATAAACTATCAAGATGCAAATCAGGCGGTCTGGTGACACAAAGGAACTCTTCCCGCCAAAAGACCCTCGCACTGTCATTCGCCAACTCCCCAGGGATGGGTGTTACCTTTGCCTGAACTTAAAAGTTGCCAGACACACCTCCGTTCAGTTCAGTTCCTTCTTCTTGGGTCAAAACTCTATGCTCCCCTTCCAGGGAAAAACCCCCGCCATGGGGACCCCAGCATGAGGCCGGACTCTCTCTCTCTCTCTCTCTATCCTGGCATTTACACCTCAGCCCTTTTGTAACCATCCGATCAGCCGATCAATGGAACAACGAAGGCTACATCTCCATGGAATCATCAGGACGACCTACGAGCTGACATCTGGACACTTGCGTAAGCAAGCACAAAAAGGAAACCAATGCAAGTAACTATTTAAATGTTAGATGTTATAGCCAAGCTGTGCCCCTTGTAGGTTAAGGAGATTCAGGTTCTCTCTGATGATTTGGTTGTGCTGATGTAAAAGTTTGCCAGTCTACTCTCTCTCTCCTCCTCACTCACTCTCTCTCTCCCTCTCTCTTGCTTTGTTTTATGTGTTGTTTGTTTAGTGTTCGTTATTTGCTAGCTAGTGTTTATTTTCCCCTTTTACGTATTCAATAAACCCGCATTTTGTATTCACAAATTAATTTCTTACTGTGTTTCTTGCTCACAAACATCACGTCACTTAAACTGCTTTGATTTCGTTACAAAACTGATCCAGTCCTGTAACTTAGCCAATTACAGTGGGAAAGATTAATTTTCAAGGCTAGGAAGTAGATTTTTCTTAGAGTTAGAATAAAAGCGGTACACTAAAAGTGTATAAAGTATGTGTAATTAATAACCATTAATTATACATAGTTTATTGTGCTTAAATTAATAACTTTTGTTACATATTTGTCGTCAAAACGTCAGTATTGTACGTTAAAATACTAAAAATATGTTTAGATGCTGTAAATACGTCAGTATTGTACGTTTTAATGTCTAGAAATACCTAAGTAAATGTACGTCTTGTAGAACCACATTTTACGTAAAATACATACGAATTATCATGAGATCACGTTGCTTTCTTACATTTAACCTTCTTTTGCTACAAAGAACCTTTTGTGAAACAGAAAGGTTTTTCAGATGTTTAAGGATTTTTATAGAACCATTTAGGCAAAAAAGATTCTTCTATGGCATTGTGAAGCACCTTTATTTTTAAGAGTGTTGGAAATACTGAAAACGAACGTGTTATTAATGATGGCATGTAAAATGACATGAATATGAAAGCTGAAACTTTTGCACACAATGTACACAAAACACATGCTTGATAACTCAGATTCATGAAAAACATTAGTTCTCTCATTAACTGATATTCTGTTCTAGCCTACATGCATGTGGAATTTTTGTGAACAAAGGAAAACATCTTGATCATGTGTAATAAATCATAAATCACGATGATGTACCCATCTTAGTTAATGTATTAATTAAGGTGTTGTTCATACATGAAATCATGAATGAAAGACATTTAACTCATGTTAGTTCCTGATAAATCATGAGATATTAATGCATGAAGTAATGCATAATTCATGCATGAATTTATGCATGAATTCATGGTAATTCATGTACCCTTACCGTAAAGTGTTACTGCTTTTCCTGTTTATTTGTTTCTCAAACACGATCAGTTTTACCAGGGATAAACTGCTGAACATTCAGCAGAATACACCAAACTGCTGAACATTCGGCAGAATACACCACACAATCTTCTACCGTTTTTTGATTATTTTGACGTTTTGCTGAACATTGTATTTGGTGAAGCCCGCTGCTTCTGATCGAACGCTTCAGGAAGCACAAGCGTGGGAAGAGAGCTGGTGCAATTGTGAAGCTCAGACAGCGCGGATTTCGAACAGCGCTACCTAGTATCCATCTAGCGAATCTCCCCTCTCTATCCAACAAAACAGTCAAACAACTTCTGCTCTTCGAGATAAATAAGGACTTTTCAAACTCTTTTGCTCTGTGTTTCACAGAAACCTGGCTGAATAACACCAAATTCAGGCAGGAAATTCCATGTCCTACCAGAGACCGTAAGATATTGGATCACTGTAAAGTGTTGTGTGCTGCTTTGGAGTGGTATTAGTAGTGACAGTGTTCAAATTGTGTCAGAGTTCTTGGGGTGTGCCCCTAACCACTCATAACTCCTCTTATAATCAATGAATCCGTCCATACACTGTATGATAAATGAATTTCTTGCTTGCATAGTTCGTACATCTGCACTGTTGCTTATGATGAGGGAATTTGCGAGTTTCAGTCTGAACAAAACGGTTTCAGCAGAGGTGCTCAACCCTGTTCCTGGAGATCTACCTTCCTGCAGAGTTCAGACAGAACCCTGATCAAACACACCTGAACCAACTAATTAGAATTTGAAGGAGCACTTGATAATTACATACAGGTGTGTTTGATCAGGGTTGGAACTAAACTCTGCAGGAAGGTAAATCTCCAGGAACAGGGTTGGGCACCCCTGGGTTAGAGCGAGCAATGCTATAAAAATGTGTAAAAATAAAATGATTTAACGTGAGCAGGTCTACATTTCATACAGCAATCTAACGTTTTCATTTAATTTTAATTTTCATTCAGGGTGGGGGGGTCCCTTAATGCTTACCCCCCAGGGTAAGAGAGTAGTGAGCACTTAGGTCCAGGACCAGCGCTGAAAATGTATATAAGGAAGTCTGGTGTGAGTAACATTAAAACTTTATTTACAAAATATAAAATAACCCATTAAACAAGTTGCAATTTGAGGAGCATGCACTAATACTTTCAGTTCAATTCATTTGCACATTTGCACAGATTCGGCTTTGCAACCATTGAATCAGAACCTATTACTTCCTGTTTGAGCAGCGTGAGCAGCGAGCAGCGTGCAGAAAATTTTCGTTTACTCTTTTTAGCAATCTATCTTACTACTACTACTACTACTACTACTACTAACTGTAGTTTAAGTGATAAAATATATTCTTGATTTCACCAAATCCCAAACTTGAGCCGTCAAACTAATTTGACTGATCTGATCGTTTCACTGTTACGTTATACATACAGCAGCGCGTTAGCATTCCACTAGCCGCTTAGCTTGGCTCACTCTCTGTCTTGCGTTAATCTGTCCTTTTTCTTTTTGCTTTTGCTTTTGCTTATCGTTCGCGTTTATCATATAACCGCGAGTGCAGCGCATTAGCATTTCCTAAACCGTTTCTCGGATTTTTCCGCTGCTTTCCTTGCACAAGTTCAGCAATCAACAGTGGTAAGTTAAGTTTGAATTGTTTTACATTCAGGTGAGTAATGGCATCTTCTCCTACTATTGTATTGTGCACTGCATGTCACATGTACAGTTTATCTATCTCTGTCAGCAGTGAGGGATTCACATGTGATAAATGCAGGGAAATAGTTAGGCTGACAGAGAAGATTTCAGAACTAGAGACACGCATCCAAAATTTAACTGAGGATAGTAAGAATGTGAGGGCCTTAGATACAGTTTTGGATGCGACTAGCTTAGATCTTCCTGTACATTGTTCGGTTCCGGTAACTTTGCCCGTGCAGCAGGGCAACTGGGTGACCGTGAGGCAGCATAGTCGCGGGTCAAAACACCGCTCTTCCATTCCGATCCAAACATCAAACAGGTTCTCTCCGCTTAGTGACGCACCCACTGAGAAACCTGATGAAAGTGCTCTAGTTATTGGCGATTCTATTGTACGGAATGTGAAAATAGAGACACCAGCCACCATAGTCCAATGTTTATCGGGAGCCAGAGCGCCTGACATCTTGGCAAATTTAAAAGTGCTGGCTAATGCTAAACGTAAATTCAGTAAGACTGTTATTCACGTCGGCACTAATGATGTTCGACTTTGCAAGTCGGAGATTTTTGGTTTTTGGGGCAGACCTGACCTGTTAAAAGAGACAGTCTCCATCTCTCCGGGGGAGGTGCCGCTCTTCTCTCTAGAAATATGGCATATGTGACCCCGGACGACGAAACCAGTCTTAAGTGTAAATTTTTCAAAAATGAGGTTTATATATATTTTGAAAGTTGAATAAATAAGCTTTCAATAGATGTATGGTTTGTTGAGATCGGACAATATTTGGCTGAGATACAACTATTTGAAATCTGCAATCTGAGGATGCAAAAAAATAAAAATACTGAGAAAATTGCCTTTAAAGTTGTCCAAATGAAGTTCTTAGCAATGCATATTACGTATCAAAAATTAAGTTTTTATACATTTACAGTACGAAATTTACAAAATATCTTAATGGAACCTGATCTTTACTTAATATCCTAATGATTTTTGGCAAAAAAAAAAATTTGATAATTTTGACCCATACCATGTATTTTTGGCTATTGCTAGAAATATTTCCCAGCGACTTAAGACTGGTTTTGTGGTCCAGGGTCACATATAGTCTTAGAGTTTGCACTTGACTAACTGGGGCCCAGGTCAGGAAGCAGACAGACTGGTTAAACCGAACGTCTGCTTTGGTGACGTCTCACGTCACCAAAATCAGCTAATTTTCAGCACATAGAAAACCTCTTGCCTAGATACCATACTATAGAGACTGTGTCTGTTCCCCGAACTAGAAAATCAAAAAACGTCCAAACCAATCTAGTAGTAACAATTTAATTGATGTTCAACAAATAAAACAATCACATAATACAGAGGAACAAATGATAAAGCTTGCCTTATTGAATATCAGGTCCCTCTCTTCGAAAGCACTTTTTGTACATGACTTGATTACTGATCATAACCTAGATGTGCTCTGTTTGACAGAAACCTGGCTAAAACCAGATGATTATATTATTTTAAATGAGTCCACCCCCCAAGATTACTGTTATAAACATGAGCCGCGTCTAAACGGTAAAGGGGGAGGTGTCTCTACTATTTATAGCAATAACTTTAGCGTTTCTCAGAGAACTGGCTTCAAGTATAACTCATTTGAAATGATGGTGCTTCATACAACACAACTTCATACGACACCGTGGCATAACGAGCACACTCGCACCCTTAAGAGAGCAGCACGGAAAATGGAGCGCAGCTGAAGGAAAACAAAACTAGAGGTCTTTCGTTCCGGCTGGCGTGAGTCTACTGTGTCCTATAGAAAAGCATTAAAAAAAATTGCTAGAACCGATTACTTCTCATCTCTTTTAGAAGAAAACAAACATAACCCTAGGTATTTATTCAATACAGTGGCAAAATTAACCAAAAATAAAGCACCAACAGATTTTTCCAAACAGCACAGTAGTAATGACCTTATGAATTACTTCAACAAAGATCGATACCATTAGAAAATGTAAAACCATGCAGCCATCAGGAACAGTAGCAGGTCAAATAGTGTGCTATAGATCTCCTAAGGAACTATTCCACTCATTCTCTACTATAGGAGAGGAAGAATTTTATAAACTTGTTAAATCATCTAAACCAACAACATGTATGTTAGACCCTATCCCATCTAAACTACTAAAAGAGGTGCTTCCAGATATCCTAGATCCTCCTCTGAATATTATAAACACATCACTGTCATTAGGATATGTCCCCAAAACCTTCAAACAGGCTGTTATTAAGCCTCTCATTAAAAAAAACACAACTTGACCCTAATCAATTGATTAATTACAAACCAATCTCAAATCTCCCTTTTCTATCAAAAATACTAGAGAAGGTAGTATCCTCACAATTATGTTCCTTTTTAGAGAAAAATAATATCTGTGAGGATTTCCAGTCAGGATTTCAACCTTATCACAGTACTGAAACTGCTCTCATTAGAGTAACAAATGACCTGCTCTTATCATTCGACCGTGGTTGTATCTCTCTTTTAGTGCTACTGGATCTTAGTGCTGCGTTTGATACTATTGACCACAACATTCTTTTGAATAGACTCGAAAATTATGTTGACATTAGCGGTAATGCATTAGAATGGTTTAAATCGTACTTATCTGACTGCTATCATTTTGTAGCAATAAATGAAGAGGTATCTTACACTTTTACACTTTATATGTTACCCTTAGGCAATATCATCAGGAAACATGGTGTTAGCTTTCACTGTTATGCTGATGATACTCAGCTCTATATTTCTTCAAGGCCTGGCGAAACATACAAAGTTGAAAAACTAATGGAATGCATAGTTGATATTAAAAACTGGATGACAAGTAATTTCTAATTTCAAGCTAAATTCTGAAAAAACAGAGGTGTTAATTATTGGGCCAAAAACCTCAGCAAGTAATAACTTAAAACACAGCATAATACTTGATGGCTGCTCTGTAAATTCATCATCATCAGTTAGGAACCTAGGTGTGTTATTTGATAGCAATCTTTCCTTCGAAAACCACATTTCTAGCATTTGTAAAACAGCATTTTTCCATCTTAAAAACATAGCGAAATTACGACCTGTGCTCTCAAAGTCAAATGAAGAAATATTAATTCAAGCCTTCTTGACCTCCAGGATAGATTATTGTAATGCTTTATTTGGGTGGTTGTTCTGCATGCTTAATAAACAAACTCCAGCTGGTCCAAAATGCAGCAGCTAGAGTTCTTACTAGAACCAAAAAGTATGAGCATATTAGCCCGGTTCTGTCAACACTGCACTGGCTTCCTATTAAACATCGTATTGATTTTAAAATCTTGCTAATTACTTATAAAGCCCTCAATGGTTTAGCTCCTCAGTACTTGAGGGAGCTCTTATCACATTATAGTCCCTCACTCCCACTACGTTCTCAAAAATCTGTCAATCTGATAATACCCAGAATATCAAAATCAACTGCAGGAGGCAGATCATTTTCTTACTTAGCACCGAAACTATGGAACAATCTTACCTAATTCTGTTCGGGAGGCAGACACACTCAGTCAGTTTAAATCTAGACTAAAGACCCATCTCTTTAACCTGGCCTACACTTAACACATTTAAATATTTCTAATATTCAAATCCGCTAAAGGATTGTTAGGCTGCATTAATTAGGTCAACCGGAACCGGGAACACTTCCCATAACACCTGATGCAAGAAAAATGGAATCTATGCTAATATTGTCTGTCTCCTGCTTATTCCAAGGTCAGATCCAGTATGAATCCTGAACAGTTGGCCACTGCAGTTTCCCTTGATCCAGTTTGTATCCAGATGGTGGGTCAGTACATATAGACCACCTCTACAGGTCTGTATGGGAGTATAAACTACTTGTTTATTGGTCAGAGGAGAACTGACCCCCCGACTGAGCCTGGTTTCTCCCAAGGTTTTTTTTTCTCCATCAGTGTCACAGATGGAGTTTTGGTTCCTTGCCACTGTCACCTATGGCTTGCTCAGTTGGGGACAACAACTAAATTGGGGACAAACAATTTATTAATTTGGAACTATTGATTAATTTCCTCAAACTAAAATTGTTTAAAGTTTCTTTTGAATTATTGATATATTACTTTCCCATTTGATACTGTAAAGTTGCTTTGACACAATTTGTATTGTAAAAAGCGCTATATAAATAAAGCTGACTTGACTTGACATTGTCTCATGCCCACAATATAAGGAACTATAATAAATATTAATTTAAGCCTATACTACAGTTTTTACAGGAAGAGAATTACTTTGCCAGCATTTTGAACGGTAAGGGAATTCTTACAAATCTGAACAGAATGGACAAAAAGAGGTGCTCAAGAAATCAACAGATATTTCTGTAACTGGCTACATTGCTCTATGCTACAGATCTTTTGAGCTCAAACACAAATGTGCACTGGAGTATTTACCATATCTGTTTCGCCTATGCGTGAGAGTTGGCAGCCCTGTGCTCATCCATTTTAAAACTCTGATAAAGGTATTCTTTGCTTCCAAATACAAACACACACATGTAAAATCTTAAATTTGTTTTCTGTAAAAGAACCCGTGTGAATAAGCTAACATTTTAAAAATCAGAATAAATTAAACTTACTATTGGATGGTACAGCAGCGTTGGTATTCAAAATTCCAGACTGTGAATCTAATCAGCAAATAAAATAAAAATCTCAACACCACTGGAATCATTGGAAGAAAACTGTTTTATTAATCTGTGATAGATCAAGTAAAAACTTACTGGTGGATGGTAAAGCAGTGGTGGTGTGAGGACTTGCTGCTACATTTAGAACTGCAAAGAAACAGATATAAACAATGTCGTATGGTTTCTGCAACATCTATTAAAGTGCCCCTATTTATTTATATATTTTTTTCTTTGCGAATGAAGAAAGAAAGACATGAATATCTTGGATAACATAATGGTGAGTAAATTATCAAGAATTTTTTATTCTAAAAAGTGGAGTAATCCTTTAAAAATTGTTGCTCTCATGTATTCTGTAGCATGCAAAATACGTATTTACTTGTGTGTGTTGTGTTCGCTCCGTGCAGCTTGTAGGTCTCTGGCTAACAGCAATACATGTTCGCTCGCAATTGTCAAGAAGTGTTTCGATGAATAGAGAATGTTTGTTGTTGTTATTATTTGGAGTTATGATAAATAATAGAGCAATACATTGGTGTACAAACTGCAGTGCTTTATCAATAAATATCTGCGTTGGGATAACGCATATACCATGGCTGTTTGGGTGTTTAATATTATGGTGATGGGTGTTTCGTTTCCGACATGCACTGCAGGCAGTAGACCAAGCACAACAGACTGGGTCATCGGACCAATCACTGCAGATTAGCATCAGGCAAAAGAGGGGGTTTGGAAAAATTAATCATTGAGCGAATCGTTTGGGAGTCGTTGAACAAGTAAGGTAAAAATAAATGAATATTAAAAGAGAATGAAAGCCCTTGAATGCATGTCAACCTGTTGTTGAGGACTCCCAAAACCAAAATATGAACCTTTTATAATCCATTAATAGGGGCACTTTAAATATGTTCAAGCAGAACACTTGTTTCATGTTCATGTCTTTAAACTATAAAAGGTGTTAGCAACAATTCAACATGTCTGCAAAATGGTATAGGGGAGTGCAGGGCTCATCACTTTTTGAATTTCTCAGTTTGTGTAAATCCATATGGGGTTCAGAGTATATTTTTCCACATTAATTTCACACTTGTCTAGTACAAATATGTCGCTTTGTTTCAAAATTACAGTGTATACTTTTTTTTTTGTTATTTACCTCAAAAGAAAGGAAGTGAAATGTGACAATGTGTAGGTTGGGTACACTGTAACATGTGAGGGGCACATTGTAACATGACCATACAACAGCTTAAAATGTTATCTGGGCGAATTAAATAAATATACACAAAAAACTAAAACATTTTGTTAATAACTTTTTCAAATAAAATAATGGTGTGTTTTTTTTTTTTTTTAAGAATTAAAAATAATCTAATTTTGGAGTTTGACAATGAACACACTGCAACAATACTTGGGACGGCCCTGATCGCAACACACATTTATACAGTACAGTTCAAAACAATGAAGGCAAATAAATGAAACATATTTAGACATTGAGAGACCATCCTTCCTCCACAAACAGCTCACATAGAACACAAGACACATAAACAAGCCAAAATGCTTTACATTTCTTGAAATAATCATTTCTGAGCATTAACCATTGAGTTCAGTCTTTATTCACTTGTTTCTTGTGGTTTCTCATAAATTACATCCCTTTTGTCATAGAATAGTATAGTTAATATAGCGGGGCACACTGTAACGGAGTGTTACAACATTCCCCATCTGAGCGACTGGAATTTAAAACTAGTTGCATGTGTGGAAATATTTAAACCGTGGCCTTTCTCTTGCTACATTGCCAGAATCCAGAGATCTTACACAAGATCCAGAAGCTCACCTGGTGATTTCTTTATATCCAGAAATGCTAGCTTGTTATCTCTCACTGGTTGGGAAATGATCTTGGAGGGTCTCCCAGCCCAGGGAAGGAGGGAAGGCCAAAAATCTCCTCTGATACATAAATTGCCTAGAGATTAAAGCTGTATTTCTGGCTCTCAGGTATTTTCTACTAGACCAGAGAGGTTAGCTTGTGTTGATGTGGAAAGAGATACAAGAAGAAAATGAGATACAAGGGGATGACACCCCACATGTTGGTGCCACCTGAATGAGGTGGAGTTGAACTGGAAGAGGTTCGGCTGGGCGAAAGTATACTTGTTTGCCTCAGAGGCCTACTGTGTACTTTGGTTCACTCACACCTCAAGCCCCATTGGGGTTTCTATGCTATGGTATAGATGAGGCAGAGGATGCATCTGTATGCTTTTCCTCAGACTGCGATGCATTCAGAATATTTCAGAATCGATCCACAAAAGATGACGCATCGATTTATCATCTGAGCACTAGTATTAATGTCCCTGTATCTTATACAGCATAAAATATATATAAAGTTGCACATATTAAACATTTTCAAAATTCCAGATTGTAAATCTAATCAGCCAGTGTACATCTTAAATTAGTTCTCTGTAAAACAACAAATGTGGATAAGCCTACATTTTAAAAATCAAAATCAGTCAGTGGAAGTATTTACAAAATTCCAGTTTGTGAATCTAATCAGCCAGTAAAAAATAAATAAATAAAATAAAAAATGAAAAGCTCAAAGATGTTTTAACATCATAGGTCAAGCACAAACTTACCATTAGATTGTACAGAAGCAGTGGTATGAGAACTTGTTGCTACAGTTGGAGCTGCAAAGCAACAGATATAAAGTATATGTTTACATAGAAAAAAAAACAGTGGAAAAGCAGCACAGTGAAATGACAAAACCTGTATTTGCATAATGGTGACAGGATGAATAGTGTGGCATTTTATTATTATTATACTTTTGTATTCATTTTGAATTTGAATTGTCTTGACTTTTGTATTTTTTATATCTGTATCTGAAAAAGCATAAAATAGATATAAAGCAAGTCTCAGAGTCTTATTGAACATATTCAAATGCCATGGCCATCCTGCAGGTACACCAGGCCAAGGTACTAAAAGAGCTGCACAAGGGTAGTTCTGACCGTAGGTTGATTCAGGAGCTGTGCACCGCGACCGACTTTGCTCTCCTGGCGACGGTCACTGCACGGTCCCTCTGTCAGGTGATGTCCACTATGGTGTCACACAAAGTGCAGAGTGTAGCAGTGTGTTCGTTTTTTTCTATAGCAATCTCTATCTTACTACTACTCTCTGTTGTTTAAAGTGATAAAATATAGTCTTGATTTCACCACATTTCAAACTTTATCCATTAAACTAATTTGACTGATCAGATTGTTTGCTTTTATACCTTATATGCTTATATGCGAGTGCAGTGCATTAGCATTCCATTAGCCGCTTAGCTTGCCATTCACGTTTCCATTCACATTTCTATTTTGCGTCTACTATCATTTTTCTTTTTACTCTCGCTTATCGTTTGTGTTTATCATATAACAACGCGTTAGCATTCCATCAGCCATTAAGCTTGCCATTCGCGTTTCTATTCGCATCTATTCTGTTTCCTCCCTTGCTCTTCTTTACACAAGTTCATCAAACAACAGTGGTAAGTTGGAATCGTTCTACATTCGGGTGAGTAATGGCATCTTTTCCTAATGTTGTGTGCACTGCCAGTCACAAGTACAGTTTATCTCTCTCTTATCACTCCTGTGGATATGGATCAGATTGTAGGCGCTCCGGAGATCCAGCTTGCTGAAGATGCGGGTGCCGTGCAGCTCCTTTAGAGCAACCAGGACCAGAGGAATGGATTATGGGGAACTTAAGTTTGGTCGTTGAGTGCCCGGTAGTCGATGCAGAGCCTCAGACTCCCATCCTTCTTGGCCATGAAGAAGCAGCTTGACGCTGCTGGTGCGGTGGACGGACGGATGAGCCCCTGTTGTAAGGCCTCCTGGATGTACTCCTCCATGGTGGCTTTCTCTGGGTTCGACAGTGGATAGATGTGTCCTTTAGGCAGTTTGGCCCCAGGCACCAAGTCGATGGCACAGTCCCATGGCCGTTGAGGTGGTAGTTGACTGGCAGCAACTTTGCTGAATACGTCCTGGAACACCCAGTACTCTGGAGGAATGGAGACGGTGTGAGGTGAATCTGGGCTTTCCACTGAGGTAGAGCAGACTGACAGATTGGGTTGAGTGATGGTTGGACTAGGTAAGTTCTTCAGACACCTTTGCTTACACTTCTGACTCCACTTGAAACCTCTCCAGACCTCCAGGCGATGTTGGGGTTGTGCTTGATGAGCCACAGTTGCCTCCTCCAGCACCAATAGAGAAATCCTTTCCATGTGGAAGCAGCCAATGTGAAGCTCGACCTCTGGTGTGCGGTGACACACCACCCTCTTGCCCAGCGGTTTTCCCTGGATGTTCGTGATCTGGTAGGTGGTGTCGTTAGGAGTGTGGGGAATTTAACCATTTGAGACTGCATAATGAGATGAAATTCCCTGAGGATTCGAAGTTGACAAGGACTTTAACTGGGAAAGACCGAGTGTGAAAGCAGAGAATCGAGATGCGGGAAATGAGCAACATCAGGAGTAATGTGAATAGTACTCACCACTGGGCATGGTGGACGAATGGGGTAGGTGCAAAGCTGGTGCTCCTTAGAACCACGGTACAGGCAAAGGCCGGTGGTGAGCTGATTTGATCGTTGAGTTGATTCCATGTGAGAAAGATGATAGTTGTCCATAATAATGGCTTCTAGTGCTGGAGGAGTGGGATCGGGTGAGGCAGCAGCAGTGGGTGTGATCTCCATATGGCCAGCGGTTAGGTTTTGAGAGATGTGAGTCGCTTTTTGCAGAAAGCTTTTGAGCCCCACGGTATCCTCGTAGATGGACATTTGCTGACGTAGAGCAGGATTAAGTCCTCGCTGAAAGGCAGCGAGAGTGCGGAACCGAAGTGTGTACTCATGAATTGATAAACTCGTTTGCCACAGTTGAAGAAGCTTGTTGTGCACCGTGATTTCCGTGGTTGACTGGCTGAACACATCCTGGAAGTGTCTGACGAAACTATCCAGCGAATAAATCAGAGGGCTCTGTGAGTTCCACAAGGCTTCGGCCCATTGGAGGGCTCTTCCAGTGAGCAGCGGGATGATGAACGCCACTTTCGCTCGGTCGTTAGCAAACTGATGAGATTGGAGCTCAAGGTACAGTGGACATTGAAGCAAAAACCAGCTGCAAGAAGCCGCCTCACCTGAGAAGGTCACTGGTCGGCCATGGGACTGCCAGGTGGTGTGATGATGGCGGTCGAGAGAAGGAGTGACTCTCTGAGTGTGTGAACCAGGTTGGCAAAGTGCTCAGGTGAGGCTGGACCTCACGGAATCATAATCCTCCTTTGTTTTTACGGGGCCGGTCTTCTGTCACGGCTGGATACAAGGTAGACAGGTAAGTTTCAATTCAGAATGAGCTTTATTGATAAACACAAGATAGGCTTCCAAACTGAAAGGATATAACATTGGTGAGTTCAAAAGGAAGCTGAATCAGACAGTCTTATCTGAGCTTGGGTTTTCTTCTTCTTTCCACAGGTACCATGTATCCAGACTTCCATGGGCAAACGGAGGCAGGTAAGTATCCAGCATAGAAGGAGCTTGTAACCTTGAGACCAGCCAACTGTGTGACTGTGGTGCATGTGCTTATGAAGGTGGTGATGGTGCAGGTAAGTGCAATTAGTAGTCTGGTGATTGGAAGCATGTGAAGGAGGCTGGTTAGGCAGGTGACTGTGACACAATAATGCCTTGTCCAAATACCCACACTTTGCACTTGACCACTTGACTACTTATATGACGTACTTCCTGTTTTTGGCCCAAGTGTTCAAGTGAGGATGAAGACCTCAAGTGTGTGTCGAACTTTTCATTACCTGATGGGACACACTTAAGATAAGATAAGATAAGATAAGATATTCCTTTATTTGTCCCGCAGTGGGGAAATTGCATTTAGCAACAGCAGGGGTACAGTTCAGAAAGAGTATGCACACAAGAACAAAATAAATTAAAAACTATTCTAATATGAGATAACAAAATCAAATAAACTCAATATATACAAAAACACAATAATACAAGCAGAATGACTAGACTAAACTGAATTCACTGTACATAAATTACTTAAATAGTACTAAAGCAAAAATCCTAACACAAAACAAAGAGAGGGGTATATACACATAAGTACAGGTTAATTGAGAATAGTGTAACTTGCCAGTAGTGTGACGGTATTGCACATTAAAATACTGCACACTGATATTGCACATAAATGTGAATGTAAATACTGCAGTGAAAGTTTATAAATAAATAAATCAGCAGTGTTCATTATAAAGTCTTACAGCAGCAGGAAAGAAAGACAGATGAAATCTCTCCTTTACACACTGAGGGTGGAGCAAGCTGTCACTGAAGCTGCTCTCCAGAGCTGACAGAACGTCCCGCAGGGGGTGGGACTCGTGGTCCAACATAGATGTCAGTTTTGTCAGGACCCGTCTGGCACCAACCTCCCGCACTGAGTCCAGAGGACAGCCAAGGTCAGAGCTGGACCTCTTGATGACCTTGTCCAGCTTTTTCCTCTCCCTCTCAGTGATACTGCTGCTCCAACAGACCACACCATACAGGATGGCTGATGCTACCACAGAGTCATAAAAAGTCCTTAGGAGCGCCCCCTGCACACCAAAGGACTGCAGTCTCCTCAAGAGGTAAAGCCTGCCCTGACCCTTCCTGTACAGTGTGTCTGTGTTGTGAGTCCAGTCCAGTTTATGGTTTAGGTGAACACCCAGGTACTTATAAGAGTCCACTCTCTCAATATCCATTCCCTGGATGTTCACCAATGAGGGGGCAGACCGGTGTCTGCGGAAATCCACCACCATCTCCTTGGTCTTTCCCGCGTTGATGAGGAGGTGATTTGGCCAACACCAGTCCACGAAGTCCTGCAACAGTGTTCTGTACTCTGCATCATCGTCATCACTGATCAGGCCAACGATGGCTGAGTCATCAGAGAACTTGAGCAGGACACAGCTGTCTGTGTTGTACCTGAAGTCTGCAGTGTAGAGGGTGAAGAGAAAGGGCGCGAGCACCGTGCCCTGGGGGACACCCACACTACAGGTCAGGGTATCAGATATGCAGTCCCGAGCTCTCACAAACTGGGGCCTATTTGTGAGATAGTCTAGGACCCACTCCGCCAGATGTGAGTCCACTCCAGCCCACTCCAACTTGTCTCTCAAAAGCAATGGCTGAATTGTGTTGAATGCGCTGGAGAAGTCAAAGAATAAAAACCTCACAGCACTGCCAGGCTTCTCCAGGTGAGTTAGAGCACGGTGCAACAGGAAGATCACAGCGTCCTCCACTCTGATCCCGGGTCAGTAGGTGAACTGCAGTGGGTCCATCACTGAGCTCACCTCAGAGCGGAGGTGGCCCAGGACCAGTCTCTCTAGTGTCTTCATCAGATGTGATGTGAGAGCCACCGGCCTAAAGCTGCTGAGGTCTCTAGCGTGCAATGTTTTGGGCACTGGTACCACACAGGAGGTCTTCCATAGCTGTGGTACCACCTCAGCTCGAGGCTCATGTTGAAGACTTGCCCCATAATCCCACACAGTTCCTCTGCGCAGGATTTCAAGAGCCTGGAGCTGATACTGTCAGGTCCAGCTGCCTTCCTTACTTTGATCCTCCTCAGCTCTTTCCTTACCTGGCCAGGTGTGAAGGACAGGGGTGGGCTGAGGGGGTGAATGAGTCCATGGGGCTGTGAGGGGGTGGTATGGAGTGATCCAGATGTGTAAGGGGCTGGGGGAGGGGGGCACTGTCCCGTTGATGAGGTGTGGTGCAGCTGCATAGTAGTAGGTGACTGATCGAACCGGTTGAAGTGATGATTCAAGTCATTAACCCACTGCAGGTCCCCCACAACCTGGGGGTGGGGTGCTTTGAAGCCTGAGATGGTCTTTAGGCTCCTCCACACCCCACTGATGTTCTGCTGCTTCAGCTGCTCCTCCGTCTTCCTCTTATAGCTGGTCTTACCCTCCCTGATCTTCTTTCTCAGCTCCTTTTGTACAGCCCTGAGTTCCTCCTTGTCCCCTGACCTGAAAGCTCTCTTCTTCTCCTTCAAGAGAGCTTTGATGTCAGGGGTAATCCACGGCTTGTTGTTAGCAAAACACTGTACCATTTTGGAGGGCACAGTGTTTTCAACATAGAAATTGATATAGCCTGTTATGGTGTCTGTGATGGCATTGATGTCCTCCCCATGTGGGTCAAAGAGCTCAGCCCACACAGTGGTGTTAAAGCAGTCCCTCAGAGCCTCCTCGCTCTCAGTGGACCACCTCTTCACCACACGGGACTCCACAGAATGTCTGTGTACAACAGGTTTATACACAGGCTGTAGGTAGACAATATTGTGGTCAGCTCTGCCAAGGGAGGGAAGGGGGGGATGCAAAATATGCCTTCTTAGTGTTGGCGTAAAATAAGTCCAATGTTTTATTGTCTCTCGTGGAACATGTGACATATTGTGTGAATGTTGGTAACAGAGAGGAGGGTGGTGCATGGTCTCCAGAGATGAGGGAGAGGGCCTGTCGGTGTTGTTTCTGCAGCCTGTTGGTAACAGAGAGCAGTGTATCACAGGCAATGTCTGCCTTAGCAGAGGGGGGCACATACGCAGCTATCACAATAACATGCGTGAACTCCCGTGGCAGGTAGAATGGCCTCATGCTAACAGCTAACAGTTCAATGTCCTTGCTACACAGTTCCATTTTCACTGAACAATGTCCTGGTTTACACCATCTCTCAATAACAAACACAGCAAGACCTCCTCCCTTCCTCTTACCACTATCCTTCGTCCTGTCCGCCCTCAGTAGATGAAAATAATCCAATATAACGGCGGAATCCGGGATATGAGGGGTTAACCAAGTCTCCGTGAACACAATGACACTACACTCTCTGTACTCCCGCTGATGCAGAGTCAGCGCCGCCAGCTCATCAGTTTTATTGAGAAGAGATCTCATGAATCCCATGATGACGGAGGGGAGAACAGGTCTGTTGCGTCTCTTCTTTTCAAAATTAGGTGTAATATCAAAGTATTATATTAATATTTCAATTACACTTGAAAGGTTTCTGTGACCATTCGCGAGATCTCACCAAAAAGTCTAACGAGTTGTTTCCAGAACATGATGCATGATGGGATACACTAAGCCTCGAATACCGCTCCAGGGTGGTATTCAAGATGGTGTGGATTTAGTGTGAGTTAAGGCACTGCACTTTGGTGTGTTTAAGACTTTGGACAGTCTTGCTTACTTATTTCCTGTCACGCACACGCTCTCAAGTGGCCAAGACTGCAAGTGTGGGTATTTGGACAAGGCATAAGATTCCTAAATATATATTTTACCATTTTTTGTACTTCATAACAGAAGTTCTGACCTTTGTCACAAAAATACTTTCTTTGTTGCCTTTTTCCCCATCACGTTTTAGAAATCATAAGAAATAATATATCAGTTAAAAACTTAAAATATTCAAATTCATCCTTTGAAAACCATTTTAAAATCAGGTATTGCATTACCATGGCAAATGTACATCAAAATCATATTACAAAATGTTTTCATTCATGAATTATTAAAATTTAGGTTTGAATACTGCATTTCACGTCTATGTTCAAAAATGGAGTGACAGTTAAAGGGTTAATTTGTGATAGTGCGCACTTACTTTTGTTAAGTAATGCAGAGGTGGTATATGGCTTTGATGCTACACTAGAAGCTACAAAGCAACAGATAAAGTACATATTTAAAGTACAAAAACCTGTGGAAAAGCAGCACAGTGGAATGCCAAAACCTGCATATATATATATATATATATATATATACACACACTACTGTATGTTGTTTGATATTTTATATTTGCATCATGGTGACAAGATGAATGGTGTGGTATTTTATTATTATACTTTTATTATTACCGTTACTATACTTTTGTATTACTTTTGAATCGTCTTTGACGTTTGTATTTTTTATATCTGTATATGAAAAAGCAGAGTCAGTGGTACCACTTATTAAACATATTCAAAATTCCAGTTTGTGAATCTAATCAGCCAATAAAAAAAAATAAATAAATAAAATAAAAAAAATAAATAAATAAAAGCTCAAAGATGTTTTAACCTCATAGGTCAAGCACAAACTTACCATTAGATTGTAAATCAGCAGTGGTATGAGGATTTTGTTCTGTACTTGGAGCTGCAAAGAAACAAATATAAACCAAGTCTGTTGAGCAGTGAAATGCTTGCAAGAAAGACTGTAGAGAAGAGCTTTAAAACAAGGATGCAGCGTGAAGTTCCACTCAAAAGGGAATGTCTCATGGTTACGCATGTAATCCAGTTCCCCCTCAGTCGTTCTCTACGACGTTACGTCAATGACGTAATATTGGGGATCGGCAACGAGACCCTATCACCTCTGAGCTAAAGAGAAAAAGCCAATGAACATTGGCGATTGGAATTTGCATGCCGCGCCACTCCCCCGGACATACGGGTATATAAGATGGCGGCGTGCATCCACTCATTCAGATTTCTGCTTCGGAGCCTCGCCTGTGAGCTGTTTTCTGGAGAGAAAAAACAAGAAAAAGTCAGAGAAGAACGAGTTCCTGTTCCTGCTCCTGTTCCTGCCTGCTGCTCGATCGTGTTACCGGCGCTGCCGGCATCTGTGTCAACCAGCGATTCCTGGTGTTCCCTGGGGCACGCCGATCTAAAAGAGCAATTTTCTTACACGGTCGTCGATAGCGTCTTCCGGGATGTCTGTCCGACCGTGTGCTGCTGGATGTGGTGGCTTTCTGTCATCTAATGACGGCCACGAGTGCTGCCTCTCGTGCCTGGGCCGAGAACACGCTGAGGCGGCGTTTGTGGATGGATCGTGCACTCACTGTGAGCGCATGTCCATGGCCACGCTAAGATCGCGCCTCTCGTTCGCGAGATGGCGCCCTTCATCCTCTACCCCTTCCAGTTCGGCGGGCCGTCCCGGCTCCTCGGCTGCATTGGTTAGAGGTGAAGGCGATCTGAGGGTGACAGTACCGAACGTTCCGTCGGGTCAGCCCCCGCGGAAGTCCGGTCCCTCAAAGCGTGGCCCCGTGGAGCTGCCAAAGCTCAGCACTCGTCCACCAGCTGGACCCAGTGTTACCTTTGGCGCTCCAGAGGATGATAGGATGTCCATCACTGCATCAGAGGAGGGGCTTACGCCTGCTGATGCTGAAGCTTCTACTGTGCAGCCCCCCGCTGCGGCGGCTGCTCAGTCGGAGGCGGACGCAGAACTGGCGGCCATGCTCCGTCGGGCAGCCGCGAGTATCGGGTTGGAGGTGTCTAAAGCGCCTTCTCCCGAACGCTCGCGGCTCGACGATTGGTATCTGGGCGCGAGTAGCGACGTCGCCACACCTCGCTCCGCCCCAGTGCTTGTAAGCTCGTAAGCTCTCGTCAGCGCTTGCTGCGAGGGCTTATAATGCGGCGGGCCAGGCTGCCTCAGCCCTGCATGCGATGGCCACCCTGCAGGTCTATCAGGCCAAAGCACTAAAACAACTGCACGAGGGTAGTTCTGACCGAAGGATGATGCAGGAACTGCGTTCGGCTACCGACTTCGCCCTCCGGGCGACGAAGGTAACGGCGCGGGCCCTCGGTCAGGTGATGTCTACAATGGTAGTCCAGGAGCGCCATCTCTGGCTGAACCTGGCGCAGATGGCTGACGTCGACAAAGCTCGCTTTCTCGACGCACCCGTCTCCCAGGCCGGCCTCTTCGGCGACACCGTTGAGGACTTCGCCCAGCAGTTCTCAGCGGTCCAGAAGCAGTCTGAGGCCATAAGCCACATCCTGCCCCGGCGCAGTGCCAGCAAGCCGCCGGGTGCCAGGCCTCAGGCTGCTCGTCGCCGAGGGCGCCCCCCTGCGGCTGCGGCTCCTGCTCCGCCCCCTGCACCACCAGCTGAGCCCAAGACCTCTCAGCCCGGGCGTAGAGCCAGTCGCAGGAAGGCGGCGCAGCCCGAGACTCAGCGGCCCGCTAAAACCACCCGCAAGTCTGCGAAGCGGCCCTGACACGGGCTGCCCGGAGATGAGGGAGATTGCTCTTCGGGGGACGTCACCATCAGTCCCCCCAGCCCCGGGGGAGGGCCGGGGCCAGACAACATCGCTGCTGCCACTGACCTCCGGGTCAGTGGTACCCAAATTTTCAAAAAAAGAGCAATTTTCTTCACCTCTGGGCCTAGTGCCCCGAGTTTCGTTCCTGAGCGACGCACTGCCTCCTCGGACTCGGACTCGGAGCCTGAATTCGCCAGCGCGGGATCCAGGGAAGGTAAGCGCTGCCCCGTGCAGCTCAGCTCTTCTCCAGAACGCCCCGCTTTCTGGGATGAGCCCCCTTCCCCTTCCCCCCCCCCGGCTGCCCCACCCCCGGCACGTCAGTTACTGCTCCGTTGATCCCACTGGCACGTCGACTGGGAGCCTGGTTAGCGCTTCCCAGTCCGTCCCCGTGGTTGATCAGGACGGTACGACTCGGCTACGCGATTCAGTTCGTGAGGCGACCGCCCAAGTTCAGAGGCGTCCATTTCACGTCTGTTCGTTCGGACACGGATGCCTCTGTTCTACGGGCGGAGATTGCGGTTCTCCTGGCGAAGGACGCAATCGAGCCTGTCCCTCCAGCCGAGATGAAATCAGGGTTCTACAGTCCCTATTTCATCGTGCCCAAGAAAGGGGGTGGGTTACGACCGATCCTGGATCTTCGAGTGTTGAACCGGTCCCTTCACAGGCTGCCGTTCAAGATGCTTACCTCGAAACGCATACTGTCTTGCGTACGACACCAGGATTGGTTTGCAGCCATCGACCTGAAGGACGCGTACTTTCATGTCTCGATTCTGCCTCGACACAGACCGTTTCTTCGGTTTGCTTTCGAGGGTCGGGCATATCAGTACAAAGTCCTCCCATTTGGCCTGTCCCTGTCTCCCCGCGTCTTTACCAAAGTCGCGGAGGGTGCCCTGTCCCCCCTTTGGCGGAAGGGCATCAGAATCCTCAACTATCTCGACGACTGGCTGATTCTAGCTCACTCGCGAGATGTGTTGTGCGAACACAGGGACCTGGTGCTGCAGCACCTCAGCCACTTGGGGCTTCGGGTCAACTGGGAGAAGAGCAAGCTCTCCCCTGTGCAGAGCATCTCTTTTCTCGGTATGGAGCTGGACTCGGTCACCATGACAGCACGCCTCACCAACGAGCGCGTCCAGTCAGTGCTGAACTCCCTGAAGGCTTTCAGGCACAAGACAGCGGTCCCTCTCAAAGATTTTCAGAGGCTCCTGGGGCATATGACAGCCGCAGCCGCAGTTACGCCGCTCGGGCTGCTTCATATGAGACCGCTTCAGCGCTGGCTACACGACCGAGTCCCGAGATGGTCATGGCACCGCGGCACATTCCGGGTGGGCGTTACTCCGGAATGTCGCCGCCTGTTCAGCCCGTGGTCGGACCCTGTTTTCCTCCGGGCAGGAGTGCCCCTAGGACAGGTGTCCAGGCATGTTGTGGTCAACACAGATGCCTCCACGACGGGCTGGGGTGCTGTGTGCAACGGGCAGTCAGCCTCGGGCTCCTGGACAGGACCTCGACTGCAGTGGCATATCAATTGCCTCGAGTTGCTGGCCGTGTTTCTGGCGCTCCGGCGGTTTCTTCCGCTGCTGCGCCACAAGCACGTGCTTGTCCGTACGGACAACACAGCGACCGTAGCGTACATCAACCATCAGGGTGGTCTGCGCTCCCGTCGTCTGTCGCAACTCGCCCGCCATCTCCTCCTCTGGAGTCAGACGCGGCTCAAATCGCTGCGGGCCGTTCATGTTCCAGGAGAGCTGAATCGTGCAGCCGACGTGCTCTCACGACAGCTCACCCTTCCTGGAGAATGGCGACTCCACCCCCAGACGGTTCAGCTAATTTGGAGTCGATTCGGGGAAGCTCAGGTGGACCTGTTTGCTTCCCCAGAGTCCTCCCACTGCCAGCTCTTTTTCTCCCTGACTCAGGCCCCCCTCGGCAGGGACGCTCTGGCACACAGCTGGCCTCGGGGTCTCCGCAAGTACGCCTTTCCCCCAGTGAGCCTCCTTGCACAGACCCTGTGCAAGATCAGGGAGGACGAGGAGCAGGTCCTGTTGGTTGCGCCGTTTTGGCCCACCCGGACCTGGTTCGCCGACCTCATGCTCCTCGCGACAGTCCCTCCCTGGAAGATTCCCCTGAGGAAGGACCTTCTTTCTCAGGGGGACGGCACGATTTGGCACCCGCGTCCCGATCTATGGAACCTACACGTGTGGCTTCTGGACGGGACTCGGAGGACCTCACTGGCCTCCCCCAGGCCGTGATAGACACTATCACTCAGGCTAGAGCCCCCTCTACGAGGCAGGCCTACGCCCTGAGGTGGGGTCTGTTCGTTGACTGGTGTTCCTCTCGCTGAGAGGACCCACGGAAATGCTCGGTCGGAGTGGTGCTTTCCTTCCTGCAAGAGAAGTTGGAGCGGAGACTGTCCCCCTCCACTTTGAAAGTGTATGTCGCAGCGATTGCGGCATATCACGATGCAGTGGATGGTTCATCCCTAGGGAAGCATCACCTGATCGTCAGGTTCCTCAGAGGTGCGAGAAGGATTAACCCTCCTAGATCGCACCTCGTACCCTCTTGGGATCTCTCCGTGGTCCTCCAGGGCCTTCGGGGAGCTCCCTTCGAGCCGCTCAGTTCAGTTGAGCTGAAGTTCTTGACGCTCAAGACTTCGCTCCTGGCTGCGCTGGCCTCCATCAAGAGGGTAGGGGACCTACACGCATTTTCGGTCAGCGATGAGTGCAGACCCGGCCTTGGAGTTGCTGTGTCCCGTCCGTGCCCTGCACGTCTATGTGGACCGCACCCGGAGCTTCAGACGCTCCGAGCAGCTCTTTGTCTGCTTCGGGGGACAGCAGAAGGGGAATGCTGTCTCCAAACAGAGGTTGGCCCACTGGGTAGCTGATGCCATCACCTTGGCGTACGAAGCCCAAGGTGAGCCGTGCCCCCTGGGAGTGAGAGCCCACTCCACCCGGAGTGTGGCCTCCTCCTATGCGCTGGCGCACGGCGCCTCTCTAGCAGACATCTGTAGAGCTGCGGGCTGGGCGACACCCAATACCTTTGCGCGGTTCTACAACCTCCGCGTTGAGCCAGTGTCCTCCCGTGTGTTGGGTAACATCAGGTAATTTGCGGGAGGACGGCTCAGGTGTCGGCTTGCTGCGCCACTCCTCTTGGATCCGTGCGCTATTCTCCCAGTTGTTCCCATGGTCGAACTCTGGGTCCTCCTTGCCCCGCAGTACTGGACTAGACGGAGTAGTCCATACTGTGCTCCGGAGCGGGGCCTCCTTCACCCCCCTCCGGTTGTGGCATCATGTCTCAGTATCTCCACGGAACCCTCCGTGTTTCCCCAGTCTAGTTAGACTTACTTCTAAAGCTTCCACATGACTTAACCGTCATTGTGCTCCGCCCCCCAACGGCTGCTTCAAAACTTGGCACCCCTGGTGGGCCACCACGTGGTCTACAGGGCGTTGGGACGGTTACGCATTGAGCCCTTTGTTCCGACACGCTTGCCTGCCGGCATTGGGTCTCGGCTGCGTAACGCAGTTCAGGATTGTGGCGTTTTCCAGAGGTCCCCAATATTACGTCATTGACGTAACGTCGTAGAGAACGACTGAGGGGGAACGTCTCGGTTACGAAGGTAACCCTCGTTCCCCGAAGGAGGGAACGGAGACGTTACGTCCTCTTGCCACAATCCTGGACTGCGCTGAAGCCGGGTTGCGGCTCGGCTCCTCAGCAAATCTGAATGAGTGGATGCACGCCGCCATCTTATATACCCGTATGTCCGGGGGAGTGGCGCGGCATGCAAATTCCACTCGCCAATGTTCATTGGCTTTTTCTCTTTAGCTCAGAGGTGATAGGGTCTCGTTGCCGATCCCCAATATTACGTCATTGACGTAACGTCTCCGTTCCCTCCTTCGGGGAACGAGGGTTACCTTCGTAACCGAGACGTTCCCTGAGAGGGATCGGAATGCTACATCACCTTGCCATGCTTAAATAAAAATCTTTTACATCTTTTCCGTAAAAGTATTTATCCAGTCATTTTTTGTTTACATTGTGTTGACCACTTCATGTGTGATGCGCTTGAATAAAACTTTAACAAGATGTTTAATAAAGAGAAAGTTACTTGAACTGTAGTTGCATTTTAAAGTTGACTAGTTAAACGACTAAAAAAAAAAAAAAAAAAAATAAAATAAATAAATAAATAAAAATCAAGAATATATTTTTTGCCATATTACCCAGCCCTAGATTAAAAAAAATAAAAAAAAATAAAAAAAAAATAGTAAAACTATTTATATCTATATTCGAAACAGCATAAAAGAGATATAAATCAAGTCTTACAGTCCATAGTTACATGTATTGAACATTTTCAAAATTCCAGATTGTAAATCTAATCAGCCAGTGTACATCTTGAATTAGTTCTCTGTAAAACAATAAATGTGGATAAGCCTACATTTTGAAAATCAAAATCAACCAGTGGAAGGACTGACAAATGTCCAGTTTGTGAATCTAATCAGCCAGTAAAAAATAAACAAATAAATAAATAAATAAAATAAAATAAAAAAAATGAAAAACTCAAAGATGTTTTAACATCATAGGTCAAGCACAAACTTACCATTAGATTGTACAGAAGCAGTGGTATGAGAACTTGTTGCTACAGTTGGAGCTGCAAAGCAACAGATATAAAGTATATGTTTACATAGAAAAAAACAGTGGAAAAGCAGCACAGTGGAATGACAAAACCTGTATTTGCATATGGTGATGAATGGTGTGGTATTTTATTATTATATTTTTGTATTCATTTTGAATTTGAATTGTCTTGAGTTTTGTATTTTTTATATCTGTACCTGAAAAAAGCATAAAATGGATATAAAGCAAGTCTCAGAGTCTTATTGGACATATTAAAAATTCCAGTTTGTGAATCTGATCTGCCAATTAAAATAAATAAATAAATAAATAAATAATTAATATATATATATATATATATATATATATATATATATATATATATATATATATATATATATATATATATATATAAAATGAAAAGCTCAAAGAAGTTTCAACATCATAGGTCAAGCACAAACTTACCATTAGCAGTGGTATGAGGACTTGTTGCTACACTTGCAGCTGCAAAGCAACAGATATAAAGAATATGTTTACATAAAAAAATAAACAGTGGAAAAGCAGCACAGTGGGACCTGTAAATAAATAAATACACCTATTCATATTTGCATGATGGTGACAGGTGTGGAATTTTGTTATTATACATTTGAATTGTCTTGACTTTTGTATTTTTTGTATTGTATCTGTATGATTTCTTTTTCTTCTTCTCGTCCAATGGGGGTCTATGGCAGCCCTATGAAGGGAACGTAGGAAAATTATGAACTTTGGCACACTAGTAGTGATGGACATGAATAGTGAACTGACCAAATTTGGTGTCCCTAGGACCAATTCTATAGCGCCACCAGCAGTTCAAAAATGCAGTATTCAAATGGTCATAACCTTTGAACCCTTCGCTGTAGAAAAATGAAACTTAGTACACCTGATTCCTCTTTTCATGGTGATTACATTCTATAGCTTACTTTAAAACGCCACCCATTACACTAGTGGCCATTTGGGAAAGTACAGTTTTCAGCTTTTTCGCTACTCCCCCTTCAACCGGCTGTTTTTCACATTAATTCAGTTTCTGATATTTTTGTTCTTCCTGCACATTGCTTTTGCCATTAATTGTAGCTTGACAACAGCAGTCAGTGCTCCACACAGAGATTTGATTTCATCATCATCCAGTCCGTTTGGGATGACATGAAGAAACAAAAAAAAAAAAAAAAAAAAAAATTGAGACAGACTGTGTCTTGGAAACATCTCACTTTTCTGTTTCCTTTTGTAATCCCAGACAGACTCAATGATGGTAAGATCTGATATTTGTTTGGAGATTACTGTCTGTTGTCATTGGAGTATATATGTATAAAGAGTATGTATACAGCTCTGGCCCAAACTTCAGTACAGTACAGGTAATAGACAACCTATCAGTAATCGCTCTTGAAGGGTCACGTGAACTTCAATAATTTTCAGACCGTTTTTTTTTTTTAAAGATAAATAAAGACTTTTTCAGCTTTGACTGATTTGAATATAGTCAAGATTTCTCTCTTCTGTCATATTTACTATTGACCTGCAAAAGACAGTATCATTTTCAAAACAAAATCAAAACCATTTCATTTTCAAATGTAAAACACGGTTTGCTGTTTAGCCTTTTTTTTTTATTTATTATTATTCTTTTTTTACATAAAGTAATGTTGCTGTTGAGCGGTTAACTTTGAGAACCAGCTTCTCTTTAAGATGAATAAGGACTTTTCAGCTTGATTTTCAGACTGATTTTTTCCGTCAAGATTTCTCTCTTCTGTCATTGTTACTAGTGACCTGTGATAGACAGTGTCATTGTTTTCAAAAAAAAAAAAAAAAATGTTTTGCCTACACGTAAAGCAGTGTTGCTGTTGGGCAGTTATATAGCTATGGTTGTGTAGCTGAGTTAGCAGGTTGGATTATTTGTTTTTATTTAATTTTTTTCTGATTAAAGAAATTACACTGTACACTTGATTCAAATGTGGATGAATAAATACACTTTGATGTGTGTACATACTGTTGCAGCTGTGTGAGAACACTACCATGCTGTTTCGTGATGGTGGGTGAGAGTGTTAAATAAAGAAAATGATTATGACTGTCCCAAAGTCATTTTTTCCAAAAGATGTTCAGTTGTTTCATTTCTGTTTTTTTTGTTTTGTTTTGTTTTTTTTACATACTTAAAAGCTCTTTATTACACAGATATTACAAACTAGTCAGTGTATTCAGTAGGTTGCTTCAGAGGCATAAGGTATTGCAAGTATAACATACAACAATGCAACAATAATGAAACTATGCATTGATTTATAATACTTAAGTACTTTTAAAAGCAAATACTTCTATACTTTCACTTAAGTAAAAATTTGCATTTGCAACTTTCACTTGTAGTGGAGTAATATTTGACCAGTGGTATCTATACTTTCACTCAAGTAATGGATTTGTGTACTCTGTCCACCTCTGCCTTTAGGACAGGTGTCGAGGCATATAGTGGTCAACACAGATGCCTGCATGATGCGAGCCAGACACATGCTAGTCTGTACAGATAATACAACGACCGTAGCGTACATCAACTGCCACGGTGGTTTACGCTCCCATCACATCACATCACAGATACGGCTTAAAACGCGGTGTGCTGTTCACATTCCAGGAGAGCTCAATCGTGCAGCCGATGTGCTCTCACGACAGTTCACCCTTCCTGGAGAATGCCGACTCCACCTCCAGCCGGTCCAGCTCATCGATTTGGGGAAGCTCAGATAGATCTGTTTGCCTCCCAAGAATCCTCCCACTGCCAGCTTTTATACTACCTGACCGAAGCCCCCCTTGGCAGGGACATGCTGGCACACAGCTGGCCCCGGGGCCTGCTCAAGTACGCCTGTGCAAGATCAGGGTGGACAAGGAGCAGGTTCGGCTAGTTATGCATTACTGGCCCATTTGAATCTGGTTTGCTGACCTCACGCTCCTCGCGACAGCCCCTCCCTGGAAGATTCCCCTGAGGAAGGACCTTCTTTCTCATACACCTCAACTACGTAATGCGATTTGGGTAGACCCCAATACATCACTCAACCTAACGTTGTGGTGAACGACTGGAGTGGAAACATATAGATCATGAACTGTGCTGAATGCCGGGTTGTGGATACACGCTGCCATCCTATATAATCGTATGTATGGGGGGGTGGCTAGGCATACAAATTCCACTCGCCAATGTTCACTGGCCTTTTCTTTTTAGCTCAGAGGTGATAGGGCTCTCAAGTACGAACCCAATACATCACTTGATGTAACGTCTCCGTTCCCTCCTTCAGGGGGTTACAGAAGTAACCTAGATGTTACGTAACCTAGAGACATTCTTCACGTCCATTGCATTCTCAAAATTCTGGCCAGTTGAAATTGGAATATCAAAATCAACAGTGGGCAGTACATGCTTTTCCTATTTAGTACTCAAAATCTGGAAAAGTCTTCCTAGGGCTACATTGTAAAAAGAATGGCATCTTTGTTATATTAGTCTGTCTCATCCTTATCTTGAGGTTAGTATAGTCCACCGGATCAGGTCCACATTCACATTCAGACTAGATGGTGGACCTGCATGACCTCAACACAACCCCTTCACAGTCAGCAAAGACCTAATGAGCCCTCGAGACAGATCTTCAGTGACGACCAGGTCCGACGACTAGATTGGGGAAAACTAAATTGGGGACAACCAATTTATTAATTTGGAACTATTGATTAATTTCCTCAAACTAAAATTGTTTAAAGTTTCTTTTGAATTATTGATATATTACTTTCCCACTTGATACTGTAAAGTTGCTTTGACACAAAAAAGCGCTATATCAATAAAGCTGACTTGACTTGACGAGCCCTTGGCACAGGCCCTGTTTACACCTGGTATTAAGTTACGTTTTGGTCGATCTGCTAAATACAGGTGTGAACAGGATGGAAAACATTTTGAGCTTGTCCACTTTCATCCACTTCCAGAGGTAGTTGAAAACACATTTGATCATTGTTTGAGATTGTTCTCATAGTGTGGATGCTCATGTGGTGGAATGCATTTGAACAGCCACAAAAGACCTGCTCTTTGCCTACTGACCTAATTCTAAAATATTACAGAATGCAGGATGTGTTGTTGAAGCAAGTTAGTCAGACAGGATTTAAACTTTGTTGTCTAAAGTCGGTAAGTTTTCTATGAATACGAAAAATGGCGAAGTTGTCTTACTAATCCTGATTCTAAAACAAACCCACAGCATTCAACATTGTTTTGATAGCATTCATAGCAGAAACGGAAGCTGCTGCTCTTCGTAGTGTTTTCTGTTGTCTCCTTTTATGTTCATATAAACTATGCAAGCTTATTTCACAATATTAGATTAAACAATCAGAAAAAGCCCATATAGTTACTTGCCCACAGACCTTCCCCTCAAAAACAAGGACGGAAGTGGTCGAAAATGGACAAAAGAGATGGTTTAAAAACTAGGTGTAAATGGAAATGTGCCTCCCTTATCTACTTTGGTCTGATCGACTAAAATGCATCGTAGTACCAGGTGAAAACAGGGCCATAATTCCACATGGCCAGCTGCACCAGCTGCACAGCCGTGGCCAATGCACAGTTTTGTCCAAAAGCACTTTTGTGTTTAAGGCCATTGATGAGCCAGTCATCTACTATTGGTAAAAGCAACACGTTCTTACTCTCAACTCTAGCTTGTACTAATCAGAACAATATCTACAACTTTGTATTACAAGCACTGTGTTTATTTGCCCCTTTATGATGAATCGGTTGCTGTATTCCTCTATTGTAAGTTGCTTTGCATGAAGGTGTCTGCTAAATAAATAAATGTAAATGTAATAATTGACTTATTTAATTTGTAGTTCCTGCAGTCCATGTGCAGAAGACTCAGGTGGAAAACTGATGACAACAATGCTATAAATCCTATGAGCCAGGTGCGTAGCTGTCAGTCAGGCCCACCCAGTCAGTTGCTTAGCCTATTCAGAATCAGCTTATCAAAATTCTCGGCCGAGTCCAACCTGTGACCGTCTTTTTCCCCCCTTCTCCCAAAACAGCCTCTAACTACCTTTTCAGCTATTAAAATTGTTACATTTTGTATGTAATGGCAAAGGGATTAAATTTGGTTTCGTTTTTTTATTAAGTTAATTTAGAAAGACGTTTGGAGCATTTTTTTGTTCGTTAAATATAAGTTTTCGTTTTTTCAAAGGATCGAACAGCAGCCAGCAGAAGACTGTTCATAGTCTGTTTGATCAATTTACCTTCTCAAATCATCAAAATCTATAGATATGAAACAGTTCAAGTAGCTATGTGTCATGAACTGTGCCGTTGTGGCTTCACCCCTAGAGGGAGCCTTCATTTCACTATGGACATTTACTCACTACATTTCTCATAACCCCATTCTCATGAACTTCCTGTGTCCTCTCACCTCTCACCCCTGTCGGCCATCTTGCTTATCACACAGTATAAATAGACTGGTTTGTTCACTGTTTATTTGCGAAGTCTTGATTAGTGAATACTGTAATTTCTGAGCGTTATTTCCTGGTTGCCCTCCCGTTGCCGAGCTCCTTTGTTCCTGGTTTCCCGTGACTGTTCTCTGCCCGCCTATCGACCCCTTGCCTGCCCTCAGATTACTCTTAGCTCGCTGCCGGCCCCAGACCCCCATGCTCAGATATTGACGCCTCTTTGTTTGTCCTTCGTTGTCCCTGTCCTCTCCTGTTTTGACCTCGCCTGTACGACTACGATTGCTATTAATAAAGCTTGCATTTGCACCTGTCCACGTCCCGTTTTGTTACACTATGAAACAATGTTAGTTTAAATGTTAAACCTAGATAAATGTATGCTATTAGGCACATATCCAATCGTTTTTGCGGAGAGGGGAACCTGAACCCCCAGGACATGGAGGCGCCAGTGCGATCATTTGCATATTTTCAGTGGAAACAATTTAAAATTATCCATCATTTTTGCTCACAAAGGTAAGAGTAATAGATCATTCGGAAATATAAAGGGTCTACTTTTATTTGTGTGCACTCACAATATTAACAAAACGTTACAAACAGTGTTTTTATAAAATAAAGAAAACAAACATGATGAGACAGCTTTCTGCCATCTTGTACTTCAATAGGAGCGCAAAACAAAAATGAAACCAAAACTCACCGCATACATGCCTCACAAACATGATATATAAATAGAAAGCTTTAAATTATTACTTAACGAAAAATAAAACAAATAAAAATTTGTAAAGACTCATTTCTCTTTAAAGGTGCGTCCAAAGAGTGTATTGCAATTCAGGTTTTTTGCGACACCATCTCAGAATACACTAGTTTATTAATGAACCATTCAGATATTTTCTTACCCTCTTTCTTAGTTTCCCCCGACACATTCATTGTGTTCATTTTTGCTGGTGCTTTGTGGCAAAATGTTGTTGTGTTTCGTCTTTCAGAAGGCAGCTCATATGCTGTTCCTACCGTTATGCTCTGCTTATAATGACATACAGGCTTTTGCTGTGATTATTCAAGCAGGTGTAGTTGCGTTGGTCAATTTTAATAACAGATGCATTTTTGACTAGGCCCACCCAATTTTCTCTGGGCCCACCCACATTGTGAATCCTGGCTACGCTACTGCTATGAGCCTCTAGAAATATCTCAAGTGAACAGAACAGCCCGGTTTGAAGTGGCGCAGAGCTGACAGATGGTCTCTATGTGCAGGCAAAACAGACTCAGATTAAAAGGCATCGACAAAACAGATTCAGATTAAAAGGCATCAGACAAAACAGACTCAGATTAAAAGGCATCAGACAAAAAGACATCAGACGAAGCAGACGCAGATTAAAAGGCATGAGACATAAAAACATCAGGCGAACCAGGTCTGTATCAAATACGTCACCTTGCGATTTCCCCATCCCCTACCTGGAAAACCCAGACATGTGACAAACAGCATTTTTGGGGATCTAAATAAAATTATAATGTCCTTCGTTTTACTAATACATGTTTTCGTAGTTTTGTAAAGAATGTCTAGGCTAAAATGGCTAAAATAATTTAAATTGTATATATTTAATATATCTAATCTATGGAGCTGATTTTGTCATCAGAACAGCCTGTAAAACACTTGCATTGTTTTGGATCAAATAAATGCAGGCTTGGTGAGCAGAGGAGACTTTGTTTAAAAAAAAATAATACAAATCTTACTGTTAAAAAACTTTTGAGTGGTAGTGTATATTTTTGTAAACTTTTAAATAGAATTATTTATGTAAAAAATAAATATAAAAATACCCAATGAAGCAATAAATGTATTTTTTATTCATGTATGTGGAGAACCTGGGCACATTTCATATCAAGTTGTGACGAACAAGGCCTGAAGGTCAATATCATGTTATATAATCTATCAATACAAGAAAATTTGCCTTGCATAGGTCAAAGTCAATCATAATAAATGTGAATTTATCTTATCACATAAATAATCAAGGTAAGGCTTAAAGGTTTTATTAACAATTAGCCTAATGTAATCAATGCATTAGTGTTTTACAGGCTGTTATGATGAAATCTATTAAATATATTCGATTTAATATGTGCCATTTTAGTCTAGACATCCTTTACAAAACTATGAAAATGTGTATTAGTAAAACAAAGGACATCGTTTTATTTAGATCCCCGAAAAGGCTGTTCGACATATGTCTGAGTTTCCCAGGTAAGGAAATCACAAGGTGACGTATTTGATACGGACGTGGCTTCCGACGGCACACGTTCGCCAGATGTATTTTTTGTCTGATGCCTTTTAATCTGAGTCTGTTCCGTCTGATGTCTTTTTGTCTGATGCTTTTAAATCTGAGCTGTTTCGTCTAATGTCTTTTGATCTGAGTCGATGCCTAATTGTACGAGACCTGACACCTGACGTTGTTTTTCCTGAGACCTAAGCCTTTTAGTCTGAGGCACGATGCCATTTTGTCCAGTGACTTAAGCCTTTTATTTTGAGGCATGACGCCTTTTTATTTTATGATTGAGGTCTGAGGATATCCTAAAATGTACACCGTACTACGTGCAATAAAAGACCAAACAATATAATGCAAGCACTATCAAAGGTTTTACCACAAACACAACACGTTCTCACTCCCAACTCGTCACATATTGAAGCTTGGTCAGGACCCCTTTGGCAAGCAATATAATGCAAGCACTATCAAAGGTTTTACCACAAACACAACACGTTCTCACTCCCAACTCGTCACATATTGAAGCTTGGTCAGGACCCCTTTGGCGTCGGATTTTGATGCACAGGGTACCCCTTCGGCGTCATTTCCTGACGTGCAGGGTCCTCCACTACTTTAAATAAGAAACCTTTTGCATCAATAAGCTGATGCGAAAGGCACTGGGAATTGTATCGTCATGATTAAATTATATATTGGGTAATAATATTGCCATTATTGCATTTATATTGGGGTGTGATTTTTGAATGCAAACAGGCACAATAGTTTTATTTATATTACACTATTTACACATTTATGAGCACTTAACCCAACCCCTGCCCCTAAACCTAACCATTTATTAATAAAATACAGATAACAGGCAGATACAATTACAGTCACCATTTATTTAAAAAAATATGAATATTCCAAGTCTTCCGAGGCAAAACGATCAATTTGTGAGAGGAACAGATGCGATCGCCGTCTCCTTCAGTCGTAAAGCTCATCCTGTTTGCCGCAGTCCATGCACAAATTCAAAAAATGCCGCCAGAAGAAGCCTTTTATGTCAGCCTTGGTTGAGAAATTCTATTGGCCCTTGTGTGTCTTGTGACCGATTGCGTCATGCTGTTCTGAAATGCCATTGGCTCTTGTGTGTCTTGTGACCTATTGCATCATGCTAATGTTTGGAAGTATCTTTTGAATGAAATGTAAGCGTGTTAATGGAGCGGGATCATTTTCAGCGATTAAGACCTTATGTTTTACTTTCTTCTTCGTATAAAGATATCGTAATGCTTTTATACTGCTTCTTTATGGTCAGTTTTTGCAATAAATTTCTGTGCCTACACTTATATTTGCCTGTGTTTTATATTGTTCAGAAGTGCGTAACTGTTAGGGAAGGGGTGGGTTTTGCTCCAATCAAAAGTATACATTTATATGAAATTATTTACATCCTTTACAAATGCATGCAAACCATTAAATTAAGACAAACAACTGAAAACAATGGAGGAGTCAAAATGTGACTCCAAGGGGACCTGACCAAGCGTCAATATGTGACTTGGGAGTGAGAATAGGCTCGTTTGAGATGAGCAAAATCTGCGCAGAACCGATCACCGGTGACCAGCGCGAGATGCATGCCGGCTAGAAATGCGTCCGAGTTACGTCTGCCTTGCTCTGATGTCATGCTGACGTGTGCCAAAAAACTCTAGCGACCACGAGGCGGCTGTGTCGGATTGAGCAGTCAAGCGCAGTAGACTGCGCTGACCAAAAGCACGATGGGAAACGACTGGCTGACGACACATCTTAATGCTCATTGGTTCAGACAACTGTGATGTTGCCGTTCTTTACTATAATGTTTTATTTTTAATCTAATATTATGTGGTTATCTGTTTGAATTATGCATGAATATTCCCAAACACTATAGCAATGCGATCTCTGTGTAAAATAGGTGATTGTTGCAATATTTTTATAAAAATCTATTAAAATTGTCCGTCTTGACTGAACTTATTTCACTCCTCCCATGACTGCAGCCGCGTACTCTCGCCTACATTTCAAGCAAGGCAAGTCGCATCTCAAACAAGCCTAACTTTATACTGACATCGCGAGGCCTCTTTTCACCTCAATGAGTATCATTGTCACGTTTAATATTGCGAGATCATGTGCGCTCCCGAGTTGGCTCTGTATATCAGACCCGCTGCATTGTTCATTTTATGTGAAAAGATTGTTTTTTCGGAAAAAAAATAATGAACACTAATTTCATATATACTGCCTTTTAAAATTCAAGTGCTTTTCAAGTACCTTCTCAAAAATATGACTGTTTTCAAGGGTTTTCCAGGACTTAAATTTCAAAAAGTACTTTAACCACCTTGTACAATTATTATTATTTTTTTTAAATTTAAACATTTTATATTAGAATATATTTTTTATAATCCTACTGCTCAAAATACCTGGATTTGTTTTTTCAAAATAACCACTAAATGGAGTCAAGATATATTTTTGTTGTTGATATGGACTACATTGGTGAGAGTAATGTTCACTGTGAAACTTGAGATATACCTGAAAGAAAACAGATTTGGCCTCACTTCCCAGTTTGATAATAGTAGTCTATATCCGGGACCATCTGTCAAGATTTTTGATTGATGACTTCCGGTCTAAACTTTGACCTTTCACCCCTCCCCCTTGCGACCTTTGTGACCTCGCCCCTCCCCCTCGTGACCTTGCTTGCTGACCCGGTGACCTGTTAATGACGTCCAGATGTGAAAATAGGGATAACTGAAATTCCAACGATGACCTGCTGACCTGTCAATGTTGTCCAGATGTGAAAATAGATATAATTAAAATTCCAACGATGAACTCGTGACGTGTTAATGATGTCCGCATGAGCAATATGAAGATTGATGGTTATTGATCTCTGACCTGTGATAAATGAAGTCATGAGGATAGTTTTTGAACTTTTATGGTCCGTTTTGAACTCACATCCGGGGCTATCTGCTGACCACATGGTCAGCTGCATTACATTGCATGTTGTGTTATGCACTCTCTCTCTCTCTCATACACAGACACACACACACACACACACACACACACACACAGACACAGACATTCAATCATACAAGTCTTATTCTCTTTTAAATACAATAAATAGAAATAAATTATGTGATCACACACAAACAATATAAAACAAAAGTATTTACAGTATTTATTTGAAATTGTATGCATTTTTCCAGGAGCTGGAGAAATACATTTTCAAGTAAGATTACAAACACCAAATGTTAAAATAAGTAAAAAGGGGGAAAAAATATTTTAGCAGGCCAAATAAGAAGGGCTATTGGGGCCCCTGACATGTTTGGACATGTCAAATGTTTTATGGAGGATTCCATAGACATAATTCAATTCAGTTAATGAAGTTAATCAATTTTACACTTTTCGCAAACAAATTGTTATAAAGCAGTTTCACAGATATATTATAAAACCATTTAATTATAAAAACTGTGATATATACATAAGAATAAATATATATAAGTAATTTATTTGTGTCTTAAAGATGAATATAAAAAAAAAATACAATAAATATATAAATAAATATCCTAAAATCACATGTATTTGATTATAACGGTTTAAACAAACGGTCTGACAAAGATTCTCAATGAAGATGAAGATTTTGTGAAACAAGATTTCTCAGTGTCTGAATATCGTGTGGGAATATTCGTGTTTGATAAGAAGCAGAAAACTGTACGTTTTGAATGATTACGAGGAATATACGAGATATACATCTGAATGTAACTACCTGCTTTTGACCGCCATAGACTGGACATACTTTTACAATCAAATTTGGGGAGAATTACATTTTGGAAAAATCATGTACGTTTATCTGTGGGATGCTGTCACAGCTGGTATGCGGTACCGTGTGGCAACGAGGCCAGAATACATACAGATAAAAATGATTAAGAAACAATAATGAAGAAACGATCTTGCATGATTTAAAAAATGTTACCGCCGTGTATATAAAATCTAAGATAACATAAAAATGTCTCGAATGAAGACAGAGTTTTAAAAAGCAATATCTTATTAAATCAACCAAATTTACAGAAATATTGACGTATATTGGCCTAACAATTAAAATTAGGCGGGAAAATAAGATAAGGATGGTGAAACTGCGGTAAACAAATTCAGTAAACAGAAAGAGCGAACCGAGTCATGGAAACTTATTTAATTGTTCTGGTTTCAAAGTGTAACGCTATGAAAAAACTTTGCGGTTTCTATCGCACAATGGTATGACGAGGCCAAGCGTAGTAGCATGGATATTTTGTAACAGCCTAAAAACTAATATTTAAGCTAAACAGACAATGAAGGAATGGCGCATGAAACTGCAACCACAAACATCATTAACTTAAATGAACAAAAGACAATAACCACCAATATTTGTTCACACAGTTAACTTTATTTAAACGTCTCGCTGATATAAAATGACCCCGAGTTGTTAGAAAAGAAATGCATACCGACATCACTGCGATGTTCATCATTGAGCCGAATTGCCCGAATGAATCATTTTGCAGAAATAAATTGGCTTTTGCATCACTAACACAGATCACAAAGCGGGTTTGTAACATCACAACACAGAAGGAACATATACTTCACAGAAAGCGTGGACATGCGAGTCTTTTTATATAGGGTATCTAAGCGTGCGTATAATCAGAAGTCCACCAATTTAGAGCGCTGCCACGTGCGAGTATTTTGGGACATGGCGGCCGTGTTTGAAGTCCGAGGTGTATGTTGGGTATGGTAGTTCCCTGACCTGGAAGCCTGCAGCGTTTGAATGAAGTATTAGTGAAACATGTTCGATTTAACATCTTTGTTAAAACACATTTAGACTAAACAATTATGTTCAAGAATAATACAGTATACATGTGCTAAAACAGACTTGCCGTGTATGTTGTAATGGAGCTCCCGTTGTTAAGTTATCTTGTGAAGCATTAGGTGTTAGGATTTGTGTGCTCTTGAAACCAAATAACTGACTTTAAAAAAAGTCAAATGTTAACAATTACAAAGAGGTTACATCTGAATATTTGTTCACACCCCCATATAGATGTATGATTTCTTTCATAAAATGCAGTGACTTGTCTAAAATTTGAGACACTAATGTTTCAGGGTTTAGGACGCACGCTTATTCCATAGCTTGATTTATTTTCTATTTGGGATGGTGTATATTTATTTTCTGTTGTTAGATGCCAATGTTTCCTTTCATAGCTATACATAGACAGTATCCGTTTTAAATGTGTATTTAATCTCAGAACAATCTCAAAATGAGTCTGGTTTTGCGGTGACTGTGCTAAAAAAAAAATTATTATAATCGTAATTCAAGTGATGAAGGATTTTGAAAGTCTGCCAGTACTTAGTTGTTGAGTCTAACTGCAATGTTAACCCTACATGGTTTACATGTTTCAAAAACATTAACAGTTGAAAACATTACATATTTAGAAACGTAATAAAAGTTTGTTGAATGTGATCAGTTACATTACTTTTTAAAGTGATTATAATAGTTACACTACTTAACATATTTGAAATATGGTAAATTTTAATCTATTAGTAAACTTCCCAACACTGTGCGCACAAATATTCCATCAGGGTCTCAGCTACAGCTAAATGATAAAACAAACTTAAGGATGTTGTTGGTAGTTTGTAGGTGTCTGTGAAAGGTGTGTGTATGCACAAGAAAGATTGAAAGAAAAAATGTTTTAGGGTAAAGATGTAATTTTATTACAAACTATTAGCATTCTAACTAAGAAACGTAACAGTTTTGTTATGTTTTGATGAGAATGTCAGATGTGGTATATAAATTAAGTCTTTTTTATTGATAGAATCATGCTGAACTTACAATCTACCAAATCAGAACAATTTCAGCACACGGTAGTTGCTTTTGCTTATGACCGCCGAGAAGTACACATAGGCCTACTCTATGCAGATGATAAAAGAAACGGGTTCTTGGTATGCCGAATAAAATGTGAATCGGCTATCAGAACAAGAGGTCTAAATCTAGCGGCATAAGGAAAAAGTAATTTAAAACAACGTTTATAAAACATATAACTAAACGATTGCTAGCGGAATTTTTTACATTCATATGGTCATTTTCTTAGTGATTTGGGCTCTTGAGTTACATAGGGGTTTTGTGTGCACAAAGTTCTTTATATTTTGTATCTGTATCTTTTCAAGTGTGTGAAACTTTAACAACCTCAAACTTTACAGAATGTCTAGCTTTGAGAGCAATGGTGAGATATGTTTCAGTTGTAAGTGTAAAACAACAAGCCTTGTGTTGACGGTTCATCGTACGGATATGGAGGCGGATAAGTACCCTAAAAGAAATTTAGTCAAACTCTCAAGTAGAAATTTTCATTTATTTCTATAAACACTGAATGCTGATGGCTTTCAGAGAGAAAGCCTCACCTACAGTCATAGTAATGACATATGCAGTCCAACAACCAAAATGTGTACAGTGTCACCCATAATCCTGATCATTTGACCGAGTAAAACACCAGTCATATTAGATCAAGAGGGTTTTATGTATGCATTATGGTCCCTTTCTTAAATGATGTGCAACTAGGCTTCTTGAATTTACAGTTGTGTAAATGGGGAAAAAGCATGGACAATAAGGTTTTAAAATATAGGTTTTCAACCTATTCTATATGCGAGTCAAAAATAATGACTTAAAAAATGGTAATAAACAGATGAAGCAAGCTCAACTGATACAACTCAACACAAAGCCATTGTACTCTTGCAAAAATATCAAATAAAATATGTTTTCTTTGTTCGGTTCAGAAACAGCATCTGGATATACGCATTGTGTAAAACATATTTGGTAGCATGATTCATGTTTCATCATGTATCGACCACATAATTATTGGACTGAAAAAAAATCTAAACGTTTGTAGAAATAATAAAAGTAAATATTATAAATTATAGAGAATTGGCTAATGACATTGTGTCAAGACACATTTGGTAGCCTTTTATTAACATTTTCAAGCTAGATTAAACAGTATAGAATATTTGATTTTGGGAGAAAGTTGCAAACTAACTTTTAGCATTTTCACCCAGGGTCATTAGTGCTGACCTGGACTGTTGACCTTTCTAAATGGTGTCATTGTCTTTGTGTGTGTGTGTGTGTGTGTGTGTGTGTGTGTGTGTGTGTGTGTGTGTGTGTGTGAGAGAGAGAGTGCAGTGGACAGTAAGGCATTCCTTGTTTATTAAAACATATTTGTCAACATGATTATTTTGTTTTATGATGTTTTGACCCCACATTTACTAGGTAAATTACTTGAAATTGAATCTTGTAGAAAAATAGTAAAATTATATAGATCTATGTGACTTGCGAACCCTTAAAACTTAAACATAGTATTGCCAAAATTCATAAACTTTTAATGATCAGACTTGTTTGACAGTATACATCTAGTTGAACATGTTTTAGTTGAGTTTAGTTCTATTTTAAAACACACTTATTTGTTATTACCTTTGAAGAAATAACACACTTAAAGAACATTCTGTAAAAATGTTAAGCAAATTAAAGTGTTTGAAGTGGAATAACTATAATAAAATTATACTTTGAGGCTATGTCAAACCATTTCTATGAATGGTTTGGAAATAAATGTTGCACATTCAAAAAGATCACTTAGAAAACATTAACAGACTAACATCTCAGATCATTTGGTCTGTATCTCCTCCCTCACCCCTCCAGTCTCTCTGTGAGGGTCTGCAGCAGACTGATCTGCAGTTTCACAATGGACAAGACATGGGACTGTCAGTTTTTTCTTAAACTAAATGTTAATTAATTTATTTATTTTTTTTATTTTTTATTTTTTTGTAAATCATTCATCCATGTTTGGACATCATTGCATAATCTACATTTGAAAATTGAAAAAAAGTGCCATGTTTATTTTTAAATTGAGTGTTATAGTCACACATTTTATTTATTACCATCTTCTTTAAAATATAGATAAGTTCCTTTATACAACATGTAAGTGTGTGTGTGTGTGTGTGTGTGTGTGTTTGTTTGTCTATAGTTGTTTATATGATTTATCAAAACACAGATTTGTATGATTAAATGGTTTTACACTGTTATAATTACATAAATGTGATTTTTGAGTCACTATAATTAAAATACTTACAAACATACTAAACAATGGTTTATTTAAAATGTTTATTTAAAATATATAAAGATTTGTGTGATGGCTAGGTACACAGTTTTTACTGTAAAAAAAAAATCATTATGCCTACTCAGTGTCCCCCAAAAACAAAAAACAAAAAAAACAAAAAATAAAACAATGTGTATGCACGTGTGTTTCATGTATCCCCTTGTTGTGCAGTAATACAGTACATCAAATGTATTAAGCACAATTTCTCTCCATGATCATAACAACCTTTTAAATGATAAATTATGTGAAATTATGTTTTTGAAAATATAATTAAAATAAATGCAGAAAGTTTACTGTGATAGGTAGATTTAGGTGTTGATACAGTGTTACAATCAAAAGTTTCTATGGAAAGCTTCCATAAAACATGGAAACATGGTCGGGGTCCACAATATCCCTTGACCTGTTAAAATAAAAAGGTTCCTTTACTTATTTTGACATTAGTGTTTATAAACTTACATGACAAACACTTTGAGATTTATATTTCATCATATATCTCTCACTAGAGATTCAATGATGAATCATTATTTTGAACAAAGGCCTCTGTGCTATCCTCTGTGAGGAAGCATCACAGCATGCACGCCCCAAAGGCGTCGTGGATGGAGATTCTTGCCGGCACAGTGGTGCTGGAAGGCACACATGCAATGCACACACACAAAATAACCTATTGTGCCTTTTAAGCAGAGCAAAACATTTAGGGGCTGCAAACTATTACCCTTATCTGACGCTTCTAATCACCTCCACACGTGTCATGCCAAGTAACACACCATTTTGGCAGGAACCTTTGCCGTGTGAAGAGCACTCACACTACTGTTTTATATTTCAACTTAAACTAAGTTAATTTTTGTAAACCGTTGGCCATCTTTGCACAAGGAAATCTGTTCTTGCTAGAAAAATATAAGATGATTTATATTTATTTTTATATTTGTATTTATTATTATTTTTATTTATATTCATCTTTAAACAAACATAAATTACTTTTTATATATTTACTCTTATGTATATATCACAAATTTATAGGATTAAATGGTTTTAAACCGTTATAATCAAATAAATGTGATTTTAGGATATTTATTTATATATTTATTGTATTTTTTTTTTATATTCATCTTTAAGACACAAAAATTACTTTTATATATTTATTCTTATGTATATATCACAGTTTTTATAATTAAATGGTTTTACTCTGCTATAATTAAAAAAAATGTGGTTTTGAGGTCATTATGATTAAAATATTTACAAACATACTAAACAATGCTTTATATAAAATGTTTATTTAAGATATGTAAAGATTTATTTGACGGTACAGTTTTTACTCTCAAAATCATTAAACTTATGGAGTGCCCCTAGAAAAACATTAAAAACCATTGTGTGTGTGTGTGTGTGTGGTTCCCTTGTTGTGTAGTAATACTTCAAATGATTGCCCTGAGCAAAATGTGTAAATGTACTGTTATGGGTAGGTTTAGAGGGTGATACTGTATAAAATGTATTAATATAATGTAAAATATAAAAGTTTCTAAATATAAGGTACTTAAATTTCTGTGAAACTGCTTTATAACAATTTGTTTGCGAAAAGCGTAAAATTGATTAACTTCATTAACTGAATTGAATTATGTCTATGGAATCCTCCATAAAACATTTGACATGTCCAAACATGTCAGGGGCCCCAATAGCCCTTCTTATTTGGCCTGCTAAAATATTTTTTCCCTCTTTTTACTTATTTTAACATTTGGTGTTTATAATCTTACTTGGAAATGTATTTCTCCAGCTCCTGGAAAAATGCATACAATTTCAAATAAATACTGTAAATACTTTTGTTTTATATTGTTTGTGTGTGATCACATAATTTATTTCTATTTATTGTATTTAAAAGAGAATAAGACTTGTATGATTGAATGTCTGTGTCTGTGTGTGTGTGTGTGTGTGTGTGTGTGTGTCTCTGTGTCTGTGTCTGAGAGAGAGAGAGAGAGAGAGAGAGAGAGAGAGAGAGAGAGAGAGAGAGAGAGAGAGAGAGAGAGAGCGCATAACACAACATGCAATGTAATGCAGCTGACCATGTGGTCAGCAGATAGCCCCGGATGAGAGTTCAAAACGGACCATGGCTTCATTAATCACAGGTCAGAGATCAATAACCATCAATCTTCATATTGCTCACGCGGACATCATTAACAGGTCACAAGTTCATCGTTGGAATTTTAATTATATCTATTTTCACATCTGGACAACATTGACAGGTCAGCAGGTCATCGTTGGAATTTCAGTTATCCCTATTTTCACATCTGGACGTCATTAACAGGTCACCGGGTCAGCAAGCAAGGTCACGAGAGGGAGGGGCGAGGTCACAAAGGTCGCAAGGGGGAGGGGTGAAAGGTCATAGGTTAGACCGGAAGTCAATCAATCAAAAATCTTGACAGATGGTCCCGGATATAGACTACTGATAATTACTGTAGTTACCAGGGCTGGACTGGGACAAAAAAAATCGGCCCTGGCATTTTGGCCCAGACCGGCCCACATACGATCAAAATGCTACCCATCTTTGCAGGCCCTTGAATACATATACTAACTCCTATTCCATAAAAGCACTAAAGCCATATATAGGAAAGAGTGAAAGACACATTAAAAACTTCTGAAAAGTGTAATTTAATATAATAAATCTATAATCCACACTGATGAATCCTGTGTGTTTGAGGGAGAAAGAGAAGAGACATGATAAATTGTTGATCAGACTGTTTCCCATAGTATAGCATTAAATAAACAGTAAAATTACTTTAAATGGGTGCTTGTGAACTTCTTGGATGAACCTTTAAAAGCAAAAGTCCCCCTGCTCCCTGCTCTTTCTCTCACTGACACTGTCTTCTTCTAAGGATGCTATCTCAACCTGGCTCAAAAAGACATAAGGAGTGACTATATGTGGTGAATTATTGTTAACATAATGCAGTCAGGTACAGTATTAATATTGTCTGATAAAAGAGGCACGCAAATCTGCATCTGCATAATATACGAAATGGGCAAAGTTGTTAAATAAGGAAAGAAACAAATACAGTAGTGTGGGTGTCTCACTTTAATTTCTGTATACTGTTCATAAACATTTTTGTTAGGTCCTAAAAATACACTATTTACTCTACAGCCTAATTAAATAATGAACATAACAAAAACACTGCCTGCTGACTCACCGTTACTGCTTAACAAAATATTGTTAAATAATAAAAGCAATGTATCAGAGACTATTACAAATTAAAACGTTTAACTCAACAGGGAAACATCAAAAACTAGCCTAAAGATCTGCTATTTGTCTTAGACTTAGCCTGTGTGACAATGTGCAGAATAGTCATTTTGACCACCTTATAACACTGAGACGTTATAGCGTTGCTTGCTTACTCCCGCGGACATAAATGCAACAAGCCAAACTCATAGTCGCAGAGCGAAGCATGCAATTAATTTATTACAGCGCTAATCACCATTATTTTGTGTTTTTGGCTCAATTTTATCAAGGGTATCTACAATTATTATACAGCCTAAGTGTTCTGAAAGCAGTTCTGCTTACTGCAGGGCAGTATCTACACTCATTTCCACTCTCTCCCTTTCTTTATCCTCTTCGATCTCACCGGCGCTTTCAGTGCCACCGGCATCATCACCACTCTCATCAGCCACGGCAGCTGATGAAGGTCCTGCTGCGGCAGAAAACATATGTGTTACTTTGCAACACTTTTGCAGCGTAGGTTTGAAGAGCCTTTCTTTTTTCCCGCAATTTCTCTGCGCCTACCTTTCGTTTCTTCTCCATCTCTCTCTTGACTATTTTGACAGATACACACACACACCGACGCTGCACGCACACACTTAACCCAAAATGGGAGTTGCCTAAAGATGTGATTGGGTCAGCCCAATGTCAGTTAAAAAAAGAACCAATGGGCTGCAGATTAAATGTCACATGGGCCGGTCTGTTAAAAAAAAAAATCCTACGCTGACTTTTTTTTTTTTTTTTTTTTTGACAAATTCATTACACAGCCGCAAAGACCACAGCGCCGTCAACTAATTGGGCAGAAAAAACTATAGACTGCTAAGAGTTTTATGAGCTGATAAGACATCGGCCGGCCCAAAAAGTACGTCGGCCCACCGGGAAAATGCCCGGTCTGCCAGATGGCCAGTCCGTCCCTGGTAGTTACCATGTTCTGAACATCACATCCTTTCTTTTTCCCTCAGATGTAATATATCTAGGTTGTTGAATAAAAATATTTCGACTTTATATCTAAACATTACCTCAGTTTAGCACCAGCAAGCTTGTTAGCTAGACAGTTAGGGTCAATATTAATATTGACTTATTTTCAGTATGGAAGTGTGGGGGAGGAGTTAGGATTAGGGGTGGGGTTAGGATTAGGCAATCAGGTAGTGATTTCAACGAGAGGGGGTAATAATTTGGTACAACAATTCGAAAATGGGCACAACACCGGCAATGCTACTAGGTCCCCAATCCAGAATCGTTCCCGGAATCAATCCCAGGATGAAGGTAGAGGTCTGCATTCCCGTGGTTCTCCCACAGGACCCGCGAGACCAGACTAGATTTCTTACTACGTGGGAATAAATTTCCAAATAAAACGCGGTAGGGGTCGGTAACTCTGGTGTAATTTGAACGGAAGCGGGCCGTCTAACAATATCCCGTTACCGACGTCCTTTCTGAACAGAATTTCTGCGCTTTACACATTGTTATCATATAACAGTTCTCTTGCTGGGCGTTGTAGTGTGAGGTCTCCAAAGAAACAACACCCCAATCATAAAAACTCGCTAATGGACACCCCCCCGGTATCTGGCAAATCTCTGGAAGGCCCAAATGGCTGCCAGACAGACTGAATCCACACTTAAAAGTGCCCTTTTGACAACGAGTGTAAATTAAACCCCCTCCTTCACCAAACAACTGAGATAACTCTCACTTCTCCTTTCAACTTCAAAGTCGTCGGTGGGGGAAGATGGGACTTGAGAATTGCCATACGGCTCAGGAATGGAGGACCTTGCATCTGGACAAAGGGAAGAATCCTTATTCTCAGTTGTGGCTACCAAAAAAGGGACAGAAATGTATAAAATGTATACCCTGTTACATTAATTGTCTCTCTATGTTACTCTACCTCCTTAATAACCTCAGGGACAAACATATTGGAACTGTATCTTGCCTGTATTTACATTTCTGTATAAGCTATAAGTAGTAATGGGTATAATCTCTACGTGTTTGATATCTAAATGTTTCTCTTTTAATTTACTAAATGATAGTGCATAGCTTTGTGTTGTGTCTCATACTCCTATCATTTTATTCTAGTCCAAGTTGATTTAATCTTCTGATGTGTGAATTCCTACGAGCGGGTGATGAATGCAAATGAGAACTGGACTAAGACATAGGAACGCACTTCGCGCCCAAATCCGAACTAGTACATTGGCTGCTCCACCCGAAAGAGGTGGAACACATCAGATCTTTAAAACACCAGCGCACAGAGAAACTGTGCTTGTTTTTTTGATCCGGTGACGCTGCTCGTCTCCGCGCACGTGCTAGTCACTCTCTCTTTTGAGACCGGTTCTCCCTCTCTTCGGGACCGTTTTCTTTTCCGCAGTTTACTTTGGCTGGATTCGCCTCATTTCGTCAACTTCTTCGGAAAGCCACGGAATCGGACGGACACACTCACTCCCAATCGCACTGAACCAACCCGGACTGAACTCTTTCTCTCTCTCCTCGCGGATCAGGACCTGAAATAGCGCCCACTCCGAAATCAATGCAAGTATCTGATTTAACTTAACAGCTGCGCTTAAGATTTGCCCCTTTTAATTAAGGTGAAACTTCCAATGGTTCGTGCAGATGTGGATAGCTGATTTAATACTGTACTTTCACTTTACCCACTTTTTCTACCTTTTCTTACTTTTCGTGTTTTATGTATGTATTGTTTTGGTTTGCTAGTTAGTTATTTTTCCCCTCGTATGTAACCAATAAACCCTCATTTGTATTCCCAGTTGAACTTGTTACCGCTCATTGCTCACATTTCATGTCACTTAAACTGAAGTGATTTCGTTACAAGATCTGACAAAGTATCGTAATCTAGCCAATTACGGTAAGAATATTGTTTTCCTTGGCCAGGAAAGTAAATTTCTTAGAATTAATAGAAAATCGATTATGCTCTCGGCGGACGAGCGCATCCAAGCTCAGTGTTGTTATTGATTCTGCTGCGTCAGAGAAGCATATAAAATATCTATAATTAATAACCATTGATTACGCATATTTTATTGTGCTTAAATTAATAACTTTTGTTACATTATTTGGTGGAGTGAATGCGGCCAGTTTAAAACTTTATTTGTGAGCAAAATTGGTATACCAGTTCATCTGTGTTTACAAGTGTGCGTAAAGCGCGCTGGGCAAAATCAGATTCGCCCCTTGTTTTGTTTTATGAATGAATGCTGCAGTTAAACGGGCCGAGACAGACTAACTGTTAAGGGCGTTTAGAGTTAACTCTAATTTGTGTGGCTCTTATGAGATGAAAATTCCTTTTAATGAGCCTCACTAGCGCTACTGCGCGGAGACAGAATCTGTGTTATTACTCAGAGAAACTGTTAATGAGGCTAGGTAGTTGCAAAATTTCGTGACCAAGACGAGAAATTCCTTGCTCCACGAAGTTGCTGAACCAAAACAGCTGCTGAGCTTTCTAACCAGGAAAATAAATAGCCTAACTGTTAATGATGGTAAGCAACTAAACTGTTACCGCCAGATTCTGGGCGAAGCGGCCGAATGAGAAGGTATAGCCAATCTATTGATACATTGCGCATCCAATGTTTTCGCTGGCTGTACCCATTTCCCAGTTAAACATTAGCTTTGCTACCTAATGTCTGACTTTCTCGTTTTCCTCCTTGAGCATGAAGGATGTTGTTAGCTTTATTAACTTTAATTTAGCACGCGGTAAATGACTATTGCAGGAAGAAAAACGGGAGGCGGAAAGGATGTTGCTTCTGGTTTTACGTACTTTATCGTAATGTCGGCCAACAGATGACTACCGCTAAAAAGGGAAATGTGATATCAAATCTTGATCAAGTTAAAGTGTATGACGGTGAAACTCCGTTGTGTGTTTGTGTTGTGTATTATTATGTGTTAACTCCGTTAGGATCCACTGAGATCCAATTTTCGCTATCCGCGATTGCCTCAGCTAATGTGATTTGAAATTGTATCAAAACCAACATGGAATGCTGTAACCCAAGTCCCTTGTGAGTCTAGTTGCATTACAATATGTGACTTGGAGTCGGACGTGTTTTGGTATAAATTCTCTTCAACAAAGTTTGCAGCTGGAGGCAAAGTGGTTATTTAAATCTGTGTTTAAACTGGGCGCGCTCTTGCTAAAACTCGAGCCGTAAAACGCGTCATCACGTTCCACTAACACCAGAGGGCAGTGTGCTGTAAGGGTGTAACACCCCCACAGCCCCCTCCCTCTCTGGCGTCCCTCTTAGTGCGGCTCGACCACGCCACCGTGTGGACAACCTCAGTCAGTCACTTTCTCCTTTGACTTCGTGTTATTGCTTCTGGTTCTGCATTTCCATTGAGCGTGTTTAAGATTAAGCTATTCGTTCTTTGTTTTGTTTTTGTTCCTGCTTTTTGTTGTTGTTTTTTTGTTTTTGTTTTGTTTTCTCTTCCCTCCTTCTCTCTTAAATTTTCTTTTGAGCATTGTTATTATTTTAGTATTATTTGTTGTCTTCTTATTTGATTCTCATCCCCAGTTTCATTTCAATTTCATTTGTTTTCTGATTTGAGGTTCACTCACTTCATGTTAACTTTATTCCTTTCCCATGCTCAAAATTAATTAATTTCTGAACAATAATAATTCTTTTTGAGTTTGTCCTCGTTTATTTTACCGCTCTAGCTTAATCCCTTATACTCTGTATGGCTCTCCCCCCGGGAACTTTCAAATTAAATTTAAATTAAAAGTTAATTAAATTTAATTTTGGTTAACCCCCTGTGGTTTACAACTGTTAGGGTTCTCAAGACCCTTTGATTCGAGTTTACACACTTCGTGTTAGTCTTGTTTCATTTTCCATGCTCAAAATTAATTAATTTCCGAAACAGTGATAATTAGGTTTGAGTTTGTTCTCTTTTGTTTTACCACCCTAATCTAATTTCTTATACTCTATATGTTTTTCCTTCCAGGAATGTAGTTAATTAAATTTAATTTATTTAACCTTTGGTTTGCAACTTTTAAGGGTCTCAAAACTTTTAAATTTGCTCTCCCACGGTAGTTCCTGTTACGCCACTAATTCTACTCTTTTGTGCAACCTTGTTTTCCCCTTTAGAACGCCTGAGTAGTGGAGTGACCGCTTCCTCTTCGGTGGTGCCTGGTGGGTGGGTTTTGTTTGTCCTGACGCATCCGGCGCTGGCGGTAACCTGACCCCAGATACCTCAGTCCCCGCACTCAGGGAACCACGACACGGGGTGACTCATTCAGCTGCTGGTAATCCGTGTTAGTGGGGACCGATAACACTGGCTTATGCACTGCAGCAATCTTGGGGTAAATAACCCCGGGGTGTGCCTCTTTGCGGAAAAGAAAGGCCCGAGGGCCATGTCTGTTGCGGGAGGCCTCTTCCCCCCCGGGCAAAACCCCAATTTTCTCAGTGCCTGCCAGCCGGTCAGTCCACTTGGTGCTACCAGAGCGTGCTGAGGGTCGCGCCTCGTGTGGTGGACGCCTGAGTGGCGTGCAGGGCAAGTGATCTGTGGCATTTGCCGCTAGGTGTCCGGAGGAGTCGGGGGGAGACGGAACCCGCTTTGCCCGGATCCACCGAGAGGACCTCACTCCACGCCCAGGTCTGTTTAACAAAAGCACAATACCCACATAGCTGCCAGGGCAGATAGGAAAGTGAGCACCCTCTCTTCCTCCCATCACCTTAAGCTGACTCTGTTGTTTAAACTCAAATCGTTTACCTAGGTTATGTGACACGATAGCGCCCTCTATGGGCGAATTCCGTCATAACCGTAGCGTGCTAACTAACTGAGCCAAGGAAAGCAGCTCCCATTTTCCCTCTTCTATCTCTTTATTCTTGCTTATTATTATTATTTCTCACGCTGCTTGTGTGTTTATTTTTTGTTTCCTAGAAAGCTCAATCTGCATGAGTCATCGGAAAGTGTCAGTAATAACTAGATGAAATAAACAACCCCAGTCACTGCAACGGCACACCCAGTTGTGATCGATCGACACCTTTATTTAGACTCTTTCGTGCACCCCATGCACTGAATAGCTATCCAGTGTAACAAAAGTTATTAATTTAAGCACAATAAACTATGTATAATTAATGGTTATTAATTACACATACTTTATACACTTCTCTGAAACAGCCGAGTCAAAAATAAACCGAACTAATGCCCTCTTCCAGCGAGTATTAGCCGCTTTTATTCTAACTCTAAGAAAAATCAACTTCCTAGCCTTGAAAATTAATCTTTCCCACTGTAATTGGCTAAGTTACAGGACTGGATCAGTTTTGCAACGAAATCAAAGCAGTTTAAGTGACGTGATGTTTGTGAGCAAGGAACACAGTAAGAAATTCATTTGTGAATACAAAATGCGGGTTTATTGAATACGTAAAAGGGGAAAATAAACACTAGCTAGCAAATAACGAACACTAAACAGACAACACATAAAACAAAGCAAGAGAGAGGGAGAGAGAGAGTGAGTGAGGAGGAGAGAGAGAGAGTAGACTGGCAATCTTTTACATCAGCACAACCAAATCATCAGAAAAACCTGAATCTCCTTGACCTACAAGGGGCACAGCTTTCTTATTGCATCTAATAGTTAAATGGTTACTTGCATAATGGTTTCCTTTTGTGTGGTGCTTATGCAAGGGTCCAGATGATAGCTCAAAGGTAGTCCTGATGATTTCATGGAGATGGAGCCTTCGTTGTTCCATTGCTCGGCTGATCGGATGGTCACAAAGGGGCTGAGGTGTAGATGCCAGGATAGAAAGAGACAAGTCCGGCCTCATGTTGGGGGGAAACCGCATGTGGCTGGGCCACGGAGTTTGCCCCATGGCCTTTCCGTGGAGGACCTCCATGATAACTATCTGAAGATCTTTCGGAAGAAGAGGAGAACGGGGAAGAGAGGGCCGGAACGGGGTGTGAGCCCTTTAAAGTCTGGACAGAGTCACACCTTCCCAAGTAGTTCCGACCAATGAGAAGGCTGGCTTTCTCAGTGGGAGGTTTGAAACTGGGTCTTCGTTTTATGGCCCTTTGTTTCAGAAAAATGTCAGTTTGCATATTTAAATCAATAGGGGTTCAGGCCAGAAATACTAAAGATTATTAGAACGTTAATATGTTGCACCGGTATCAGTATCTAATACACAGCATCTTTCAGAAAATCTACATACGAGTCAAAAGAGACCAAACATGGCATATACTGTATGTGGTTACATTAGCATTCTATCAAGACACAAGCATAAAACGGTTATAAAGTAAGAAATACAAAGGACATATACACACACTGATATATGAGCTATGTGTCTTCGTTCACAGAAAGGTTTGTCTGTGAATGAAATAGGGAAGAGTCCATTTCTATGAGCATTGTGTCTTTCCTATGGGGGGAAGTGAGTGAAGAAAGACAGTCTGCCTGCATAGTTGCAGATTCTCCTGCATTGTTTTGCATCGTAAACTGACATTATCAGTGGTTGCTAGAAGCGTCCTGGTTGAGACTTTGTCACCCACTGTTGGGTTGGGTGAGGGGAAGTCTGCTTCTTTGTTAATTGAATAAACTACTGATTTGGTTAAATCTAATGAACCATTGTCTGATTGGTCCATACCCTACACCAGACACGTTGTCACTGGGACGAATAGGTTTTAGGTTGCGTCACTGAACACTCAACCCCCGCTTAACCGCACCACACCACACATAAACTATATGCGTTATAGTGCTGAATAACCTTGTAGGGATCCACCTGGGCCCTCTTTATGTCCTTCTCTCTCGCCCCCAGTGCGCCAACATGTCTCGATCATCTAGTCCGGCCACCCACTGGGACCAGCTGGAGACCTGGCTGAATGCAGTGACAGGGACTATACTGACTGAGTCGGCCAGGGACCTGCAACACTTGAGCCACGAACAGTTGGATGAGGACTTGAACCGGCTAATGGCCCACGATCCGACACAAAGCTACAGCAGCAAGGCGCTGGCCAAGATCGTCGGGGCCCTCGCCCACAACCTCGTTGCCCAAGTAAAGCTCAGCGATGGAAACATCACCCTCCTGGAACAAGAGACCACAACCCTCAAGCTGCAAACGGAGGAGGCTCGCAGGAACCAAGCGGACGCCGAGAACCGTGTGGAGCAACTGACCCGGGAGCTACAAGAGGAGGTAGAACGGCTCCAAGAGGCCCTATCCGACCTCCGTATCGACGCGGAGCAAAGGGATCAAGAAGGAGAGCTAGCTCGCCGAGGCCTGGAGAGCAGGCTCCAACAAGCTGAGACTCTTTTAGAATGGGCTGAAGTTGACCTCAAAGAAAGGGCTCACAGGGAGCTGTGAGGTCAACAGAGCCCATACCACATCATTAATAGTGTCTATGTGTGCTTGGAGGCGGACGAGGATGTCTGCTCCAAGGTAAAGTTCGTGTGGTGAGTCCTGAAGGACGAGGAAGGGATGGGTGAAGGACTACCCTCCCACCCAAATGCTCCTCCCACGTTTGTCAAACAGTACAAGATCCCCATTGCTTCACACGAGTCAGTACAAGAGATCATTGACTCGATGCTAGAAAAGGGAATCATCCGGCCCTGCAACAGTACCTACTCTGCACCCATCTGGCCTGTACTCAAGCCAAACGGCAAGTGGCGACCCACGATTGACTACAGGAAACTGAATCAGCAGGTGCCACTATCACGATGGCCCATGACTCAACTCGAACAGGAGATTCCCAGGATAAGGGGGGGCCACCATCTTCTCTACGCTTGATGTAGCCTCTTGATTCTGGACCATACCGGTACACCCGGAAGACCAACACAAACTGGCCTTCACCTTCGGCAACCGGCAATACACGTTCACCCGCTGTCCGTTCGGGTATGCAAATAGTCCCGCTGAGTTCAATATCTTCCTCAACAAGGCGTGTCCAGATGCCAGAATGAGGGGCAACCTCATTTATGTCGATGATGTCCTTATGAAAAGTGCGACCGTAGACGACCACCTCGAGGAGATAAAGCATGTCCTGAACCAACTGACCACAGCAGGCGCTAAAATTGCTCTCCACAAGGGACAATGGTGCAAAAATAAAGTAAACTACGTTGGCCTGCTCATAGGACCACATGGCATCGAACCCCAGTCCAGCCGCATACAAGCTGTACAGAACATCAAAGCCCCCAAGAACATCTCAGAACTGCAGAGCTTCCTCGGAGTGTGCAACTATTCACAACAATTCATCGAGAATTACTCTGACATTGCACGACCCCTAACTTCTCTTCTGAAAAAGGACTGTCCATTTCTGTGGACCGATGCTCAGGACAATGCTGTGCATGAGCTCAAACGACATCTGTGCTCAGCTCCGTGTCTGGCCTACCCCAACCCTCAGAAGGAGTTCTATCTCGAAGCTGGATTTTCCAACCACTGCCTCAGCGCTGGTTTGTACCAACGATACGATCAAGACAAAAGAGTGGTCGCTTATGCCAGCAAAACACTGCTCCCACCCGAACTCAAGTATACAGACTGTGAGAAAGCCCTGCTCTGCACGGTATGGGCAATCCAGCGATTCTCCAATTACATCGGAGCACAAAAGGTGATCATAGAAACCTGCCATCAGCCTGTCACATTCCTCAATAGTCAACGCATCAGAGATGGTGTGGTCACCAACGCACGCATAGCCACGTGGTTGATGGCCCTCCAAGGACGCGACATTGAAGCACGTTATGCTCAGAACCACAGGTCTGCACTGGGCAATGGACTTGCTGCATGTCAGAATTGCTCAGGTGACACTCCAACCACAACACTGGAGCCTGAGGAACCCCAGCTACTGCAACAACCCACCTTCCACCGGTACTTTGAAGAAAATGTATGTCAAGGCATGCCAACAGCCTACGTCGATGGATGCTCGTACAACCACCAAGGCAACCTGAAGGCTGGAGCAGGAGTCCTGTGGGTAGACAACAACCCTTGCCCACCGCAGCACTTCAAGCTGGGGCCACAGTCATCGCAATACGCAGAAGTGGCAGCCGTCCTGATCACCCTCCAAATCGCAGCAACTCACAACATCAAAGAACTCCTTATCTGTACGGACTCTAACTATGCCAGATTGAGCTTCACGTGTCACCTTCCCAACTGGATACTGAATGGATACAGAACTGCCAACAACAAGCCGGTCAAGCATCAACACCTGTTCCGAGCATGTAATACCATCACCAGGGAACACGACATGCTTGTCTACTGGAAAAAGGTGAAAGGACACTCAAGACAACCCGGCCAAGACCTCACTCAGGTTTCCGGCCTCAAACGGCTACATCACATCAGGCACCTGCTGCGTGTCACTGACAACATGCTCTGGTACGTCACTGATGACCGCACGACGCCTAAGTGGTTCCCCAGTGCCTAAGGGGGGTCATGCTAATGTACGCCCATGACACACCATGTGCCAGACACCATGGCATCAGAGCTACCTATGAGGCACTAAAGATGGTGGCATACTGGCCCGGCATGCACCAGGATGCGACAGAGTACGTCAAAGGATGCCTGGTCTGTTGCCAGTTCCAGCCGGCGAACGCAAACCACAAAGCCCCACTGCAACACCGAGGAACAACATTCCCATGGTCAGACTTGCAGATCGACTGGGTCGGACCTTTACCGAGGTCAACGAGGGGCAACAAATACTTCCTAACGGTGGTGTGCCAGTTTACCAAGTGGGTTGAGTGCCTCCTGGCACCCAATGACACAGCCCAAACAACAGCATGCCTCCTGATGAACCACGTCTTCTCCAGGTTCGGGCTGCCGCTGCGAGTCAACTCGGACAGGGGCACACACTTCACAGCTGAGATTATGCAAGAGATATGGAAACTCCTGGGCATACAAGCCCAGCTACACATTAGCTTCCATCCAATCGCGAGTGGACAAGTGGAACGAGCGAACCGATCTATGGTCAGCATGCTGAAAAAGTTTGTGGCATCGAATCAAAAGGACTGGGACGTGAAACTCCCCGTGGTGCTCATGGCCATCAGAGCAACCCCCAGTCAGTCAACCGGTGTGCCTCCCTTTGAGCTGATGACTGGATGACAAATGACTCTGCCACTACACCTGTTATACCAGCCCGGAGACTCCAACCTTGTCACCGCATACACAACCCACCAGTACCTCGAGGAGCTGCAAAGACATCTGAGAACAGCCTTTGCTTTCGCCCAACAACAACTCCAGAAAAGTGCGGAGGGCCGTAAAGCATACTACGATCAGAAAGCATCGCGAGAGGAACTGGACGTGGGTGACAAAGTCTGGTATTATCGTTTCGCCCCGCCGCAGCAGACAGGCCCTCATCGGCTCTCCAAGAAACTCTTACCACACTGGACTGGTCCCTATGAGATTGTAGACAAACTGTCCCCTGTGGCCTATCGGATTAAGATCAGCAGGGGACAGACAGAACCAACCCTCAAGTGGGTCCACCGTAACCAGATCAAAAGACACTGGGCTACTGGGCGAGAGGGGAAAGGGGGGGCTAACACTAATTAGACTACACTTTTCCCTTCTTAAATCAGAACCCATAGAATGCGCTGTTAGGGAGGGCCACCCGACAAAATGATTGACCAGCCAAAGAACCTCGCTTGCTTTTTCCTCTATTTGTGACTTTTGCATTTCTGCCTCTGCCACCAGGATGCTGCTGCTGCTCACCGCCCTGAGCCTCTGTCTAACAAGAGGACTGTTACAGCCGGAAATCATGTCGCCTGGCCCGGCATCGGCATTGTGTTGAGCTGGGTGTGTGATCACCAACTGCCGGACACACACCCAGAAAGTGTACGTCCGCCTCGACCCCCGCGATGTCTACCGGGCACACTACCCACGGGCCGTACCACAGGTCAGCTGGGCTGGCGGACGATGGACACAGACTGCCCTGGACCACGCAGAGGCCGACATTACCCACATGCTCACCCAACTCCAGAAGGTGACTGTCACACAAGCCGACCTAAGTGGGCAAAACCGGCGCACTAAACGATTCCTAGGAGCGTTACTGGGGGCCGCCGCCGCAGTCGGAACCCTGTTCAACCTGGGCATAACCAGTGTCAATGCTGTGAGCCTGGCTACCGTAAGGCGACATGTGAATGAGATCCAGACGGAGATGCCACAGCTACAAGCACAGCTGACGACCCAGAGCAAAGCTCTGCAAACCATCGGCAAGTCGCTGAAAGGCACTGTAGTGGTCCTCAACACCCACAGCGTCCTGCTAAATCAGACTGTGAACTCCGTGAAGCAGCTCTTCTATGTAGTCCAGTCGGATCACGCCCACGCTCAACTCGTCACGGCACTTATGACAGACATGCTGCGAGAAGTAAGCTCATCTGTGGACAGTCTCGCCATGGGAAGGATTCCGCCATACCTGGTACCACTGAGCCTGGTCCAGACCGTACTGGCTTCAGCCACCTCCGGGCCAACCAACCCCCTTCAAGCCCATCTCGCCTATTCCTTGGGCAGCGCCATCCCTCTGCACATTGCCCCCGAACAGGGCGAGATAGCTTTTCTACTGAATCTACCCATCATCGAAGCTAACAACATTTATAGGCTCAAAGACATGGTCAATGTTGGATTCTGGCAGGGTAGCACCCACCTCAGGATACAAACCCCCAGCATAGTGGCCTACCACGACAGCAATGACCAACTGTACCTGGCCCCGAACCTGCGCATGTGTACCCTGACCAAAGACATCCACTACCTATGCCCTAGTAAGCCCTTTCTCCGGGACAACACAGAGGGGATCTGCGGAATGCACCCAATGAGAACTGACACCCGCTGTCCAGCGGAAGCCAAACCCCGCGTCCAAGTCACCTACACCCAGGCTGAAATCGTGGGAGATCGATGGCTAGTCAACACTCCGGCCCGAGTGGCCACTCTAACCTACGACCAGCATGACACCGCCACCTGCATTAACCTACTCAACCAAACCATGTGGATTCAAGTCCCGAAGGATGCGATTCTACACATAGATGACTTGGCCCTATACCATCTACCCAGCGAGGAATACCACACTGAGCTGGAGATCTCAAACTTTTTCAGGGACTACAACTTCACCCTCAGCCCTGAACTGGAAATGAGGATTGCAGAAGGCGGGCCCCAGCTAATCGATATCACCCCTATCGACCAGGCCCTACAAGCCCTGGGCCAGATGCCTGCTCTGACCAACCTCCCGGTAGTCCGATCCTGGACTGCCGCGGACACTGCCCTCTGCCTGAGCACCGCCATAGGATACGCTCTCACTCTCGGCCTAGCTTTTATCCTCTACAGAAAGGTCAACGAAATGCAAGAGTCGGTAGGCAGGTGTACGGCGGCGTTCCCCCGGACCTTTGAGCGACACCGCCGGGAGAAAAGCACGCCGGCAGAACCTGAGGTCACACTCATCGAGATTGACACGCTACCCGCGCATCACAGCACGGAGGACAAATGAGACCTGCTCACTGCTCGAGTCGTTATGCTCTAGACAACCTTCATCCGTCTATGCTTCTGCTGAACACCATCGTCTGAAGAAGGGGGGAATGTAGTGTGAGGTCTCCAAAGAAACAACACCCCAATCATAAAAACTCGCTAATGGACACCCCCCCGGTATCTGGCAAATCTCTGGAAGGCCCAAATGGCTGCCAGACACACTGAATCCACACTTAAAAGTGCCCTTTTGACAACGAGTGTAAATTAAACCCCCTCCTTCACCAAACAACTGAGATAACTCTCACTTCTCCTTTCCACTTCAAAGAAGTCGGTGGGGGAAGATGGGACTTGAGAATTGCCATACGGCTCAGGAATGGAGGACCTTGCATCTGGACAAAGGGAAGAATCCTTATTCTCAGTTGTGGTTACCAAAAAAGGGACAGAAATGTATAAAATGTATACCCTGTTACATTAATTGTCTCTCTATGTTACTCTACCTCCTTAATAACCTCAGGGACAAACATATTGGAACTGTATCTTGCCTGTATTTACATTTCTGTATAAGCTATAAGTAGTAATGGGTATAATCTCTACGTGTTTGATATCTAAATGTTTCTCTTTTAATTTCCTAAATGATAGTGCATAGCTTTGTGTTGTGTCTCATACTCCTATCATTTTATTCTAGTCCAAGTTGATTTAATCTTCTGATGTGTGAATTCCTACGGGCGGGTGATGAATGCAAATGAGAACTGGACTAAGACAAAGGAACGCACTTCGCGCCCAAATCCGAACTAGTACATTGGCTGCTCCACCCGAAAGAGGTGGAACACATCAGATCTTTAAAACACCAGCGCACAGAGAAACTGTGCTTGTTTTTTTGATCCGGTGACGCTGCTCGTCTCCGCGCACGTGCTCGTCACTCTCTCTCTCGAGACCGGTTCTCCCTCTCTTCGGGACCGTTTTCTTTTCCGCAGTTTACTTTGGCTGGATTCGCCTCATTTCGTCAACTTCTTCGGAAAGCCACGGAATCGGACGGACACACTCACTCCCAATCGCACTGAACCAACCCGGACTGAACTCTTTCTCTCTCTCCTCGCGGATCAGGACCTGAAATAGCGCCCACTCCGAAATCAATGCAAGTATCTGATTTAACTTAACAGCTGCGCTTAAGATTTGCCCCTTTTAATTAAGGTGAAACTTCCAATGGTTCGTGCAGATGTGGATAGCTGATTTAATACTGTACTTTCACTTAACCCACTTTTTCTACCTTTTCTTACTTTTCGTGTTTTATGTATGTATTGTTTTGGTTTGCTAGTTAGTTATTTTTCCCCTCGTATGTAACCAATAAACCCTCATTTGTATTCCCAGTTGAACTTGTTACCGCTCATTGCTCACATTTCACGTCACTTAAACTGAAGTGATTTCTTTACAAGATCTGACAAATTATCGTAATCTAGCCAATTACGGTGAGAATATTGTTTTCCTTGGCCAGGAAAGTAAATTTCTTAGAATTAATAGAAAATCGATTATGCTCTCGGCGGACGAGCGCATCCAAGCTCGGTGTTATTGATTCTGCTGCGTCAGAGAAGCATATAAAATATCTAGAATTAATAACCATTGATTACGCATATTTTATTGTGCTTAAATTAATAACTTTTGTTACAGCGTATTAGCCTAATTAAGATGATTGTTCTTCCTAAGTTTTTGTATCTATTTCAACATATTCCAATCTACCTTAAGAAAAAGTTTTTTACAGATTTTTATCCTTCTTATGGGGAAATAAACCAGCTCGAATTAAGAAAACTATTCTACAACTCCCTAAAAATGAGGGCGGTCTTGCACTCCCAAATTTTTTACATTACTATTGGGCTTGTAATATCTAAAAAATCCTACATTGGAAGAACAATATAAATCCTGAAATCCCTTGTTGGGTTTATCTGGAACAGTCCTCATCTCGTCTCTCTCTGAACTCTGTTATCTCCTCTCAACTGCCTTTACCTGTAGTTCAAATTTAGTAGTATCCCACTCAGTTAAGATATGGACTCAATTTAGGAAGCACACTGGTTTGCATAGATCTTCTATTTTTTCCCCAATCTTTAAAAACCACTGTTTTGCACCATCCCATATGGATGAGGCATTTCGAATTTGGCTCGATAAAGGCATAAAAAATATATCCTTTAATAATCCTTCGAAGAGATTTGACCTACCTAATTCCCACTTATTTCGTTTCTTTCGAGTTAGGCACTTTATGCAAAAATAATTTCCTCACTTTCCGAATCGTCCCCCTGAATCTCCTTTGGATGACATCCTAAAGCTCGAACCACATACAAAACATTGTATTTCTGTCATCTCAGATGGAGTTTTGGTTCCTTGCCACTGTCGCCTATGGCTTGCTCAGTTGGGGACAACAACTAAATTGGGGAAAAACTAAATTGGGACAAACAATTTATTAATTTGGAACTATTGATTAATTTATCTACTAAACCAACTACAATTGTTTATAGTTTCTTTTTGCATTATTGATATATTACCTTCCCATTTGATACTGTAAAGCTGCTTTGACACAATTTGTATTGTAAAAAGCGCTATATAAATAAATCTGACTTGACTTGACTTGATCTATAATATGATACACAGTACTAACTCAAGCTCTGCAAATCAGACGAGAGGTGCTTGGGAAGAGAATTTGGGATTTAAGCTATCTGACGAACATTTGGAGAGTATTCTTGAATTTACTCACACCTCATCTATATGTGCAAGGCATGGGCTTATTTGGTGTAAGATTCTACATAGGGTTTACTATACTAATGCTAGACTTGCAAAAATATACCCCTCTGTCAGTGATGCATGCAATAGGTGCAAACAATCACCAGCGGACCTTATTCATATGCTGTGGGAATGCCCTAATCTATTTGAATACTGGACTAAAATATTTAAAACCTTGAAAGATGCCTTTGACATTGATCTCGATACAAATCCACTTTTGGCCATTTTTGGACTGGCAGTGGATGCTAACCTTTCACCAGCAGTTCAAAATGCTTTAGCTTTTACTACTTTATTAGCAAGACGTCTCATCCTCTTAAAGTGGAAACATGTTGCATACATGTTGCATACTTTGATACATGGCTAAAAGAAGTGTTTACTTGCATTAAATTTGAAAAAATTAGATTGTCACTAACTGGTTCTTTAAAGGCTTTTGACAAGGTGTGGTGCCCTTTTTTAGATTACCTACTGGCTAACTCTCTTGATACTTAAACTGAGCATTAATATTTAAATACATATTTTCATTCATGTTTTTAAATTTATTATTTTAATATTGTATGTTTTCCTTTGTTTTTTATTTTTATTCACTTATTTACTCATTTAATTTTATTTATTTATTTTTAAATAAATAAATAGGTTTGTAGGTTTGAGTCTTGTGATCAAAAGCCATTTCTATGGTTAGGAAGGCCACATGTGGCTGGGCCACAGGCCCGTGGCCTTGTCGTGGAGGGCCTCCACGCAACAAACAATCTGAGGATTTTTGCAGAAGAGAGGGCAGAACTGTGCGTGAGCCCTTTAAAGTCTGGAGAGAGTCACACCTTCCCAAATGGGTTTTACCAATGAGAAGGTTGACTTTCTCAGCGGGAGGATAGAAACTGGGTCCTCGTTTTACAACCCTTTGTTTCCAGAGGCATGGCATTTTGCATATGTAAATCAATAGGGGTTCAGGCCAAAAATACTAAGGATTCTTAGAACACTAATATGTCGCTCAGGTATCAACATCTAATACACACCATCTTTTAGATAATCAAAATACAATTTCAACGAGACCAAACATGATTATACTACATAGAAATCTATCATAAAACATGCATAAAACAGTTAATAAAACAAAAGACAAAGTATCTGAATAGTCATAATATACATAGTGATATATGGGCTATGTGACATATATATATATATATATATATATATTTATTTTTTTTTTATTTTTTTTTTTTTCGCAGTATCACTTGAGTACAAGAGCGATACTGGCTCTATATCTCACGGTTCTCAACCAATCAGATTTCAGAACCAGTTGTGTGTGTATGTATTTATTTTAGCTGATTTATTTTATTTTGAATGTTGAATGCTTGAATCTGATTGGCTGATGAATGTCTGAAGGTGTGCATTATTTTCAAGGAAATGCACGCCGAACGTAGTTCCAGGCAGCTCCTGATATTACATGTCTATATCACTTTGCCATACTATTTCAGTTATTTTAAAGGTCCTTACAGCCTAAAATGGCAAAATAAACAAAACCCACAATGACACTGCCCAAACAAATACAGTTCTGTCATGACAACTCTCGGAGGGATTGGCATGGTAATGTACATGACAATGTTAATGTATTTGGTCTTGGTGGAATAGATCTGCTACACTGCTGCTGCTGCGACAGAGCAAGTACCGAGACTTGCTACTGCCAATACATCCACAACATGCTGCTGTAAGCATATAAGAAACACTACTGCTGCACATATAACATATATAATTAACCCCCATATAGCATATACTAATCACCTTGTAGCAGATCTATACAGGTGGAGCTGGGGAATGTGGAGGGCTACTGAAGCATGCTGCAAACTGCTGCACTTATCACTAGTCGTGTATTTGAATATTGAGCAGTGAGCTCATTGGCTACTGATACAGGAGAGAACCAATCGGCTGTGCCATGTGATTATGATGTCATGTTGTCAGATTGAATTAGACCATCAGACTGCATTCTAGAGTTTCATGCCAGAACTCAGTTATTTCTGTCATGACAACTCTCGGAGGGATTGGCATGGTAATGTACGTTTTTGATCTTGGCGGAATAGATCTGCTACGCTGCTGCGACAGAGCAAGCACCGAGACTTGCTACTGCCAATACATCCACAACATGCTGCTGTAAGCACATAAGAAACACTGCTGTTGCACATATAACATATATAAAAAGCAGGAGACAAGGTGCACAAAACAATACAAGCCAATAAATGCATGCCACTGAATATATGGAAAAACTGCTGTATCAGTGGACATGCATATCCACACTCATGAAATGAACAAACAAGACAAAACACCCCCCACAAAGCAGATCTATCGCCAAGACATTTGTACTGCTGCTGCTCCAAAGAGCCATATGAGCCGCATGTATTACTAACTATGTGTGCCTGGGCTACCACGCCGACCGGCTTAACGCTAGTGGGCTATGGCTATGTGAGCCTTGGCTACCACGCCGACCGGCTTAACAATAGTGGCCTACAGCTATGTGAGCTTTGGCTCCCACGCAGACTGGCTTAACTCTAATTAGACACACACTATGTGTAATGTTAATTAACAAATTTCATATATGTTGCAGTCCGATAGATAACAATCACAAACCATACTACTTACCTATAAGGCCCTACTAGTCTTCTACCATGCTACAATCCATCACATTCCCTAAGTCACAAGCTTTTGGTAGTACCTGGATAACAAAGTCCACTAAAAGAGGTAGAGCCTTTTCGCATTTGGTTCCCAAAAGCATTTGATTCCCAAAAGCATTTGGATTGTATATAAGACCCCAGCATCCACCTGAGCAAATATCAAAATTTAGTCATTTGATATCTGCTGTTACTTTCTACACTTCAGTCCCAGCGGCAGCTAAACAGCTCATTAATTTGTGTTCATGCCATAATGAGACGGACAAGTTTGTCGATGCGTGCCATTTATTTTCATGTGTAGATAAGGTTGGTTACAGTGCACAACTCCTAGGTGGACTGACTTGGATGGCCAAATATGCAAAATATGACATATTGGTTTCCTGGCTACGCAGCACGGTGAAAAACACGCGTCACACTAGCACACTTCTCTGAACTACACTACCCATGATGCATAACAACCAGCGATAACTTTGATTAGACATTTGATAAGACTGAATAAACGCATGCTTCTGGTGCTACGTGCAACTGAATTGACCACACTCGTGACAGAGTAAACCTTAGAATGACCTTAGAATAATGAAGGTGAACACTGAGATTACCCAAAGTATATAGAAATTACCCGAAGTATAAATGCATACACATGAATGCTTATTTCAACCTGTTTTCATGTTGGTTACTATTAACGTGCCCTCAGAGCAATTAAAACTCTAAACTGTCTTTCTGCAGTCAATATGAACACAGATAAATGAATGCTGCTGCATACAATTGATAAAATAACACTTAAAGTTTATTTTTAAGCTTACGTTTATGTGCTTACGTTTGTTCATTTGTATTTAAATGAGCAGACCACGCAAAAAATAGACAGCGATATGGATTAAAAGAGCATTCACTTACCTTTAGATGTTGTTTTATGCTGTTGTTCTGAAGCATGCTGCAAACTGCTGCACTTAGCACTAGTCATGTATTTGAATGTTGAGCAGTGAGCTCATTGGCTACTGACAGTTTTTGAAAAGGAGGCAGGAGAAGAGTCTCAAGAGTCTCCACCTACATATAGCACATATAAAATGAGCTTCACCGAAAGTTTACGAGAAGACCTATCATCATGCTGAAGTTCTAAAGAACACTCCATGCATATGGAGACTCGCTCTAAACTGGTCATTTGAATCAGTGAGTTGTCAACTCGAGAACAGCTGCAATCGGTTCATTAGTTCATTGGTGAATGAATCGTTGAGTGTGATTTGCGAACCGATTTAACAGGTTCACTGAAAAGAATAAGTTTGTTCATGAATCAGACACCACTTCTGCATCTCGGAGCATGTGATATATTGTAAGGACTAACAATATGTTTTATGAAATGTAGTGAAGTAAAAAGTATGATCTTATGCTTTTGTAGTGAAGTAAAAGTTACTCAAAATAAAAATAACAACAAGGTAAAACTGAATGCTTCTTCTTTTACGGAGGATGGAGACTGTGATCGCATTTGTTCCTCACAGAAATCAACCATTTGACCTTGGAATATTTGTACTTTTTTAATAAATTGTGACTGTAGTTGTATCTGCCAATTATATCCTGTGTTTTATATTGACAAAGGGTTAGGTTTAGGGGTCGGGTTACATTTCGTGCTCAAAAATGTCTGAATAGTGTAAGGTAAATAAAATTGTTGTGGCTGTGTACAGTGAAAATCATATTCCCCCATATGCCATAATAGCAAACTTATTACACAATATATAATTTCATTTAATCACTCTCTCCGTACAGTCATACGCTGATCGGCCTGTGCAGTACCACTTAAAGTTGAACACACCTCTTGTCTTCTGTGATACTGCCCTACAGCTAAATCAGATCTTGCAACATCGGAACTGTTATTGAACTGAATGGAATCAAGATTGAACTGACAAAATCTAAATAACGACATTGCCGCATATAGCTGAACGTACTCGGTTACGAACGTAACCTTGGTTCCCTGAGATATGGGAATGAGTACTGCGGCGGAAGCCGCTATGGGGAAAACCTGTTTTTCTCCTAAGACTGAAGCACTTTTCAATAACACAGTTTTAACTGCAGGGCTATTGGCCGAGTCAGCGATAACTGAGCGAACCAATAGCCAAGCAGCGGTGCTGCGCATACCTATGACGAAGCAGCACGCCGAATTCTCACATGATCCCGGGGACATCGGGGTAATCGGCTGTATAAGCGGGTGCTTTGCGGTGTGAATCAGATCCTTTATGAAGCGAAGACTGATTCAGCAGCGATAGCACGGCAAGAACGCAGTACTCGTTCCCGTATCTCAGGGAACCGAGGTTACGTTAGTAACCAAGTACGTTCCCTTTCCATACTCTCACTCGTACTGCGGCAGAAGCCGCTATGGGAAACCAGTACAATCCCGCCATGCTAGCGGGGACGACAAGCGATTCTAGATGTTAGCTCAAAGACTAAGAGGTCATGACCAATGTCAGTCCAAAGGGTACAGCCTCTGCACTTCTAAGAGGGCTGAGAGCGCACCTGTACAAGGGTTAAACAGAAAGGATCCGGGACTGAAGGGCCGGGATCTCAAGGTTATAGAATTTAATAAATGTAGACGGGGAGGCCCAGCCTGCCGCCTCACATATATCTGATATGGCTATGCCGCCAGACCACGCCCAAGATGAGGCCACGTCCCTAGTCGAATGGGCTTTAACTCCTAAGGGGCAAGGAAGTCCGACTGCCTGAAGGTGGCGGAACGCTCAACATATGTCCTGAGAGCCCGTATGGGGCAGAGAAGTCCTGGTCTTGCTCTGAAGGAGGAAGAGCCAGGAGAGTTATAATTTGGGCTCTAAAAGGAGTCATAGGTACTTTAGGTACGTAACCTTGTCTTGGCTTCAGGACGACCTTGGAGTCGTTAGGCCCGAATTCCAGACAGGAAGGACTCACTGAGAGCGCCTGCAAGTCGCCTACTCGTTTCACCGATGCTAAAGCAAGTAGCAGAGCAGTCTTGAACGTTAAAGGGCGAAGGTCTGCAGACTGAAGCGGTTCAAATGGGGCTCCTTTAAGGGCCCTTAGCACTGTAGGCAGGTCCCAAGAAGGGACCGTGAGGGGTCGAGGAGGGTTTAGTCTCCTAGCACCCTTCAGAAATCAAACAACTAAGTTGTTCCTGCCCACTGACTGTCCCGCTATAGGAGCATGGAATGCTGCTATGGCCGCTACATAGACCTTAAGAGTGGAGGGCGATCGGCCCTTCGTTAACATCTCTTGCAGAAAGGACAGTATCGTAGATGCATCGCAAGAGGTAGGATCTGTGTGATGGGCTGCACACCAGGCCGTAAAAACAGACCATTTAAGGCCATAGAGGTGTCTCGTAGACGGTGCTCTGGCTTGAAAAATAGTGTTCAGGACATTCTCGGGGAGGTCGTCAGGCTCCCGTCGAGAGGCCACACATGGTGGGCCCACAGGTCCGGTCTGGGATGCCAGATTGTTCCGTTCGCCTGAGAGAGGAGATCTCGTCTCAGGGGGATGGGCCATGAGGCTGCAGACAGTAACTGTGTTAGGTCTGCCAGCCAATGCTGGTTTTTCCAAAGCGGGGCCACTAACAGAACCTTGTGCGTTCGTTCGTTTCGTGATTTGTCTGATGACCTGAGGGATCAGAGCGATCGGGGGAAAGGCATAAAAAAGGAGGTTGGGCCAGTCGTGGGCCAATGCATCCTGTGCCTTCGAGAAGAACATTTGGCAGTGAGAGTTGTCTTCTGAGGCGAAGAGGTCGACCTCTGCCTTGCCGAAAACCTCCCATATTGTTTGAACCATTTGAGGGTGAAGCATCCACTCGTCTGAGGGTACATTGCTCCAGGACAGCATGTCTGCCCCTTGGTTCAGCCTGCCTGGCACATGAGCCGCTCTCAAAGAGCATAGACGGACCTGAGCCCATTCCAGAAGGTCCTTCACCATGGTGAAGAGGCGTCTGGACGATAAGCCTCCCTGGCGATTTATGTAGGACACCACCGTCATGCTGTCCGAGCGGACTAAGATGTGATGACCCTTCAGATCCGACAGGAAGGTCTGAAGGCTTAAACATACTGCTAGCATTTCTAGGCAGTTGATGTGAAGGCTTTTCTGCTCTTCCGACCATAGGCCGGAGGCTGGTCTGCCGTCGCACAGTGCCCCCCAACCTAAGTTGGAGGCATCTGTCGTGACCACCTTCCGTCTGGAAACCAGACCCAGGGAATCACCCTTCTCCAGCCACTGAGATTCCTTCCAAGGGGCGAAGGCTGCTATGCAGGCTTGATCCACCTTGACACGGAGCTGTCCTTGACGCCATGCGTGGGCTGGAACTTTCGGTCTTAGCCAATACTGGAGGGGGCGCATGTGAAGCAGACCCAACCGAAGTACTGGGGATGCTGCTGCCATAAGGCCAAGCATCTCTTGAAAGACCATTAGCGGGCGAGAGGCTCCTATAGTGAACGAGGCCGCGAGTCGCTGGATGGTCCAAGCTCTGCTCGGCGAGACCGCTGCCGTCATATGGGCAGGAATCCAGAACTGTCCCCAGAAAGGTAATACGCCTGCTGGGGGACAGCGCGCTCTTGGCAAAGTTGACCCTGAGACCTAGGCAGTGTAAGTGGCTGAGGATAAGGGATCTGTGCTGTAATAGCTCGGACTGGGCCAGGATGAGCCAGTCGTTGAGTTCGGTGCATAGGACATCTCTGATCTCGCTTCGAACCACAAGGTGGATGGCGCCGCTGAACCGCGGGGGGGCGGCGAGCGAACTGCAGTGAGTAACCCCAAGTTACGATGTCCAGAACCCATTTCGACACTCTGGGGATGGCTTGCCAGGCCTCGACCCGGGCGGCATAATGAGATCGGGTGCTGAACCCAGATCGTTTACTGAGACCAATGGAAGAGGAATTTTGCTCTCTTTTTGAAAATGTTTGTTTATTTGGCTTGCCATAATAACAGCATTTTGTGTCGCCGCGCTTGGAGCAGACCTGAGTGACACACTGTTGAACACAAACTTGGCGGTCTCTGTACCCGGAACAGAACGGGGCGACACAAGGCTCAAACGAGGCAGCTTGAGGGCGGGTCCGGCCATGGCGGGACCTGAGCCCTTCCTCTTCCTGTCTCCTGACTACGAGGATGCTGGAGGCGCAGGGTCCAGCGCTGTCTTGGGCCGGGGTCCCTGACGCTTCGGAAAAGGATAGCGTCTGATGGAGCGCGAACGCTGGCGAGGTTCAGGCTTCGATGCCGCAGCAGGCGGAGGCAGGGCGGGCTTAGAAGGCTGTCGAGTCAGCGCCGTCCTGGGGCGACTTGAAACAGCCACTGAGCTGGAGCTGGATCGCTTGGGCAGGAAATGCCGCATTGCTTGGGACGACTTCTGTGCCGCAGTGAAGCGCTCAGCGAAACCTTCGACCGCAGGTCCGAAAAGGCCGGTGGGGGAGACTGGAGAATCGAGAAAGGGGACCTTATCCGTGTCCTTGATTTCCGTCAAGTTGAGCCACAGATGTCCCTCAAGCACCACCAGGCTCGCCATGGATCTGCTGATCGCCTGCGCCATCATCTTCGTCGCCCTGAGGGCGAGTACGGTGGCGCTCCTAAGGTCCCTGAAGGAGGACTGGTCTGGTCCAGACTCGTCCAGGGTGTGGAGGAGTTTGGCCTGGTAGACCTGGAGCACAGCCACCAAGTGAAGAGCAGAGGCCGCCTGACCGGCCGAGGCGTAGGCGTGACCAGCCAGTGCTGACGTGGCTCTGCACGGCTTGGAGGGATGAGCCACCTTCACCTTCCATCCAATGTCCGTGGGCAGGCAGAGATGCACGGTCACCGACTCATCCAGGGGAGGCAGTCTGTCGTACCCTTTCTCTTTGGCGCCGTCCACGGAGGAGAGTGCTGAGGAAGATTAGGGGCGGATGCGCGCCGAGTAGGGGGCGCGCCACGACTTGGTGATTTCTTCATGGACCTCTGTAAAGAATGGTGAAGCCCTCTAACGAGCCCCGGCAGGAACCATTCATCCAAGCAGCTGCGAGATGGTTCCTCTGGCGGAGACCACTCCAAATCCAACTCTTCGACGGCCTTGGAGAGGATGCGGAAGAGCTCGGCATCCATCCCTGAGCCGGCGGAGCTGGGGTCCTTAGACGGCGGGGGGGGCGAGGTCATGTGATGAGCCCGACAGCTCCTCCGCATCAGAAGCAGCCAGAGACATGCTGTCACCGAGCGCCTCATCATCGCTTCCAATGAAGGAAACCAGGTAGCTCGCATGAGCTGAGGGACGCTGGCCGGGCGTGAGAAGAGGACGGGTGAACTCTCTGTCTGTGGCGAGGGCGAGGCACGCGGGGGCTGAGCCGGCGTGAGCTTGCTCGCAGCCGAGCGCTGAGGCTCTCTGCCCCACTGCTTTTTCCTCACAGGCTCCTAGGAGGAAGAAAGCGGGAGGGCACAAGAGGCAGGATCACGCTCTGAAAAGAGCGCTACCCGAGAGCGCAGAGAGGTGAGACTCATATTCTCGCAAAGAGGACATTCCGTCTCGGTGAGTGCAGCTTCGGCGTGGGTGGGGCTCAAGTACAAAGCGCACTCGCCGTGACTGTCAGAGGCTTGCAGCGGGGCGCTGCATGAGTGACAGTGACGGCACGGCATTTGCAACAATGCTGGTGCTCTTTTAGGAAAATTTGCTCTTTCTAAGGCGGACCAGATAGCTGCAGGGAACGGGACCGTCTGCTGAGTTGCTGAAGTGGCGAGGCAGAAGCCGAGCAGGAAGTCTTTTTCGTCCGCTGCGAGAGCCGGTTCACGGAGCGCCGTCTAGTGAAAAGGCTTGTCTTCAAGATCAGAAGTTTGTCGCTGAAGAAAAAGGAACTGATTCACACAGCAAAGCACCCGCTTATATAGCCGATTACCCCGCCCATTTTGGCGGGATCGTGTGAGAATTCGGCGGGCTGCTTCACCATAGGTGTACGCAGCACTGCTGCTAGGCTATTGGTTCGCTCAGTTATCACTGACTCGGCCAATAGCCCTCCAGTTAAAACTGCGTTATTGAAAAGTGCTTCAGTCTTCGTCGAAAAACCGCAGTACGAGTGAGAGTATTGAAAGGAAACTAAAAATGTTTCAAAATTCAATGAAATTCACATTGTAATTGATTTTAACTGAATCAACACTAAAATGGCTTGAGCTGAATTGACTTTCATTTATTTTAATTTATACTGCTATTTCTTTTCCTGTTTATCACTGTGAAGCTGCTTCTACACAATCTGTATAATACATACAAAATCTAGACATGTATTCTCACAAGTTAAGTTTAAGAGCCAGATTCACTAACAGCTTGTGCCAACACCCTTTGGCATTAAAATATGCTGTCAGGATTTAGTAAAGATGTGCAGTGAAGAATTACACTGAAAAGGTTAGTTATTTTTGTGCCTGACCTTATTGAATGTGGATTTGAATGGATTTCCCTTTCAAACACAAAATTTATAGGAAGAGAGTATTAAAATGAATCACACAACATGATTTACTAACGTTTGTTCTAGTGAAATTACTGGTAATTGCACCATTATTTAACAGCCAAAAAAAAAAAAAAGTCTTAAAGCAAGTGGTAATTTGTGCTGCTTGGTAGATTGTACTGGTCATTATAGAAAAATACCCTGGCTGCATTTATGTTCTTTAATATGTTCTTTGATAATGTGCGCATTATCAGTAAATCACACACAACACTTCGAACAAACTTGTGATAAAATTAGTGGTTAATGCTTGAAAGTCTGTGGGTTATGTTTATTTTTTCCACAGTTTTAATCGTTTGACTCAGAAGACTCTGTATTCTGAATGTAATCCATTAGGATCTTCCAAAAAACAAAACAAACAAAACAAAACAAAACAAAAATACATGGCTACACTCTACACAGCTTACACAGCCCTACACTCTAACTCTAAGTTTTAATAATCAGTTTCTTTTGAGGTTACCATAGGATGCATACAAATCCATACATATTCAGATTCAATAATATAGTCTAATGCTCATTACACAGTTCTGTGTATGCATCACTTAAACTTAATGCTAACGATAGCGTCACATAACAAAAATTCTGTAAATGTTTCACAATTAAGTTTTCAGGTCTAATGTATGAAATGCTGAATATATAATAAAAGATAATTAAATGAAAATTAAAATATTTAATATGAAATATAAAACTAAATATTAAGCACTTAGCCAATATATATAAAATATATGATATCAAGGAAAAACTTATTTCACCTGTCCAGTGGAGGAGGGTACAGGAAAAGATGAAGATTGAAATCCTTTTAACCATGGTGCACTTCTTCTCTAATGACCAAAAACAAACAAGAAAGACCAGAGAAGAACTCTTTGAAGAAAGAGATTAGTTTGCATCCAGCCACTCCAATGTCTATTTTAGCACTTCCCTAAGAAAAAGAGGTACAGGAAACAGAGCAGCCTCTCCTGAGGGTGGAGGACTCTGAACTCGGAGGCTGGGTGGTGCAACAGTGGAAATGGGTAGTGTTTAAGGAGTAGTGCTCAACTAATGGCTGAAATTCAATTTTTTGGTCAGGAAAATTCGGTACAAGTCTAAGTTAGTGTTTGCTGCCTTACCTGTGTACTCTGGTAGGAAAAACCTTCAGTCCAAAGCAACATTTATCCTTTTTCTGTACTAGAGAATCTTCTATTTCTCTCAACTCTCTGATGTCCACAGCTGCAGACAAAACTTTAAAGCCATTTTTACATCCAAACTACCATGCTTGATTATCTCTTGATTAGCTCTCACTAATAATTGTGTATGACTGTTTGTTTTTAATTATTATTATTCATTTATTTATTTATTTTAATAATATGGCTGGCAAAAGTGGTGAAACATCCAGGAGATTTTCAGGAGATTTCAATCCAGGTGATTCAGACAGGTGAAAACATTTGCTTCAAAAGAAATATGATAAAATTATTATGTATTTCATGAAGTTTACTTTCTATAACAAATCATTTTAATGACTGTAATGTAACAACAGGGACAAGTTCTTTGACATGTGGTTCCCAAACTTCCTATTGCTATAGAAAATATGTCAACATGAGCACAAATACAATTTGAAATAACATTTCTAAGGAGAGTTTAAGCATAAGAGAGAAACAATAAGACAGGATAAGTGAGGGAGAGCATAAGAGAGAATAACTGCATAAGAGAGAAACATACATAAGAATGTATGAATTATGTATGAATGTATGAATTATTTTCCCGCTCTGCACATTTCAGGAAATCTCTACTCCCAGGTGGGGAAACCAGGAGACTATGAGGTCCCAATTAGGCAAGTCAGCTGCTATGAGGGTAGGAGATATTGCCGCACAGAATAGGTTGTGTTTTTGTGAGGGGCTTATCACATTCACACAGCAGGACAGGAACCTTCATGTAACTGTGTGTGTGTGTGTGTGTGTGTGTGTGTGTGTGTGTGTGTGTGGGAGAGGCAGGAGGGCACAGAAATGGATTGCACAGGTACTGTTTAAAGAAAAATTAAACTGAGGCTGACGTTGATATCACTGAATCAGTGATGAACTGACTTTAATTGAAAAATTGACTGCTTACTATTGTACTCTTTTTTTAAAGCTGTTGTTCAGCAGAATTAAATTTTGTTTGCATTATTGACACACTATTATCCTGTTAAACACTGTAAAAAGTATATTACTACTTCAGTAGTAATTCAGTGCAACTGCAAAAGTATACTAAATACTATTGATATTCAAATTGATTTTAGTACATTAAAATAAAGTGTACTACCGCAACAATATATAGATGACTTTTATTAGTATAGTAGATTTTTTTAAAGTGTGCTTTCAATTATTTAAAAATTAATTCATTTATTATATATAACTTAATAATTTAATTAATTAGTTATATAGTTATCCTAAGTTTAGATTAAATAGATTTTATTAAAAATATGTTTGTAATGTAATAGTATAAGTACTTTTTTCCGACTGTGCTACTTAATATAAATAAAATAATTAGCACTAACACTTAAACTGATGAAGTGTTTTATAAACATTCTGAAAATATAATTATGACATATGATAATTATGACTATAAAATGTATTACTTATCTACAGGCCATACTGTTCTCATATCATATATAACTGATGTTCTACAAAAAAAAAAAAAAAAAAAAAGAAACTTTAAAACATTGCAAAACACTTCAAATATTCTTGCTGCCAAAAATTAGAGAATTTAAGCTTCATAGTGCATACTTCTACTCCACTCTGGTCAGTGTAGTCCATAGTTACAATAAAAATGTATCTTGACTTTATCTTGTGGTTATTTTTGGTTTGTCTACCTATCATATAAAGGGAATGTTAACATAATTATAGTGCATTTGAAATTAATACAATACATTTGAAAATGTGTATTTTCTATGTATGATGAGTATATTTAAAACTGTATGAAAGATGGTGGTGCTGCAATATACTAACAAAAAAATTTATTGGTTTGGTACTATTTTTACAAGCAAGTGGTACATTTTTAAAACTCTTAGTACGAATCTTACAACAAATCATCAAAAGTGCACTTTTTTCAAACATTTCAGCACATTTTCAATTGTTTTAAGACAATACACACAATCACAAAATATCCTTTTCACTACACAAAATAAGTGTTTTGTCTATATAAATGTTTCATTCAAAGTAAATGCCTTTCATAAAGCTCTTACTATAAAACGTTTCATTTACATGACTCATTCAGTTTAATATATTGTCTATTATTTAATCTAACTCAAGTTAATGGTTAATCAGTGAATCATTTGGTGCATTTATAGATATAGATTCAATAGATATATAGTTTCTATACAACTTGGTTGCAATTTAGGGATAACCAAAGGCAATTAATTATTTTTACACTAAAAAGGATGTATCTAAGATGATAAATGTTATAAGTGTGCGTGGTTCAGGTACAGTAAACCCTATTTTATGGGGACAAAATGTGCCCACAAAGATACCAATATCTGAAATCATTGTCCTTTTTTGGGCCCTATGAGAAAGATTAAAAAAAGTTAAGGGTAGGTTTAGGAGTACGGTTAGTGTAGATACACTGTAAAAAAACAAAAAACACAATTTTTTGAGTCAGCTTAAAATAATTTGTTACCCTGCTGCCTTAAAATGTTAAGTTCAGTCAACTCAAAAAAAAGTTTATTCAAGTTGAAATGTTAAGTTGTACTAAGTGACAACTTAGATATACAAGTTGACTAAACTAAAAATTTAACTTAACAGCTGTGTTTGTTACTCAGCTGCCTTAAAATTGAAAGTTGAATTAACTCAAATATCTAAGCTGTCACTTGGTAAAACGTAACATTTCAATTTAACTAAACTGTTTTTGAGTTGACTGAACTTAAAATTTTAAGGCAGCCAGGTAACAAATTATTTTAAGTTGACTCAACAAATAGTTTTTTTTTTTTTTTTACAGTGTACAGTATAAAAACCCATTACTCCTATGGAATGTCACCATAATGATAGGAAACATCTAGGTTACGTAGGTAACGTCTCGGTTACGAAGGTAACCCTCGTTCCCCGAAGGAGGGAACGGAGACGTTACGTCAATGACGTAATAATGGGGATCGGCTACGAGACCCTATCACCTCTGAGCTAAAGAGAAAAAGCCAATGAGAGTTGACGAGTGGAATTTGCATGCCGCGCCACTCCCCCGGACATACGGGTATATAAGATGGCGGCGTGCATCCACTCATTCAGATTTGCTGAGGAGCCGAGCCGCAACCCGGCTTCAGCGCAGTCCAGGATTGTGGCAGGAGGACGTAACGTCTCCGTTTCCTCCTTCGGGGAACGAGGGTTACCTTCGTAACCGAGACGTTCCCCCTCAGTCGTTCTCTACGACGTTACGTCAATGACATAATAATGGGGACCTCTGGAAAACGCCACAATCCTGAACTGCGTTACGCAGCCGAGACCCAATGCCGGCAGGCAAGCGTGTCGGAACAAAGGGCTCAATGCGTAACCGTCCCAACGCCCTGTAGACCACGTGGTGGCCCACCAGGGGTGCCAAGTTTTGAAGCAGCCGTTGGGGGGCGGAGCACAATGACGGTTAAGTCATGTGGAAGCTTTAGAAATAAGTCTAACTAGACTGGGGAAACACGGAAGGTTCCGTGGAGATACTGAGACATGATGCCACAACCGGAGGGGGGTGAAGGAGGCCCCGCTCCGGAGCACAGTATGGACTACTCCGTCTAGTCCAGTACTGCGGGGCATGGAGGACCCAGAGTTCAACCATGGGAACAACTGGGAGAATAGCGCACGGATCCGAGAGGAGTGGCGCAGCAAGCCGACACCTGAGCCGTCCTCCCGCAAATTACCTGATGTTACCCAACACACGGGAGGACACTGGCTCAACGCGGAGGTTGTAGAACCGCGCAAAGGTATTGGGTGTCGCCCAGCCCGCAGCTCTACAGATGTCTGCTAGAGAGGCGCCGTGCGCCAGCGCATAGGAGGAGGCGACACTCCGGGTGGAGTGGGCTCTCACTCCCAGGGGGCACGGCTCACCTTGGGCTTCGTACGCCAAGGTGATGGCATCAGCTACCCAGTGAGCCAACCTCTGTTTGGAGACAGCATTCCCCTTCTGCTGTCCCCCGAAGCAGACAAAGAGCTGCTCGGAGCGTCTGAAGCTCCGGGTGCGGTCCACGTAAACGTGCAGGGCACGGACGGGACACAGCAACTCCAAGGCCGGGTCTGCCTCCTCCTGGGGCAGAGCTTGCAGGTTCACCACCTGATCTCGAAAGGGAGTGGTGGGAACCTTGGGCACGTAGCCGGGCCGGGGTCTCAGGATAACGTGAGAGTTACCTGGCCCGAACTCTAAGCACTCTTCGCTGACCGAAAATGCATGTAGGTCCCCTACCCTCTTGATGGAGGCCAGCGCAGCCAGGAGCGAAGTCTTGAGCGTCAAGAACTTCAGCTCAACTGAACTGAGCGGCTCGAAGGGAGCTCCCCGAAGGCCCTGAAGGACCACGGAGAGATCCCAAGAGGGTACGAGGTGCGATCTAGGAAGGTTAATCCTTCTCGCACCTCTCAGGAACCTGACGATCAGGTGATGCTTCCCTAGGGATGAACCATCCACTGCATCGTGATATGCCGCAATAGCTGCGACATACACTTTCAAAGTGGAGGGGGACAGTCTCCGCTCCAACTTCTCTTGCAGGAAGGAAAGCAACACTCCGACCGAGCATTTCCGTGGGTCCTCTCGGCGAGAGGAACACCAGTCAACGAACAGACCCCACCTCAGGGCGTAGGCCTGCCTCGTAGAGGGGGCTCTAGCCTGAGTGACAGTGTCTATCACGGCCTGGGGGAGGCCAGTGAGGTCCTCCGTGTCCCGTCCAGAAGCCACACATGTAGGTTCCATAGATCAGGACGCGGGTGCCAAATCGTGCCGTCCCCCTGAGAAAGAAGGTCCTTCCTCAGGGGAATCTTCCAGGGAGGGACTGTCGCGTGGAGCATGAGGTCGGCAAACCAGGTCCGGGTGGGCCAAAACGGCGCAACCAACAGGACCTGCTCCTCGTCCTCCCTGATCTTGCACAGGGTCTGTGCAAGGAGGCTCACTGGGGGAAAGGCGTACTTGCGGAGGCCCCGAGGCCAGCTGTGTGCCAGAGCGTCCCTGCCGAGGGGGGCCTGAGTCAGGGAGAAAAAGAGCTGGCAGTGGGAGGACTCTGGGGAAGCAAACAGGTCCACCTGAGCTTCCCCGAATCGACTCCAAATTAGCTGAACCGTCTGGGGGTGGAGTCGCCATTCTCCAGGAAGGGTGAGCTGTCGTGAGAGCACGTCGGCTGCACGATTCAGCTCTCCTGGAACATGAACGGCCCGCAGCGATTTGAGCCGCGTCTGACTCCAGAGGAGGAGATGGCAGGCGAGTTGCGACAGACGACGGGAGCGCAGACCACCCTGATGGTTAATGTACGCTACGGTCGCTGTGTTGTCTGTGCGGACAAGCACGTGCTTGTGGCGCAGCAGCGGAAGAAACCGCCGGAGCGCCAGAAACACGGCCAGCAACTCGAGGCAATTGATATGCCACTGCAGTCGAGGTCCTGTCCAGGAGCCCGAGGCTGTCTGCCCGTTGCACACAGCACCCCAGCCCGTCATGGAGGCATCTGTGTTGACCACAATATGCCTGGACACCTGTCCTAGGGGCACTCCTGCCCGGAGGAAAACAGGGTCCGACCACGGGCTGAACAGGCGGCGACATTCCGGAGTAACGCCCACCCGGAATGTGCCACGGTGCCATGACCATCTCGGGACTCGGTTGTGTAGCCAGCGCTGAAGCGGTCTCATATGAAGCAGCCCGAGCGGCGTAACTGCGGCTGTCATATGCCCCAGGAGCCTCTGAAAATCTTTGAGAGGGACCGCTGTCTTGTGCCTGAAAGACTTCAGGGAGTTCAGCACTGACTGGACGCGCTCGTTGGTGAGGCGTGCTGTCATGGTGACCGAGTCCAGCTCCATACCGAGAAAAGAGATGCTCTGCACAGGGGAGAGCTTGCTCTTCTCCCAGTTGACCCGAAGCCCCAAGTGGCTGAGGTGCTGTAGCACCAGATCCCTGTGTTCGCACAACACATCTCGCGAGTGAGCTAGAATCAGCCAGTCGTCGAGATAGTTGAGGATTCTGATGCCCTTCCGCCAAAGGGGGGACAGGGCACCCTCCGCGACTTTGGTAAAGACGCGGGGAGACAGGGACAGGCCAAATGGGAGGACTTTGTACTGATATGCCCGACCCTCGAAAGCAAACCGAAGAAACGGTCTGTGTCGAGGCAGAATCGAGACATGAAAGTACGCGTCCTTCAGGTCGATGGCTGCAAACCAATCCTGGTGTCGTACGCAAGACAGTATGCGTTTCGAGGTAAGCATCTTGAACGGTAGCCTGTGAAGGGACCGGTTCAACACTAGAAGATCCAGGATTGGTCGTAACCCACCCCCTTTCTTGGGCACGATGAAATAGGGACTGTAGAACCCTGATTTCATCTCGGCTGGAGGGACAGGCTCGATTGCGTCCTTCGCCAGGAGAACCGCAATCTCCGCCCGTAGAACAGAGGCATCCGTGTCCGAACGAACAGACGTGAAATGGACGCCTCTGAACTTGGGCGGTCGCCTCACGAACTGAATCGCATAGCCGAGTCGTACCGTCCTGATCAACCACGGGGACGGACTGGGCAGCGCTAGCCAGGCTCCCAGTCGACGTGCCAGTGGGATCAGCGGAGCAGTAACTGACATGCCGGGGGTGGGGCAGCCGGGAGGGGGGAGGGGAAGGGGGCTCCAGAAAGCGAGCTTTGTCGACGTCAGCCATCTGCGCCAGGTTCAGCCAGAGGTGGCGCTCCTGGACTACCATAGTAGACATCACCTGACCGAGGGCCCGCGCCGTTACCTTCGTCTCCCGGAGGGCGAAGTCGGTAGCCGAGCGCAGTTCCTGCATCATCCTCCGGTCAGAACTACCCTCGTGCAGCTCTTTTAGTGCTTTGGCCTGATATACCTGCAGGGTGGCCATCGCATGCAGGGCTGAGGCAGCCTGGCCCGCCGCATTATAAGCCCTCGCAGCAAGCGCTGACGAGAGCTTACAAGCTTTGGACGGGAGACGCGGACGGTCCCGCCAGGTGGCGGCGTTTTGCGGGCATAGATGCACCGCAACCGCACGCTCCACCTGAGGGACATCCACGTACCCCCTGGCCGCCCCGCCATCGAGGGTAGTGAGAAGGGAGGAGCCCTGACGTGTACGAGCCGAGTAGGGGGCTTTCCACGTCTTAGTGAGCTCCTCATGCACCTCGGGAAAGAAAGGCACTGGGGCGGTGCGAGGTGTGGCGACGTCGCTACTCGCGCCCAGATACCAATCATCGAGCCGCGAGCGTTTGGGAGAAGGCGCTTTAGACACCTCCAACCCGATACTCGCGGCTGCCCGACGGAGCATGGCCGCCAGTTCTGCGTCCGCCTCCGACTGAGCAGCCGCCGCAGCGGGGGGCTGCCCAGTAGAAGCTTCAGCATCAGCAGGCGTAAGCCCCTCCTCTGATGCAGTGACGGACATTTTATCATCCTCTGGAGCGCCAAAGGTAACACTAGGTCCAGCTGGTGGACGAGTGCTGAGCTTTGGCAACTCCACGGGGCCACGCTTTGAGGGACCGGACTTCCGCGGGGGCTGACCCGACGGAACGTTCGGTACTGTCACCCTCAGATCACCTTCACCTCTAACCAATGCAGCCGAGGAGCCGGGACGGCCCGCCGAACTGGAAGGGGTAGAGGACGAAGGGCGCCATCTCGCGAACGAGAGGCACGATCTTAGCGTGGCCATGGACATGCGCTCACAATGAGTGCACGATCCATCCACAAACGCCGCCTCAGCGTGTTCTCGGCCCAGGCACGAGAGGCAGCGCTCGTGGCCGTCATTAGACGACAGAAAGCCACCACATCCAGCAGCACACGGTCGGACAGACATCCCGGAAGACGCTATCGACGACCGTGTAAGAAAATTGCTCTTTTAGATCGGCGTGCCCCAGGGAAGGCAACAGCCAGAGATCGCTGGAATGGCACAGATGCCGGCAGCGCCGGTAACACGATCGAGCAGGTATGCAGGAACAGGAGCAGGAACAGCAGGATTCCTTCTTCTCCGTCTTCAGTTTTTTTTTTTTTTTTTCTCTCTGGAACAGCTCACAGGCGAGGCTCCAAAGCAGAAATCTGAATGAGTGGATGCACGCCGCCATCTTATATACCCGTATGTCCGGGGGAGTGACGCGGCATGCAAATTCCACTCGCCAATTCTCATTGGCTTTTTCTCTTTAGCTCAGAGGTGATAGGGTCTCGTAGCCGATCCCCATTATTACGTCATTGACGTAACGTCGTAGAGAACGACTGAGGGGGAACCCATGTTCCCTGAAGGAGGGAGCGAGGACGTCAACTGCGTCTCGTCCAGAAGCCACATGTGGAGGTTCCACAGATCAGGACGCGGGTGCCAGATAGTGCCCATTCCCTCAGAAAGGTCGGCAAACCAGGTCTGGGTGGGCCAATACGGTGCAACCAACAGGACCTGCTCCTCGTCGTCCCTGATCTTGCACAGGGTCTGTGCAAGGAGGCTCACTGGGGGAAAGGCGTACTTGAGAAGGCCCCGGGGCCAGCTGTGTGCCAGTGCGTCCCTGCCGAGGGGAGGCACGGCGAGGGACTAGAAGAGGTGGCAGTGGGAAGACTCCTAGGAGGCAAACAGATCTATCTGATCCTCCCTGAATCGACTCCAGATGAGCTGGACCGCATGAGTCGCCATTCTCCAGGAAGGGTGAGCTGTCGTGAGAGCGTGTCAGAAGCACGATTGAGCTCTCCTGGATTATGAACAGCATGCAGTGATTTCAGCCGCACCTGACTCCAGAGGAGGAGATGGCAGGTGAGTTGCGACATGAGACGGGAACGTAGACAACCCTTGCGGTTGATGTACGCAATGGTCGCATTGTTGTCCGTGCAGACTAGCACGTGTTTGTCACGTAGCATCTGAAGGAACCGGCGTAGAGTGAGAAGCACTGCTAGCATAGTTGATATCTAAAAAGAACTGGATGACAAGAAATTTCTTACTGCTAAATTCTGAAAAAAACAGAGGTGTTAATTATTGGGCCAAAAACCTCAGCAAGTAATAACTTAAAACACAGCCTAATACTTGATGGCTGCTCTGTAAATTCATCATCATCAGTCAGGAACCTAGGTGTGTTATTTGATAGCAATCTTTCCTTCGAAAACCACATTTCTAGCATTTGCAAAACAGCAATTTTCCATCTTAAAAACATAGCGAAATTACGACCTATGCTCTCAAAGTCAAATGCAGAAATATTAATTCATGCCTTCATGATCTCCAGGATAGATTATTGTAATGCTTTATTGGGTGGTTGTTCTGTACGCTTAATAAACAAACTCCAGCTGGTCCAAAATGCAGCAGCTAGAGTTCTTACTAGAACCAAAAAGTATCAGCATATTAGCTTGGTTCTGTCAACACTGCACTGGCTTCCTATTAAACATCGTATTGATTTTAAAATCTTGCTAATTACTTATAAAGCCCTCAATGGTTTAGCTCCTCAGTACTTGAGGGAGCTCTTATCACATTATAGTCCCTCAAGCCCGCTGCGTTCTCAAAACTCTGGCAATCTGATAATACCAAGAATATCAAAATCAACTGCGGACGGCAAATCATTTTCTTACTTGGCACCGAAACTATGGAACAATCTACTTAATTCTGTTCGGGAGGCAGACACACTCAGTTTAAATCTAGACTAAAGACCCATCTCTTTAACCTGGCCTACACTTAACACATTTAAATATTTCTAATATTCAAATCTGTTAAAGGATTGTTAGGCTGCATTAATTAGGTCAACCGGAACCGGGAACACTTCCCATAACACCTGATGCAAGAAAAATGGAATCTATGCTAATATTGTCTGTCTCCTGCTTATTCCAAGGTCAGATCCAGTATGAATCCTGAAGAGTTGGCCACTGCAGTTTCCCTTGATTCAGTTTGTATCCAGATGGTGGGTCAGTACATATAGACCAGCTCTACAGGTCCGTATGGGAGTACAAACTACTTGTTTATTGGTCAGAGGAGAACTGACCCCCCCGACTGAGCCTGGTTTCTCCCAAGGTTTTTTTTTTCTCCATCAGTGTCACAGATGGAGTTTTGGTTCCTTGCCACTGTCGCCTATGGCTTGCTCAGTTGGGAACAACAACTAAATTGGGGAAAACTAAATTGAGGACAAACAATTTATTAATTTGGAACTATTGATTAATTTCCTCAAACTAAAATTGTTTAAAGTTTCTTTTTCAATTATTGATATATTACTTTCCCATTTGATACTGTAAAGTTGCTTTGACACAATTTGTATTGTAAAAAGCGCTATATAAATAAAGCTGACTTGACTAGCACTCTGGGGAAATGCCATTCCGAAGTGTGCCACGGCGCCATGCCCATCTCGGGACTCGGTCGTGTAGCCAGCGCTGAAGCAGTCTCATATGAAGCAGGCCGAGCGGTGTAACTGCGGCTGCCATATGCCCCAGAAGCCTCTGAAAAGTTTTGAGAGGGACCGCTGTGTTGTGCCTGAAAGACTTCAGGCAGTTCAGCACCGACTAGGCGAGGTCGTTGGTGAGGCATGCTGTCATGTTGACCGAGTCCAGCTCCATTCCGAGAAAAGAGATGCTCTGTATTGGGGAGAGTTCTCTCGGTTGACCCAGCGCCCCAAATGGCTGAGGTGCTGGAGCACCAGGTCCCTGTGCTCTCACAACAGATCTCGCGAATGAGCTATTATCAGCCAGTCGTGGAGATAGAGTATGTGGGTGCCCTTCTGCCAGAGAGGGGTCAGGGCATGCTCCATGAGTTTGGTAAACACGTGGGGAGACAGGGACAGGCCAAAGGGGAGGACTTTGTACTGATATGCCTGACCCTCGAAAGCAAACCGAAGAAACGGTCTGTGTCGAGGTAAAATCAATACATGAAAGTATGGGTATTCAGGTTGATGGCTGCAAACCAATCCTGGTGACGAATACATGAAATGATGCACTTCCTAAGCATCTTGAACGGTAGCCTGTGAAGGGACCGGTTCAAAACTTGAGGGTCCAGGATCGGTCGTAACCCACCGCTCTTTTTGGGCACGATGAAGTAAGGACTGTAGAATCATGACTTCATCTCAGCTGGAGGGACTGGCTCAGTTGCGTCCTTCGCCAGGAGAACAGCAATCTCCGCACGCTTCTCCAGCTCACAATCAGTGAGGCTCCGAAGCAAAAATCTTAATGTGTGGATGCACGCCGCCATCTTATATACCTATATGTACGGGGGAGTGGTGCTGCATGCAAATTCCACTCGCCAATGTTCATTGGCCTTTTCTCTCAGAGGTGATTGGTTACAAGCATGCTCCCATGTAACATTGTAGTAAACAACTGAGGGGGAACCTGTGTGTGTGTACCTACTTACTGTAACCATATTTTGGGGACAAAAGACCATATTTCCGGTACCTAGAAGTAAGGAAAATATGACAAAATCACCTAAAACCTCCCTTTGAAGACATCCTCATTTGTAAAACCTTGTATTTTGCTATTTTTAAACATACAGCAGGACACAAGCGAGAAGAACTGATCAGAGATTGATTAGAGATATGTCAGAAGAAGGGAGACATATGGCATCAAATACAGCATTTTACATTATGCCATGTGATACTGTATATATTTTGTTTTTACCATGGTAAAGACTGCACATTACTGTAACATCATCTGAAAAGTTCAGCTAGAGTATAGATTCAGTCATATTGCACAGTGAGGACATTTACTGCATTGACAGTAAACTGTTGTAGCTCAAAACCTTCTGGCCATGTCATACCTTCATCCCACCTTTTGATAAAACACTGAATAAATACTTTTACAAACATTATGGATTTTATGTAAGATATGCAATGTAGGTAAAACAAGTGTATTTTCTAACATGACAGTTATTGCCTTGTGATTTGAAACGTGAATCTTACATTGTTTGCTCTTGAATTAACTGACTGTTAAAAATATTCAGTTGAAAGATCTTACTGTTGTGTTTTGGTGATTAAACCAAATGTTCTCAATACATATCACAATGATCTTGTGTTCTGAAACGATAATTATGTGGAATGAAAATATGTGCAACTACAATGAAATCATGAGATCGGGTTTTGAAAAAAATGGCTAGATGTGTTACAAGTGTTATCAGTTTTGTTTTGTACCAAGAGTTTTGAAAATGTACACCTTACTTATGAAAAAAGTACCAAACCAATAAGTAAAACAAATATGCATGAAAATAAAGCACTTTAAATACATTATGGAAGTGTACTCAATTAAAGTGTATTTTACACTTTTACACTTTTTTTTTTTTTTTAACCTGGGGCTCTTTTGAATGTCAGCATGGCTGTTATTATCTACCGATATTTGGAACAGCAAGACTGAATATCATAATGCTTTAAAACAATTCTTACACTTCACTATTTTTTTGTAACAGGTTAGAGAAAATATTTTCAACTTTTTGCAGTTCTGTTGGTAAATGAACAGTTGCCACTGGCCATTAAACCATATTTAACCCTCACCAAATAAAGAAAATGTAGGAAATAATTAAATTCAATTTACTTTTCTACAACATTTTCTACAATTTTCAATTCTACAACTTTTTACTTTTTTTTTTGGCCATCTAAATAGCCACATTACCAATCCTAGGAAGACAAGTTCCACTCCTTACCAGAACTTTGCTTCATTCCATCTTATCTCAAAACAGGATGTAAGAATCTGCTTCCGTCCTGCTCTATTGTGTCTAACAAATATACAGGGAGAGGCAAAAGGAAATTCAACATTCTCAGTTTTGTGGTTCTTCGTCGGAGTGAACAGTTGGTGTTCTAAAAAGCATAAAGGTCCATGTTTATAGGAAGCAAAGAACTCTTAATAAAATAAATACAAGTTAAAAATCTCATCACAGCTCTATTCATATCAAATCAGTCAGTGCCCACTTGTACCTCCTCATTTTGTTTCTCTTGAAGAAATGGGCATAAATTTTTAGTTCTCAAATATATTAAGTAGATTAAACTCATAATCTGCTTTTAAACCAAATGCATAGCATCAAAAGGAATAGTTTCACATGAAACCCTTTAGGAAATAATCCACAGTCTAGATTCCATGATCTCACATTACAGGTCTTACTTTTTTTTTTTTTTTTTTTTTTTTTACTGAAAATTAATATCACCATTTACTGATGTTACCTTCGGGTATTGTTTCTAAAGGAAACAGACTGCACATAAACTTCCTTTCCACTTATTCAAAAGAGGTGTTTTCATAATGGCTTGAAATGTATCTATTTGTGTTGCCAGATTTTTTGCTAAGAACTTAATCATGTCCTTTGAAGGAAACACCTTGTGGTCATGGGGCTGCCAAGTAATCATTTCCTATTCAGCTGCTCTTACTGGTCCAATCTTGATGGCCTCCAGGTTTCTCAGAGTATTTCTCTTTACCCTATGCCAAATTTGCTTCTGTTTCACAGATGCAAAATCCATCACATGAATGCATTGTTAATATTTCACAACAGGCATCATTAAAATTCAGTTTGAAAATGTAAAGGTTTTTCTCAGGGCAGAAATTTACTAAAGATAAGTTCATATATAGTGGGTGACTTGTAGGCCTCTCCAGGTGTCTCTGTAACCATTAGATGATCAGGTGTTGGGCAAAGCTGAAAACTGGCCTCATCAGAGATGATCACCTTACTCCAGCTCTCCACAGTCCAATCCTTTTGGTCTTTTGCATACCTGCATAATATTTTTTTATAGCTTTGCCCTGCTTCAGGATACCTGCTTCAAACCATCCACACTGTGCACTTCACCCCAGCTGCTATTTGCTATGCTTTTTGTAGGCCTACGGTTGTTAAGTGAAATTCGAATGAGCTGGTGGTCATCCCGGTCAGCAGAGTAGTTTTCACCCTCTGCCAGTCTGTAGCTTGGTTGAACCCAGTGTCTGCAGCTTGACCTTGTTCTTATGAACTAGTGTCTTTAAAATTTTAGGGATGGAAGCAACCTGACATTCGCTTTATCCCTCTGCCAATAACCCCAGAATTAAACCTTTCTTTTCAACTGTTTTGGCATGGTCAATAATAATAATAGTAACCTTCAAGGTACTACTAGTACTGTTTTTGCCATGCAGCTGGTCAAATTGCAAGAAGATATAGACAGTGGTTTTTACACTTTTCCTTGTTAAATAAGATTTGAGAACCAGTAAGAATCAATATTTCATTAAGCAGACTGAGGTGTGCCTGTTTTGGAATTCAACAGACACTAGAATGTAGGGAATAAATTCTTTCATGGCAAAAGTTCACAATCATAATCTGTACATTCCAAGTATACTCACACAAGCCCTTGCTTGGAAAAAAAAAAAAAGTTATGAGACTGAATTTCATGCACAATTTTATTGAACAGTAATATAAAATACCTTTTCATAGTTGCGAGTGCATGCGTCATCTGCCAACAGTTCGGAAGTTAAATTATAAAAGCAAGGCTTTGTTTTGTGTAGTGAATTACTTGGGCACTTAAGCATTTGTTAATTATAATAATAATAAAAAAAAAAATGATGAAGTTTGTGTTTTGTAAAGTATTTAGCAATAATACACTGATATACAAAGCAGAATTAATAATAATATTCATTATGATAATAATAATATGCAAATTACACTTATGTCTGTGGCACCTTAAAAAAATGTAAACCTTGTATGACACTAATCATGCATTTTGAGTTTGACATCAGAGAACCACAAACTTATTTCACGTTATAACACCTAAACATGCTAATTTGGATTACTGGTGTACATACAAGCATTTGTTTAAAACCATGACTCCTCATCCATATTATTATGGCCTGAAGTTTTATAGTAGTGAAGTGTTATAGCTAAGAATGGACTGCCATTTTCAGGATTTGTCCACTAAGCACACTACATGTAAAAACAGGCCTAGGTAATTCAAGGTAATTCAGTATCCTAAGTTAAGTCCTATAAAACATGCATAGGCAGATAATTTCCATTAATCAATTTTTTATTCCTCAACCAGGAATTTTTTCTCATAATTTGAAGGGGGGTGGGGCGGGGGTCACTGAATTTCCAGCAAGCCACAATAAATGCACCCCCAGGCCACCCAAATAAAACAAAAATATACTTATGCAAATAATAAATGTAAATTCCAGTTTTTAACGCCAAGAAAATTCATATTCATCAAGCTATCTTGTAATTATACAGAAAGTATGATCCAAGCACACACCAAAGAAACCTGAGGTAAGCATAATCTGTACAAAACAATAAAACTTTCCATTTTTGGCATTATAACAATGTTGCAACATTCTTTTAAGACTGCCTAATTTACTGTAGACCTAGTTTATAAGAGTAGCAAAAAAGGTATCAATAAATAGTCCTTACTTAGTTTATACACCCTTTTATGTTAAAAACTTTTTTTTTACGTTCTGTCCATTTTTAGTGCTGTATTTTTGTAAACGTACAATAATTAGTAAGAAGTTACACACAAAAAGAGAAACAAAAATCTTATATCCAGTAAGTAAAGGTCTTTTCACATAAGATCTCTCGCCTGCTGTAATTCCCTGTGCCGAAATAATCCCCACTCCCAAATCAATCAGAAAAGAGTGAACAGATGACAACTTCTCATGTTTTCAAGCCAAAAAAGAAGAAAAAAAGGCATATCCAAAGACTAGTGAGTGTCACTCTGAATTATGTTTGAAATGCTGCACTCCCCCTCACCTCTTCTATCCTTCACTTCTCCTGTCCTTCTTCTCTTTCTCCTTTCCTCTAACTCTACACTCCAAATTCTTCCTTTCCCTCCATCAACTATGGCATGGAAAAAGATAGGGAGGGTCTTAATCGCTGTGGCGACCATGAGAAGCGATGCAGGATCACTGGATATTACCGCTGCCACTGCTGGCCTTGCTCTCTGTGCCATTGGTCTCTGACAACAGAGCCTTATTGAGAGAGTTGAGACTGGCGTCACAAGGGATGGTGTCACGGCGGGGTGGCATTCGCTCATTGATGCGGTCCAGCCCTTTTGCCTCCTCAAAGCTGCTAATCTTGTGCTGAGGTGAGAAACCTTTAATCGCTGTGGTAGAAAAAAAGAAAGATGATTTAACAAGTAGTGTGATATTTATCAATGTTACATATATATATATACACATACATATATATATTTATATATAATATTTATATATATATATATATATATATATATATATATACACACACATATATATATATATATATATATATATATATATATACACGCACACACACACGCACACGCGCACACACACACACACACACACAACGTGCCTATATCCATCTATCTATCTATCTATCTATCTATACAACAGTTCTTTCTGGTCCTCAAATCTGATTGGCTAATGAGAATGTGATAATGGAGTCCAACATAACTCTAACAGTCACTTCACCATTGTAATTGTATCACTCCGCTTGCAGTACTTCTCACAGCGAGTGTCATGGCGGACACCCAAATCCACTATAATTTTAAAACATTATATCCACTATAATTTTAAAATATATTAAAATATAGAAATATTACTGTTAAAAGTAATATCAGTGTTTTTGTGTCATGGAATGTAGTTCTCAGTTCTCTCTAGTTAAGAGTTTTCAGGCGAGGATGTACTTGTTTATTGTTCAAATAAGCAGTTTGTTAACAAAGATAAGTGAGCTCCAGGGTGTCAGTGGCCGTTTAGCGCTCATGAACCCAGCACTTTAAATACAGAGCAGAATTTCTTCGGCTAGATCTTCTAGAATTTACTGCTGGCTCTGATGTCTCTATAGTGGTTAAACACATATAATTCATTTCGGGCAGTCTTTGGTCTCTATTATTTATTCCAGAGCAAAAAGTTTTGGCAAGAGAAACGTGTGTGTTCGTCATGGTGATTTGAGTTAAATTATTCCGCCGTTGATGGCAACAACAAGAAACTCTTTATGAGTCAGCATTAAAGACTTTTACATTGAAAAATAGTGATTTTTACAACAGATTGATGCAACTAACAAATGCACAGAGCATCACTGTCATCGGAAATCACCCTTAACAGATAAAAGGATATCAACGTTTCGACAAATATAATGCTTTCTTCTGCGGGATTATTACCATCTCTCTCCCATAATACTACACTCCACATAATACAGTGAGCTTTTAATAGAATAATACAATAACCTTACAATAACTCAACATTCCTTTGTTACTAGTTTTAAAGTGACATTTTCAAATTAGTAACAGTGGCTTGAGCTAAGCTGTTAAACTCTACAATATCTGCATTGATAAATGTACAGAATACATAGGCATACTGTTTTTATTTAAAAAGCAATAAGAACATCTGCTTATTGACATGCCTAATTGTAAATAAATAAATATATATATATATATATATATATATATATATTAAAATGTAAAATATAAAATATATTTTTAGATTTCCATTTATATACTCAAGATCTATAAACATCAATTGTGATTTACTATTACATAGTTAGATGAATAAACATAAATTCAAAATTTACATTTATATATTCAAACTTACAACTATATTTTCAGATTTACTTAAATTTACTCAGACTTTTAACTATACAGTAAGGATGCGCGATATATCGGCAGCCATATCGGCCGATAAATGCTATTTTTAGTATTATCGTTATCGGTCCAAAAACAAAATTAGGTCGATATCTTTAAGCCGATAAATTAGGTATTATTTCTGCTGGCTGAACCACTTCACGTGCTTGCTACTGGCCACTAGGGGTTTAATCTTTGATGTCATGCAAAGAGAATCACACCATATGCTGCTTCTAGAGAGAAGATGTCAGCGGTGTGGAAGTTTTTCGTCATGAAAAAATAGGAAAGTTGAAAGAAAGTTGGCCATAGAAATGATTAGTAAATATAGTTCTGAGTAGGGATGCTCATTTCGATTAATTTTCCTGACCAACAACCGCTGCTTGTCAACCAAAGATTAACCGTTAACTATTAACTATATTGTTTCATATCTACTTTAACTGTTTTAGATCTATAGATTTTATTTCATGCAAGTCGTGATGATTTGAGAAGGTAAAATGATCAGACTATGAACAGTCTTCCGCTAGCCGCTGCTCGTTATTTTAAAAAACAAAAACTTATATTTAACGAACAAGAAAATTGACAAAAAAATCTAAATTAACAATAAAAAAACCCAAAACAAAATATAATCACTTTGTCATTACATACAAAATGTAACTATTTTAATAGCTGAAGGAGACATGCATGGCGACAGGCTGTACAGACAGAAGCGCTGCCTGTTAGACTCGCGGCAAAAAACATTATCACAAAAATCTGCGGTCAATTTGCGGTTCGGGGCTTCTCATCCACTGTACATATGTTTCTTTTCACGGCGTGTTTGTGCAGCGTAGAGCAATATAGCCAATATGTTGATTTTATGAATGCAGTGGTCAATCTGAGGCGGTTAAGTTACAATCCTCTCAGCACCCAAAATGCCGGTAGTGTTCTGTTCAGTTCTGTTCTACACGTTCATGAACTATTATTAAAACAGAAAATGTAGACATAATGTAAATAAGAGATTAATTGCGCAGTGTAAACATTCTTTTTTATTACTCTTTATTAACTTTATGAGATAGCGCTGAACCTACATTAAGATGTGTGACAGCTTTTTCAAGTGATTGTAAGGGAGCGCCGTGCCCATTGCGCACTTAATCCATTCACTCACGGATTCACTCTCTGATAGCCATTTATCCAATATTACCGCTTGCCATTGTGTTGCGTATAGGCTGCATCAGTTAAGTGAATGTGAAGCAGGTGCTTGCTCTGCGAAATATATCAGTATAGTAGGCATGCTGCACGTGTCGACACTGTCCTGTGAGTAAACAAATTCTTAAGTATAGCATTGTTCTTTCACCGTGCAAATGTAAAAAAATACTTGCAGAAAAAAAAAAAAAAAACTTTTAAACCGTTTAACTGATATTATAGATCGGTTAAAATTCTTACTGGGGGTAAACGGTAAATATGAGCATCCCTAGTTCAGAGATCAGTTCAAACTTTTCTGAAGTTAAGGTTTTAAAATAAAATCAGTTGTTCACTGTATGTGTTTGCCTTTTGTTTTTGCAATCATGCTCAGAAAAAAATATTTATCAGCCTATATATTGGCTATCGGCCTCCGAATATAAAAGAGTTATCGTTTATCGTTATCGGCGCATCCCTACTATACAGTATATTTAAATGTACTTTTTTATACATATATCCACGATTTACATTTATATATTCAGAATTATAACGAGATATTCAGATTTACTTCTATATATTTATATTTTACATTTATGTATTTAGACTTATAACGTCTTGGTTAGGTATGGTAACCCTCGTTCCCTGATGGAGGGAACGAAGACGTTGTGTCGAAATGAAGGACACTAGGGGTCACTCTAGGGAGCCTGAACACCTCTGACAGTTTTGAGAAAAGGCCAATGAAAATTGGTGTGTAGAATTTGCATGGCTAGCCCCGCCCTGGCCATCTAGGTATAAGAGGGGGCCGCAGCATCTGCTCATTCGTTCTGTTCTGAGGAGCAGAGTAGCAACTGGACTACACTCAGAGGCAGTCTAAAGTTGTGGCAGGGGGACACAATGTCTCCGTTCCCTCCATCAGGGAACAAGGGTTACCATACATAACCAAGACGTTCCCCTTCTGTCGTTCACTTTGGACGTTGTGTCGAAATTAAGGACACTAGGGGTCCCAGTTGAAAATGCCATTAACTAGCGGACTGCGTCACGAGTGTATGGAGTGCAAATAATAACAGGTTTACATGTTAGTTAAGTGCAACTCACCTCTACGTGAACTTCCAATGTCCAAGAGCCTTCAGCCAGCCTTTCCTCACCTTGGTTGAAAATCTTGGAGAAAACTGGGCCAATGACTGTTCCTCGCCAGGGGGGACGGGCAACCTACCTCATATTAGATTCTGATAGCCAGTTCCTCCGCCGAACTTGGCTACATAAAAGTGCTGAAATGATGGAAGTGTGTCGTTCAGGGTTCACGTCAGGAAACTTACTGAACTGAAGGAGCGTCAACGACCGTGGGGGAAGATGCTGTAGCAAGCTTCTACACCAGAGGTGCCCAATAGGTCGATCGCCAAGACAGTGCTGGTAGATCGCACGTCATTTTAACATGTGCTTTTATTATTATTATTATTATTATTATTATTATATATAATGTCTTTCAATCTCCTTTTAGTTTCTGTCTGACTTGCAGTTGCACTTTACTAATAAATTTTGACCAGGCGAGATTTTTGTTTATTCCGTCGGCATGACAACTAGCCGCTTTAAGAGCTTCGGAGAACAGGTTGCATGAAAGTGCTTAAGTAATTCGACTTAACGGTATCCCTGAGGGGAAAAAATCCTGTTGCGGTTGCTATAGTTGCTGCATTTCATAATAAACAGAACATAACGAAATGGAAACGTAACCTAACAGAAACATTTTATTAATTACACATGAGCGCTGCATGTTCCTGCGCTGCTTTGTGTACAGTCATTGCCAGAGAAACACTTTTTTAAAGTCTTTTATAAAGCACCACCTGCTGAACGATGACTGGAAATTTTCTAATGTGAAAATTAACCCACGTTTTGAAACTAGTGTAAACTAGTGGATCAACAAGAAGAGGTAACACTTTATAATAACGTTCAGCTGTAAGTCATTTATAAGTGATTAGTTAATGATGAAATAATCTTTTACAAAACATTCACAAATGATTAATAAGTGATATGCTAACAATTTGTGTATGTTTTGTTAATTCATTTACAAGTCAGTTACAAGTTTATTTACAAATAATTAGTTAATGATGAACTAATCATTTACAAGACATGACTATGTGTTTATAAATGATTAATAAGTGCTATGTTAAAAAGCACAAAAATGCAATTATTCCAAAACTATTTTCTTTTTAAAATAATGATAAATTATTTGCTGTCAAGTGAATAAACGTGTAAACCCTTTCTCTCATCAGCACAGACTTGTGTTCTGTGTGGAGTGTGTTGGATCGAGTGATAATGTAAACCAGTTTTACCCTCCAATGAAGATCACACCAGGTGCACAGTGCCAAATTACTCCATGTGTGTCACAGAAGGTATCTTTACTCTCACCAGTCAGCCCTTACATTGCATTATACACTCCAAATTATTCAAAACCTGTTGTGTAAATGCATAAGTAAATAATTTACAAATCTTTCTGCATCCCCTAATCTAAAGTGTTAACAATTCATCACTTGTAAGTGTGTTACACATAATTTGTAGATCTTTCTTACCTGTTAAAAATGATGTGGTGTATACAAGGCATTTACAACACTTTCTGCATCCCCTAATCTAAAGTGTAAACTACTCATAATTTGTAAATGTTTTAAACCTGCTGGTTACAGGTTGTGTGGATATACACACTGGGTGGGGGGGGGGGGGGGGGTCTACAAATGATGAGTAAAACATTTACAACTGATGAATTGTTTACACTTTAGAATAGGGGATGCAGAAATATTTGTAAATGATTTATTCATTCTGTGATCTTCAATGGAGGATAAACATTTCAATTATTTATAATTGTTTAATAATATATTAACTAGTAACCATTTACTAAGGATCTGTTTGATTATTTCATATGCAATTTTTTAAGATAACTTATGACAGATTTGTAACTTGTTAGCACATCACTTATTAATCATTTATGAATGCATAGTCATGTTTTGTAAATGATTGGTTCATCATTAACTAATTACTTGTAAATGCATTAACAAAACATACATAAATTGTTAGCATATCACTTGTTAATGGTTTCTAAATGTTTTGTAAATGATTATTTCATCATTAACTAATCACTTATAAATGACTTACAACTGAACGTTATTATAAAGTGTTACCCAAGAAGATAACACATACAAATCTAAACAATTAAGACAGTAAAATATATTTATATCATTATTTAATTTTAAAAGCAAATGTTTAAATTAACAGAATGACTCTATTTTCTTAAAAATGTATACAGAATATTTTGTTTTTGTGAAAACCCGTAAGTCATGCTTTTTACAGTCATTTTACAGTTTAACATGCTACCATGACATTGCCCTACCGCACTCATATGGTATTAATTTTATTTTTGCAGGTCTTAAAAAAGGACTTAAAAGACATTGAGCTTAAAAATTTACATTTGAACTTAAAAACTTGCAGATACTGATTTTAAGATGATTTAGGGAGCTGTTTTGCTCCCTTACATTTCTTAAAGTGAAATGGTTACTAAGGACTTTGTAGCAACACTTAAGCAAACACTTAGATAATTAAGGGAAATACTTAATGACAGCCTTAAAGTTCCTTAAGTTGACCCTTAGGTTTTTTCTTGCTACCCAAGTTTCACTAAGGGTACCCTTAACCTTAATTTCTTACCTTAAGGGCTTTCATGCAACCGGGCCCAGAGCGCGAAATTTTTAAGCTAGCATCTGAAGTGTATTTTTTTAAATTAAACTGTGTGTTTTTCTTGGTAGATCTGGTTGAGTTGATCCTTTTAAAAGTAGATCATCACATAAAAAAGTGCGGGCACCCCTGTTCTATACCATACCAGGTTCAGGAGACACAGGGCTTGCGTTCAGGACTCTGAACATTGAAGAGACTGGTTTCATCCGCAGAGAACCAAATCCTGTTAGGCCAGTAGGGGGCCACAAGGAGGATCTGCTCTCTGTCCTCCCTGACTTTGCACAGTGTTCGTGCAATGAGGCTCACTGGGGGAAACGCATACTTGAAAAGGCCCCTGGGCCTGAGCCTGGCCGAAATTACTCCAAATCAGTGGAACCGTATGGGGGTGAAGTCTCGACTCGACCCAAAGCAAAGTCTGTCGGGAGAGTGCATCGGCTACCCGATTGAGTTTGCCCAGAATGTAAGTGGCTCTCAGAGACTTGAGTCTGTGTTGAATCCAGAGGAGGAGATGGCGAGCTAGCTGTGATGTGCGAAAGGAGCGTACACCGCCCTGGTGGTTGATGTAGGCTACTGTCGCAGTGCTGTCTGATTGGACCAACACATGGTTGCCCTGAACCAAAGGTCAGAACCTCTTCAGGGTCAAGAGAACTGTCAACAGCTCGAGGAAAATGATGTGCCAGTGCTGCCGAGGGCCTACCCAGACCCCCAAGGTTGCCCCAACCCGTTCTGGACGCATCTGTCATGATCAAGATCTGTCTGGACACTTGTTCCAGGGGAACTCCTGCCTGCAGAAACAAAATGTCTTTCCAAGGGCTGTAGGTTGTGAGAAACTGGTGTGACGTTCACATGGTATGAACCATGAACCTTTCTTGGGTACAATAAAGTAGGGGCTGTAAAACCCTTCGCCAGCACTCTCGCCCGAACCGCGGTAGAGAGAATGTCACTGAACTTGGACGGGTTCCGTGCGAATTGGATAGCATAGCCGAGTTGGATGGTTCTGAGAAGCCAGCGAGAAGATTGGGTAGATCGAGCCAAGCTGTTAAACTCTCTGCCAGTGGTCTCAGTGGGACCACTACTGACGCACCTCGGGTGGGTACATTGTGGCAGGTCGGTGAGGAAAGCAATGTGGTTGAAGGTCTGCGGTTGAGCATGCTTTGGTGAGACTCAGCGGCTGGGTACCCCATAAGGACTGGGGTAGAATGCGGCCTGGAGCCGTTCAAGCATGGCCGTCATTTTCGCATCCACAACTGACTGAGAGCTCGCCCCCATAGCGGCCATCTCAGCCAGCGCTTCAGCTTCAGATAGCTGAGGCCCAACTTCTGATGCTGCAGTAACCTCCTCTTCCCCAGCGGCATTCGGCTCTGAAGAAATAGAATGAATGAGCAGATGCTGGCTACCCTCTCTTATACCCGGATGATAGGCTTTTCTCACACTGTCAGAGGTGTTCGGGCTCCTTAGAGCGACCCCTAGTGTCCTTCATTTCGACACAACATCGAAAGTGAAAGCCAGAAGGGGAACTATATATTCACAATTTACATTTATATATTCAGACTTATAAGTATATATTCAGATTTACTTTTATATGTTCAGAATTACAACTATATATTCAGAGTTAATTCTATATATTCAGAATTATAACTATACATTCAGATTTACTTCTATATATTCACAATTTGCATTTATATATTCAGGATTATAACTATATATTAAGATTTACATGTATATATTCAGACTTATAACTATATATTCAGGTTTGCTTCTATATATTCAGACATAACATTCACAACTTACATTTATATATTCATATTTTTATATAATTAATTAATTTATTAATAAGGCATTATAATGAATGCATAATGCATTATAAAAACCCTCATAATATGTTATATCATCTTATAAATAATCATAACAACAATTATAATACATTATAATGCTTATGCATTTGTGGTTAAAACTTCTGATTATTGAAAATCTGATTATTTGTAGCACATAATGAACACCATATTAAATCTACTTTTACATTTATAGTGGACTATATGTCTTGACATTGTTTGTTTAAGAGCTGCACAGTATCTTACTACATCTTGTAAGTGTTTAGGTGTGGAGTGTTATTTGAGTGTTCCCTGTGAGGCTAATATTAATTTTGATGTGAGCTAGTTAATAATTACATGTTTATATGTTAGGTTACATTTTATTTTGATGCTCCCCTTAGTCTATTCTCTCACTAGAGCTAGTAAAGCTTAGGTTAAGGTTAGGGTAGGTAGAATGTTGATGTACTTGCAAAGTGACTTATGCTCAGTTTGTCTGTTGGGGAACCATCAAAATAAAGTGTTAGCATATATTTAACAGACATGCTATACTAATACTCCAATGACTGCTAGTTGGCATGTAGTTGCAGAGTTACTTATTAACAGCTGTTTAACGGGTACCATCAAAATAATCAAACTGATATTACATTAAAAATAGCTTAAAGCAAATTACACATTTATCTGATCTGATATCTAATCTTATGGCTTTTTGAGAAAAAAAAATATTATTACTATACTTATAAGTGGTCGTTGATGCTTGAAGTAAAGTAGCATAAGAAAAATGGCAAGATATGAGACTTACAATACATTATAACTATAAGAAATATAATCCATTGTAACTTAAGTGGATGCAATGTGTTCATTGTGTGTTTTAAATCATCATACTCTTAAAAGCTATAACCGCAAATAAGTTAATATTATAAAACATTAAAACTGTTCTTATAAATATTCGTAAGATGATATAACATCATATAAGGTTTTTGTTAATAATGCATTATGCATTCGTTATAATTCCTTAATAATACCCTTATAATGTATTATAAATATGGGCTTCATAGAAAGTGTTACCAACAATTTAAATTAAAATAATAATTTTTGGTAGTACAACTGTTGCCAACATAGATAATTCTAATAATAAATCAGCATATTAGAATGATTTCTGAAGGATCTGAAGGCTGATGAAAATTCAGCTTTGCATCATAGGAAAAAAAAAAATATTGTAATGTAATATTTTTTAATGTTCTGAAGGATCATTTGACACTGAAGAACGGAGTAATGATGCTGAAAATTCAGCTTTGTATCACAGGAATGTATTACATTTTAAAATACATTCACATAGAAAAAAGTTATTTTAAATTTAAATAATATTTGACAATATTACAGGTTTTTTTTGTATTTTTAATCAAATAAATGCAGCCTTGATGAGCATAGAAACACATTTTAAAACCATTAAAAATCTTACTGATCCCAAACTTTTGAGCTGTAGTGTGTGTGTGTGTGTGTGTATACACATGTATATCTACAGTCAGTATGTATCAGTAAGATTTTTAATGGTTTTTAAAGAAGTCTCTTATGCTCATCAAGACTGCATTTATTTAATAAAAAATACAGTTGTGTTGCTTAATATTTTTTGAACCAGTGATACTTTTTGTCAGGATTCTTTGATGAATAAAAAGTTAAAAAGAACAACATTTATTTAAAATAAAAATATTATATAGTATAGTTATAATAGTATATTTAATGGATGGATGAAACCAAAATAGAATGTATTGGTTTAAATGAGAAGCTGTTATGTTTGGAGAAAAGAACACACTGTATTCCAGCTTAATAATCTTATCCCACTTATGAAACATGGTGGTGGTAGTATCATGGCTTGGGCATGTTTTGCTGCATATTGGCCACGACAGCCTGCCATCACTGATGGAACAATGAATGCTAAATTATACCAGCATATTCTAAAGGAAAACATCATGACAACTGTTTCAGAAAAGAGTCTCAAGAGAACGTGGGTCATGCAGCAAGACAACAACCCCAAACACATAAGGATCATTTTTCTCAATAAACAAATGAAAAAAGAAAATATTTTTCTCTTACTTGTTTGCTTGGGTTCTCTTTGTCTACTTAAAAGGAGCTGAAGTTTTGGGTCATATACAGGTGCAGCTCAAAATTAGAATTATCATGAAAAAGTTCATTTTTGTATTGTAACTTATTTAAAAAAATAACTTTCATATATTATAGATTAATTACATGTAAAGTAAAACATTTCAAAAGTTTTTTATTTTTTTTATTTTGATGATCAATACAGTTCATTAAAGTCAAAAGTCTCAAAATATTAGAACGTTTACATTTGAGTTTCATTAAATGACCATACCTACAGTATAAATTCTGGGTATCTCTTGTTCTTTGAAACCACACTAATGGGGAAGACTGCTGACTTGGCAATGGTACAGGAGACCATCATTGACACCCTCCACAAAGAGAGTAAGTCACAGAAAGTCATTACTGAATGGGGTGGCTGTTTACAGAGTGATGTATCAAAGCATATTAAATGCAAAGTTGATTGGAATTAATAAATTGGGTAGACAAAGGTGCACAAGCAACAGGGATGACTGCAAGCTTGAGAATACTGTCAAAGTAAAGCAGATTCAAACACTTGGGAGAGCTTCACAAGGAGTAGAATGAAACCCGAGTCAGCGCATCAAGAGTCACCACACTCAGACGTCTTCAGGAAAAGGACAATTAAGCCACTTCTGAAACAGAGACGTCAGAAGCATCTTACCTGGGCTAAGGAGAAAAAGAATGTGACTGTTGCTCAGTGGTCCAAAGTCCTCTTTTCAGATAAAAGTAAATTTTGCATTTCATGTTGAAATCATGGTCCGAGAGTCTGAAGGAAAACTGGGGAGGCACAGAATCCAAGCTGCTTAAAGTCCAGTGTGAAGTTTCTGAAGTCAGTAATGATTTGGGGTGCCATGACATCTGCTGGTGTTGGTTTATTGTGTTTTATCTAGTGCAGCCATCTACCAGGAGATTTTGGAGCACTTTATGCTTCCACCTGCTGACAAGCTCTATGGAGATGCTGATTTCCTTTTGCAGCAGGACTTTAGCACCTACCCACAGTGCAACAACCTCTTGCAAGTGGTTTGCTGACCATGATATTACTGTGCTTTATTGGCCAGCCAACATGCCTGACCTGAAGCCAATTGAGAATCTATGGGATATTTTCAAGAGAAAGATGAAAAATAGTCGATCCAACAATATACAGACGATATGAAGGCTCAATAGGCTCAAATGTTTCGGATTGACTGATTGGAGTATTTTTGAAGCTGCTGCCACAGATCTGGACGAGCTCACAGAGACTGTTACTTCATACATCAGTTTCTGTGAGGATATATGCATTCCTACCAGAACTTTAACATTCAGCAATGATAAGCCATGGTTTACAGCAAAACTCAGACATCTTCGTCAGGCCAAAGAGGATGCTTACAGGAAAGGGGATAGAGCTGTGTACAGTCAGGCCAGGAACACACTGAATAAGGAGATTAGAGTGGCTAAAAGGACCTATGCAAAAAGGTTAGAGGATCAGTTCATATCTAACGACCCATCTTCAGTGTGGACAGGTCTGAAAGCCATCACAAATTACAAGACACTATCCCCAAGCACTGAGGCGAATCAACGACTTTCTGAAGACCTGCATGAGTTCTATTGTAGATTTGAAAGCCCCCACACCTGCTCAGATGATCTCTTCTCACAACTATTAACACCTCCAGCAACCCCCATCTCCCCCCCTCCTGCCTTAAAAATCAGTGAAAACGATGTGCGCCAGATCTTCAGGAAGAACAAAAGAAAAAAGGCACCAGGCCCAGACGATGTGACTCCAGCCTGTCTGAAATCCTGCGCTGACGAGCTGGCCCCCATTTTTTCACAGATTTTCAACAAATCTCTAGCGTGTGTGAAGTCCCTGCCCGCTTCAAATGCTCCACCATCATCCCCATTCCAAAGAAACCCAAGATAACAGGACTTAACGACTACAGGCCTGTGGCACTAACGTCTGTCATCATGAAGTCGTTCGAAAAACTGGTTCTGGCTTATCTGAAGAACATCACTGGACCCTTACTGGACTCCCTGCAGTTTGCTTACTGAGCAAACCGATCCGTGGATGATGTAGTCAACATAGGATCACATTACATCCTGCAACATCTGGACCGGCCAGGGACTTACGTGAGGATCCTGTTTGTGGACTTCAGTTCGGCTTTCAACACCATCATTCCTACACTCCTCCAAACCAAACTGAACCAGCTCTCAATTCCTAGCCCTATCTGTCAATGGATCAACAGCTTTCTGACAGACAGGCAACAGCTGGTGAGACTGGGGAAATTCATGTCAAGCAGCTGCACCACCAACACTGGCGCCCCTCAGAGTTGTGTTCTCTCCCCTCTGCTCTTCTCCCTCTACACCAACGATTGCACCTCTAAAGACTCCTCTGTCAAGCTCCTGAAGTTTGCAGATGACACCACTCTCATTGGCCTCATTCAGGACGGTGACGAATCTGCCTACAGACAGGAGGTTAAAGAGCTGGCTGTCGGTGCAGTCATAACAACCTGGAGCTCAACACGCTCAAAACTGTAGAGATGATAGTGGACTTCAGGAGGAATCCCCCTGCACTTTCCCCACTCACCATCATGGACAGCACCGTGGCTACAGTGGAGACATTTAAGTTCCTGGGATCTTTCATCTCCCAGGACCTGAAATGGGACACTCACGTTGACTCTATTGTAAAAAAGGCCCAACAAAGGTTGTACTTCCTTCGCCAACTAAAGAAGATCAACCTACCACAGGAGTTGCTAAAACAGTTCTACTCAGCTGTCATTGAGTCTGTTCTGTGCACATCAATAACTGTCTGGTTTGTCTCAGCTACAAAATCAGACATCAGAAGATTACAGAGAACAGTTCGGACTGCAGAGAGGATTATTGGTGCTCCCCTGCCCACCCTTCAAGAACTGTATACATCCAGGGTGAGAAAAAGAGCTCAGAAAATCACCCTGGATCCCTCACATCCAAGCCATTCCCTCTCTGAACTTTTGCCATCTGGCCGGCGCTACAGAGCCCCTATCACCAGAACAACCAGGCACAAGAACAGTTTTTTCCCCCAGGCAATCCACCTTATGAACAGCTAAATGTTCACCCCATTGTGCAATAAAAAATATGTGCAATAACCTTCATCAATCATCAATAGCACAACTGTATATGCCACTTATTTCTTAATCTATTTTTCTATATATTTTTTGTCTATTTATATTTACATATGTGTATTTTCTGTTCTCATATTATCCTTATTTATTTTTTATTGTCTGTGTTGTTGTTGTCTATGTACACTGAAAGCTAATGTCACAAAAACAAATTCCTTGTATGTGCAAGCATACTTGGCAATAAAGCTCTTTCTGATTCTGATTCTGATAGTGCCTCAGCAGTGCCATAGGCTGATCACTTCCATGCTACACTTCACTGATGCTGTAATTTGTGCTAGGAGCAAGTCATTTGCATTAATATGTGCTGCCGACCAAGTATTAAGTGCATAAATTAACATACTTTAAAGAACTTGAACACTTCTGTTTTGCAAATCCATTTTTTGATTGATCTTAGGAAATATTCTAACATTTTGAGATACTGGATTTTTGATTTTCATGAGCTGTAAGCTCTAATTATCAAAATTAAACCAAAAAAAAAAAAAAAAAACTTTTGAAATATTTTACTTTACATGTAATGAATCTAGAATATACGAACGTTTCAGTTTTTGAAATAAGTAAAAAAAAAAAAAACTTTTTCACATTTACATAAGGGATAATCAATGGCTTGCCATGCATTAAAGGATTTTAAATTCGTGAAGTGCATTTAAAATCCTTTAATGCACGACAAGCCATTGATCCTGCTTATACAATGGTCCTTTGCCAAGTTATAGAAAAGTTACAACTATTTTTGCTCTCTAGCATCCTGCCTGCTTCAAATCAGACACAGAGATAAAACTGTGCTGTAAGTTCACTTTTATTTTAATGAATTATAGCATTTATTTCTGTGTGTGTGTGTGTGTGTGTGTGTGTGTGTGTAATTGTGTGTGAGTGATGTGTGTCGCTTAGTGTGCATCAATTAAAGCAGTGCATTAATATAGAATGGTGATTAAACTGACTTGGAACTAACTGCATTAAACAGTTTACTGCATACCTGCCAGCCAATTAGAATTCAGTATTCAGACCATGGAATATATATATGTTTATAACTTTAAATAAGACTAAAACACACACACACACACACACACACACACACACACACACACAAAGAGTTTGGTTCCAAAACGCTATAAATCCATTTTGATTAATTTGAGTAAAAATGTGTTTTCTTGACTAAGAAAGTGATAAGATGAAAACCACTATTTTCTGTTTCAAACTTTCACATAGCATCTTTAGGTTATAATTACATTAAAAATTCAAATCCAGAATTTGATTTTCAAAGATTTATTATAAAAATATAAATAAATATAATTTTTCCCCAAAATGCAATAAATCCAGCATGACGATTATGTTTAAATGATTAAAAATCATTAAAAGCTGTAACTCATCTTAGTTAATCACAATCTCACAAAGTTATGGCTTATTTTCTTCCCCACTGCAGAAGCCACCATAGGTTTATCAATGCAGTCAAAATTGCACATTTTTTTTTGTTTGTTTGTTGATCCCAAAATACAAAGTAGATGAGGAAAACTAGGATGCCGGGTGTATTAAAAGCACCACTTTTACTGTTTACAATGCGTGGAACGGTGCGCTGTGATTGGCTGAGTGGATATATCGCATTTTGCAGAGAAGGAAGACTCTCGTTTGTCAAGGTTTAGATAAAAAGGGAGAAAACATGACAGAATAACATGGCAGATTAAAATGGACTTTTTAATAACGAAATGTTTCTTAAAAATGGTGTTTATTGTGTTTTGGAACCAAACTCTTCATATACACATATATATATATATATATATATATATATCAGTTCACTAACACACAACATAGATAGACAACATAAATTATTTGAAGCAAGGTATTATAAAGTATATATTCCCTGTATATATATATATATATATATATATATATATTATATATAAAGGTAAAGCTAAATATCGACAGTGGTCACCAATTGTAGGACTACTGGGGCAGTGCTGGGCGGACTCAGTTCTGGAGGGCCTTGGAATGACGTATTGTTCCTTGTATTGCTCACTGAAAATATTTTCAACATATCTTGCACAAACCTGAACATTCTCTGGCTATCTAGAACAGAGCTTCGCACCAACATTCAAAAAGAAAAGTGCAAGTATGAAGCTCAAGGATGAAATCATCTGAATAGCCAAACAAAAATTAATAACAGCACATATACACTAATATAACACTAACAATGAACTTGGTGCTAAGTTAACCACGTTACACCTGTTGAAAACATGCAGCAAAATACAGGAAAATGCAAAGATACAAAGATGTTTGTGTGTGTGTGTGTGTGTGTGTGTGTGTTTGTGTGTGAATTGTGTAATTTTCCAGCTGTTTAGTTCACTGTATGCACAATGAACAAGATCTGTATTGCTGCATAGCACAGGGCAGACATAGGTTATTAGCAGTGTTACAAAGAGAAACACAAGGAACACGACACAATCACAAAGTAACTACAAAGAGAAAGAAAATAATGGACGAGAGTATCAACACAATTGGCACCCTCTTCCTCTAAGAGAAATATTCAAGAACAACCACAGAACACTTACAATAGCACTTACAAACGTGCTATTTAGCAAGCAGCTGACATTGTTCTTGCTGATATTTTTCTTTTTAACCGAGGGAGACCCACAAATGTATGTGTTTGTTTTGAGTATAGAGCTCAATTAAGCAATTTAAAGGGAAAATGTGTGCAAGAACAAAGGACAACTACATTAGCTTATTGTTTTAAAGGGGTCCAGGCAATTTTAGGATGATGAAAACACTTAATTAATGAGACATGAATAAGCCAAAATGGTGTTTGTGCCACTTTGTATGTTAAGCACTTTGTATGTTTGCAGAAAATACATTCTTTTTGTAAATACAATGAAATAGTCTATTTTTGAAATATGACTATTGTGCTAATACTGAATATATTCTATCTGATGCATTGTTACCTTGAGTTGATTGGTCATAGCTCCATCAAGTAAACCTATTTTGTCCACAACTGTTTGATCCCCTTTAAAACAATCATATGTGTGTGTGTGTGTGTGTGTTATTTATTTTCCTACTTCTTAGCACACTATCAGCACAGTGTGATCTGGTCAAACACCCAACACACTACACAAACTACATAGACATAGATAAACCCAGTAGAACCCTTTATCTGTTGCACAAATGCAACAGAAAGAAGGGAAGGAGCCGTGGACCTATTTACCTTTATCTGCCTCTATAGCCTCAATAGTAGCTGAAGAGAAGAAGAGGGGGGTTGGCAAAACGAGTAAGAGAGGTGAGCAGAACAAGTTACATTTGTCCAGTCAGATGAACAGCAAAAGGAGCCCAAATGCACACACAACATCATTATAAATAAACTAGGCCCACTACGAGGCCAAGACAGGATAATATTAGAGGGTAGAGAGAGAGAAAGAGCAGGGTGAACAATAGGTAGTTAGTTTCCAATGTGACATAAAAAGATCTGACATTATGAGCAATGGATTTGAGACAAAAATAAAAAATAAAATTGGAAACTGATTAAGTGAAAGTATGTCAGACTTAATGGTCAGTCAAAGCAATCCAAGCGACAGAAAAGGAGATTATGTCTTTCATTGCTTTGGTTTAAAATCTGTATAATGTACCAGGAGAACTAAATGTCATTATTTATCATAACACCAAAGAAGAGGAAGAAATACTCAAAAGCTTCAAGGGCTTTTACAGCAACTTGGATAAGCAACTTTGTGTGTGTGTCTGTTGTGTGAGTGTGTGTGTGTGTGTGTGTGTGTGTGTGTGTGTGTGTGTGTGTGTGTGTGTGTTTGTTTTGGTCTTATTTAAAGTTGTCTGCTTACAGAATCTGACAAACCACCATCCTCGCATTGTCTATTTTCAATGCAGTTCACATTCAACACTTACCATGGTTATCACTAGTCATAAAACTACAAGGACAGCAACACAGATGCACACACACATAAAGACTTCAATGGTAATGGGGGTTGCAACATTGCAGTAGAAACACAATGATGTCCATGTAGAGATAAGGGGCATCTATTGTGATTCTATCAATGCTGTAGCACTGGCTGGGCAACTTCGGTCCTGGAGGGCCACTGTCCTGCAGAGTTTAGCTCCAACCCTAATCTAACACACCTTAGCTTTCTAGTGATCTTAAAGACATTAATTAGCTTGTTCAGGTTTGTTTGATTAGGGTTAGAGGTAAATTCTGGAGAACAATTGCCCTCCAGGACCAAAGCTGCTTAGCCCTGCTGTAGCAGAACATTGCTGACATCACTCTGCCTCTGGCATGTTCCCAAACCAGCTAGCCACATGCAAACATGGCCCCTCGTATTCAAATGTGTGTATAATGGTGCAATGTTTAAGTAGTATTTAAAAACTAAAGCTAAACTTCAAGGAAAACATAAGCAGTGAATTTACAGTATAGGATCAAGTCTTGCCAAATAAAGTAATACACAGAACATGCCAGTAAAATGAGAGCAAGCTTGAATTCTGCCTTGATTTGAGAATGACAAGACCAATTATTCAATTATCCTCTTTCATTTACAGTTTGTCAGTTTTATGTATTCAGTGTAAAAAAGGCATGGTATTATTGATGCAAGATAAGGCTCAATGAAATTGATATCAATTTATATCAATATAAATTGATATTTATATTATATTACATTTGTTCATGCCTCTTTGTGTAATAACGCAAAATAAATAAATAAATAAAAAAACCTAAAATGTATTTTGTGTGTTTAAGGAACATTCTTCTTTTTATGATTCACTATGTCCAGCACCATGACACTCCCATCCTATTAAATGATTGCAAGGAGACCCCATGAAATTAAAACTGAAGCTTTGTGTTCTAGTTCCTGTCTGTTAGCATGTCTTTATGCTAAAGCACAAAAATGCTTGCTTTATGCTAGCTAACAAAAGTAACCCACAGCAGATATGCACAATTAAATTTTGGTTCTTCTCTTCTGGGAAATTTTAACAAAAATACTGTTGACCATTCCTGCACTCCGCATATGTGGTAAGTAAAATGCTCTCTAGAGTGAGAATATCCCCTTTGCCTAATGCCACCTGCAATGACTATCAATATTAAGTAGCAAACAATTGTTTTTTCCTTGGTTTGACAGAACAAAAAAGAAACTGTATTAAATAAGACAAGGGACTCTATTTGGCTCAAAATTTTAGTTTCTCACTGTATATTTAAATAGACAGTCATATGGCTATCAAGCGAATAATTCATCAAATTAATGAGATGAATTAATTAACACATCACGTGCCAGTCTTTATATTTAAAGACTCTCTCCACCCTCAATACCACAACTGAGGTGGTATTCCCTTGAGTCTTCATTATCTTCATTTATAAGTAAAAACTTTTATGTAACCAATTTTTTTTCTTTCCACCAGTTAATGATGATTCTGAAAGAAAGCAAGCAGTGTTTGTTATAGTAACACATGCACCTTTAACAGCTTTCAATCTGACTGACAGAACCAGAATTGTTTTTTAGTGTTTCTGTTAATATTATGGTTATAAATAGTTTACTTCGAAAATTCAGTTTAAAAGCATTAAGCTGAAGAGGGTAAATTACTCGTCTGAATATGCACATACATTTTAGAAGGTGATCTTGCTCAGTCCAAGCAATAAATGCATGTCTTTGAAAGAATGCTGTAATATTCCTCAACTGCTCAGGTAATATCAGTAAATCGATTTCATGGGCTGCCAAAATTAAATTTTAAAATCAGTCAGAGCTAAATAAATGCAGGTAACACTTTATTTTAAAGTGTCCATAATACAATGTAATTACCTAATTAAGTACTTAGTAGTAGCCGAAACAAAATGTACTTACAGCGGATATAAAAAGTGGTAACACTTTATTTTAAGATGTCCATAATACAGAGTAATTACCTAGTTAAGTACTCAGTAGTAGCCGTTGGACTTACATGAAACAAAATGTACTTACCATGTAAATAAGTTATGGAACAGGCTGTACGTACAGTTTGTAATTATGTACATGTAATAGGCAGCTACTGTTACACATATGTAACAGACCGAGTTTGTTACATAGCTAGCTACTTATCTATACTGTGCACCTTATCCAGCTGCACCTTAGTTTGATTTAACCCACCAGTACACAGCTTAAATGCATGTAATACCTTTCTAATTACATTTAAATTACAGAATATTACACAGGCATAAGCTACTTAAAATAAGTGTATCAAGACTGTACTTAAGTGTACTTTGTGTGTATCTATACTGTACACCTTATCCAGCTGCACCTTAGTTTGATTTAACCCACCAGTGCACAGCTTAAATACATGTACCAACTTTCTAATTACATTACTATTACAGAATATTACACAGGCATAAGCTACTTAAAATAAAGTGTATCAAGATTGTACTTAAGAGTACAAGCAGCTGTGTAACAGACTCAGTCTGTTACATATGTGGAACAATAGCAGCCTATTACATCTACATAATTACAATCTGTAGGTACAGGCTGATCCATAACTAAGATACATGGCAAGTACATTTTGTTTCATGTAAGTACCATGGCTACTACTAAGTACTTAATTAGGTAATTACTCTGTATTATAGACACCTTAAAATAAAGTGTTACCTAAAAAGTCTACACACCCCTGTTAAAATGCCAGGTTTATGTGATTTAAAAAAATTAAAATAGCACAAATAATTGCAGAACTTTTTCTACCTTTATTGTGACCTGTAACTTGTACAACTCAATTGAAAAACAAATGAAATCTTTTTTTATGTGGAAAGTAAAAATAAAAAAACTAAAATAATGTGGTTGCATTAGTATACACACCCTTAAACTAATACTTTGTCGAAGCACCTTTTGATTTTATTACAGCACTCAGTCTTTTTGGGTATGAGTTTATCAGCATGGCACATCTTGACTTGGCAATATTTGCCCACTCTTCTTTGCAAAAACACTTCAAACCTGCCAGATTGTGAGGGCATCTCTTATGCACAGCCCTCTTCAGATCACCCCACATATTTTCAATTGGATTCAGGTCTGGGCTCTGGCTGGGCCATTCTAAAACTTTAATCTTTTTCTTGTGAAGCCATTCTTTTGTTGATTTGGATGTATCGTGCTGAAAGATGAGGTTCCTCTTCATCTTCAGCATTCTTGCAGAAGCCTGAAGGTTCTGTGCCAAAACTGACTGGTATTTGGCACTGTTCATAATTCCCTCCACCTTGACTAAGGCCCCAGTTCCATCTGAAGAAAAACGTCCCCAAAGCATAATGCTGCCATCACCATGCTTCACTGTGGGTATGGTGTTCTTTTGGTGATGTGCAGTGTTGTTTTTGCGCCAAACATATCTTTTGGAATTGTGGACAAAGAGTTAAACCTTTGTTTCATCAGACCATAACACATTTTCCCGCATGCCTTTGGAAGACTTCAAATTGGTTTTTGCAAAATTGAGCCTCTATGTTTTTCTTCGTAAGAAAAGGTTTCCGTCTTGCCACCCTACCCCACAGCCCAGACATGTGAAGAATATGAATGATTGTCATCACATGTACCACACAACCAGAACTTGCCAGAAATTCCTGCAGCTCCTTTAATGTTGCTGTAGGCCTCTTGGCAGCCTCCCTGACCAGTTTTCTTCTTGTCTTTTCATCAATTTTGGAGGGACGTCCTGTTCTTGGTAATGTCACTGTTGCACCATATTTTCTCCACTTGATGATGACTGACTTCACGGTATTCCATGGTATATCTAATGGCTTAGAAATGTTTTTGTACCCTTCTCCTGACTGATACCTTTTAACGATGAGATCCCTCTGATGCTTTAGAAGCTCTTTTTGCGGAACATGGCTTTTGCTGTGAGATGCAACTAGGAAAATGTCAGGAAAAGTACACCAGAACAGCTGAACTTTATTTGGGTTTAATCAGAGGCACTTTAAATGATGGCAGGTGTACTGACTCCTATTTAACATGAGTTTGAATGTGATTAGTTAATTCTGAACACAGCCACATCCCCAGTTGTAAAAGGGTGTGCACACTAATGCAACCACATTATTTTAGCTTTTTATTTTTATTTCCTACTGTATAAAGTTTTCAGATTGTTTTTCAATAGAGTTGTACAGGTTATAGGTCACATAAAAGGTGGAACATTTTCTGAAATTATTTATCATGGTCTAATTTTTTTTTAATTACATAAACATGGCATTTTAACAGGGGTGTATAGACTTTTTTATCCACTGTACCATTGTGGAACAGCCTATACACATACAGTTTATATTTATGTAGATGTAATAGGCAGCTATTGTTACACATATGTAACAGACCGAGTCTGTTACACAGCTACTTGTACACTTAAGTACAATCTTGATACACTTTATTTTAAGTAGCTTATGCCTGTGTAATATTCTGTAATTGTAATGTAATTAGAAAGGTATTACATGTATTTAAGTTGTTTATTGGTTGGTTAAATTAAACTAAGGTGCAGCTGGATAAGGTGTTCAGTATAGATAGACATGAAGTACACTTAAGTACAACCTTAATACACTTTATTTTAAGTAGCTTATGCCTGTGTAATATTCTCTCATTTTAATGTAATTAGAAAGGTTTTTATTTAAGCTGTGTACTGGTGGGTTAAATCAAACTAAGGTGCAGCTGGACCAGGTGCACAGTATAGATAAGTAGCTAGCTGTGTAACAGTAGCTGCCTATTACATGTACATAATTACAATCTGTATATACAGGCTGTTCCATAACTTAGTTACATGGTAAGTACCTTTTGTTTTAAGTAAGTACAATGGCTACTACTAAGTACTTAACTAGGTAATTACTCTGTATTATGGACAACTTAAAGTAAAGTGTTACCGAAATGCATGTTAATATTTACATGTAAATCTCCATAATGCATGGGCTACTTTCTATCTGAACCCCCTACATTTAGTCCATCGGGGAAATCAAGCCTTCTTTAAGGGGGTCAGACCCCCACAAACCCCCTGTAATTCACACTCTGGTTATGTAATAACAAACTGCCCCTAATCTTTTGACATACAGGGGTACCATTAAAACATTCTGCAAGGGGCCGTCACACGAGAAAATACATTTGCTCTTACTTACTGTTGTTTAATGTTTTTAATTGTTGCTCTTTTGTAGGGTTTGGTAGCTTATATTGGTCACTTTTTTTTTTTTTTTTTTTTTTTACAGAAGTCGCTTTGTCTGACACTTTTTTACACTGAACGAAAGATCACATTATAATCACTGACGCTGCCATTTCAACTCCCTTGTTTTTTTCACGCCTTGCGTTTAGATTTATTGTAAAATGATTATTAGAACAAATTTTAGTACTTTAACTGCACTGAAGTATATAGTATATCAAGTGCAGAAAGTCAATAAAATAAATAAATAAATAAATAAGCCCAGACACCAACAGCCTATAGGGGTGAATTATTTAAATATGTATACAACTACAAATTAAATAAGTGAAATATCAATGATATAATAATTAAATAATGCATTCAATATGAATTTATATAAATTTGAAGTATTTTATATTTAGTTTAATAACTACATAATTTAAGTTCTTTTAAATGTAAAAGCTACTTATTACTAAATGTAAATAGCCTATATATAGCCAACACAAACTTGTTACTTGTTAATTTTGTTACTCTGAATCTAGTCTGAATGACCTTATGCACTGCTCTGTTTTTGGCATCAGCTTGTCAGGTGTTTCATTCCATTATCACTGTCAATCATGTTTCATTCCATTATCACTGTCAGTCATAGCAATGATTCATGGCATATTTAGCGGATTTACTTGCGTAATGTTTTACACTCACGTTTGTCATTCTTTAAAAGGTAGGGTAGACCGAGTTACCGTTACAGTGGTACAGGGGTACAGTTGAAACACCTTAAATAGCTTGCGTGCGCAACAAGTCTGATGTGTGATATTTGCTTTGTACATGCGTATTAGTGCCCTCTTTGAGTGTGAGAAATTTGAAGTATGTGCGCTTCTCCAGTCTGAAGATATCGGCAAAAGTTTTTTTTCTAAGGTAAGTTTTTCACTTCACCACATCCCTTCCACATTGAACAGCTTCTCATCCTTACATGATTGTTAAAGTTAACTTACATTTTCATAAACCTTAATCTGTGCACTAAAAAGTGACATATTGCATGACTTTGTGTCATGCAAGGTCTTCGTAAAATCTAGAGAAATGTTCGATGTGGTCAGTGGGGTACAGTTGAGACACAATGTATCAATTGTACCCGCCCTAGAATCCTATTGCAGTAAATGCAATTTAGTTGCACAATGTAAGATGTAAGTTGAGTCACATTCAGACAATGTATAAAGCAAATTAAAACAACATTTGATGCTTGTGATATATAAACCGTGTACTTATTGAGATTTTCTAACATGAAGGACATAAGAATATTAGGGGATGTTATAAAATATGCAAGGTGGTAAATAGGTACAGTTGATACACCCTTTCTAGGTGGTTAGAGCTGCAGTTACAGAGTTCATTTTAGAAAATAAAATTTAAATGTATTTGTTTGGACAGGCAGACTAACAAGTAAAATATAACTGTAGCATATCCTGTAGACCTTTTTAATTTGTGTGTGTGTGTGTGTGTGTGTGTGTGTGTGCTATGCCTGTTGCAGGATGCCCAGCTTGTAGAATGCACTGATGCCAAAACTACATTTGCCACCACTGTAAGTGACAGAGTATGTGAATGTGCAGCTTAGGTGACTGAATGACCTTTGTTTTGTTTGTATGGTTTATTAGGCTATTGTTATTATTAGGGGCCAAGCACCAAAGGTGCGAAGACACCTATTGTGTTTGTTGGCGTTATTATTAGGGGCCAAGCACCGAAGGTGCGAAGGCACCTATTGTGTTTGTTGGCGTTATCATTATTCTCGCTTCTTCTTCTTCCGCCGCAAGTCTATGGCAGCCCATAGAACCGATTGCGGGAAAGTTGTTTTGATTTGGCAACATTAACTGTAGCAAATTTGTAGTCTCTGACTCAAACTCTCTAGTGCCACCACTTGTCCAAACTTTCACTTTTTGTATGCTAATAACTTTTGAACCGTAAGGCACAGAAACGTTCTTTTTTCAAAAATTCAATTTCCCCGTCTGTCGTTCACGTTCGACATTGTGTCGAAGTGACGACTAGGGGTCGCTCTTGAGAGCCCAAGTACCTCTGACAGCTTTGAGAAAAGGCCAATGAGAATTGGTATGCAGTATTTGCATAGCCCGCTCCGCCCCGGAGATCCGGGCATAAGACGGGGGGGCTAGGCAATACTCATTGTTCTGTTTCTTCAGAGCTGAATGCAGCGTCTCTTCATTGAGAAGCAGCGTTACTCACCTCTCTCGTCGTTGGATCTACGGCACGGGCAGCGGTCTCTTCCTTCTCGAACGCAGTAGCAGTGAGAGTCCCCTGGGTGCTTCGACGGCGAATCTTGAAGAGCAGATTTCCTCTTAATAAAATCTAAAAGAGCAAATTTCTCTAAAAGAGTGCAGACACGGTGGGTTTGTGTGTTTACTATGCCTTTCCTTCCGTGTCCTTCTGGTTGCAGCTTCTTTCTCTCCCAAAACGATCGGCACGAGCTCTGTCTTCAGTGTTTGGGTCGTGACCATGCTGAAGCAGCGTTCGGCGAGGGCGGATGTCCTGCTTGCGAGGACATGTCCCTCAGCACACTTCGTTCACGAGTCGCGTTCTTTACTAAAAGACCGCGGCTCGCATCAACCGCTCCCGCGGCTCGTCCTTCTACTTCCGGGTACGAGGCTGCCACGGCGCGTGTTGATGAAGAGCGAGAGAGCGCGAGCGTTTCGCCGGGTAAATCCCCGCGTCCCTCGCGCTCTGTGTGTCTGCCGGTCGAGCTTTCGGATGACTTTGAAAACTCGCCTCAGTACGGGTTGGATTGGTTATTTGGGGCTCCTGCGGGGGAGGAAGAAGTGTCTGCAGCATCGGAGAGTGGGCAGCCATCTGAAGCAGACATGCTGTCTGAGGCACCCGCTGCGGGGGGCGGGTTCTCAGTCAATGGCAGACGCGGAAATGGCAGCCATGCTCGAACGGGCGGCCAAAGCAATCGGGATTGAGTGGAAGTCTCCGCCCCGTCCTGAGCGTTCACGGCTGGATGATTGGTATCTGGGTAACGACCGTGGTTCTCGACCGCCTTCTACCCCAGTTCCTTTCTTCCCGGAAGTGCATGAGGAACTGTCTAAGTCGTGGAAGGCTCCTTTTTCAGACAGAATGCGTCTTAGCGGTTATTCCTCTCTCACCACCCTCGATGGAGGTCTCTTTGGCGACACTGTGGAGGAATTTGCACAGCAGTTCTCCGCAGTGAAGAAACAGACGGAGGCTATCAAACACATCTTGCCTCGTCGGGCGCCGGCCCCCAGGTCCGCACCCCTGAAGCAGCAGCCTCCGCCTGTTTCACGCCGAGGACGACCGCCTTCCAGACCGGCTCAGGGCCCGCCACAGGCTGGTCCTGCACCTAAACCAGCCTTGCGGTCGAGCTCTCGCAAGAAGGTGGCGCCATTAGCTCAGTCTCAGGCCGCTAAGAACCCTCGTCAGGCTTCGAAGCATTCCTGAAACGAGCAGCCCGGAGGAGAGAGATCTGCTGACCTGTCTGGATCCACACTCGGCGAGGGGACGAGTGTGGGTTTCGGCTCCACCCCGGCTGTCTGCCTCACGGCAGACGGCCACCACATGGTCAATAAAAGAGCAATTTTCTTCTCTGGGCGAAAAAATCTATGTGACTGCGTCCCTCCGGGGTACCCAGCCACTAAAACATGTCAAAGCATGCTCAACCGCAAGCCCTGCGCTTCTGCATGCTTTGACGAATCAAGCGCATTCATCAGTCGATCCCCTGAGCTCAGGCGATCTTCTCATGGATCCTTGTCTGTCGGTTTCGATGGTCAACGCTCCCATGGCTGGGTCCCTCCGGGGTACTCAGAACCATCCGACTCGACTATGCTATCCAATTCGCACGCAACCCGCCCAAGTTCAGCGGCATCTTCTCTACCGCGGTTCGGGACGAGAATGCTGCGGTTCTTCGGGCGGAGATCGCGACCCTTCTAGCGAAGGACGCGATAGAGCCGGTCCCCTCGGCCGACATGAAGGAAGGGTTCTACAGCCCCTACTTCATTGTACCCAAGAAAGGTGGCGGTTTAAGACCAATCCTGGATCTGAGGATTCTGAATCGGGCCCTTCACAAGCTCCCCTTCAGAATGCTAACGCTCAAACGCATTCTCACATGTATCAGATTCCAGGATTGGTTTGTGGCGATAGACCTGAAAGACGCGTACTTTTTTATGTCTCGATTCTTCCAAGACACAGGCCCTTCCTGCGGTTTGCCTTCGAAGGCCGAGCATTTCAGTACAAAGTCCTTCCATTTGGGCTCTCCCTGTCTCCCCGCGTCTTTACGAAAGTCGCAGAAGCAGCCCTTGCCCCTCTCCGGAAGGGGGGCATCCGCATTCTCAATTACCTCGACGACTGGCTGGTCATAGCACACTCTCAGGAGTTGGTATGCAAACACAGGGATGTGGTTCTCAACCATCTGGCCCATCTGGGGTTTCGGGTCAACTGGGAAAAGAGCAAGCTCGCCCCGGTACGGAGCATCTCTTTTCTCGGTGTACAACTAGACTCGGTTGCCATAAATGCACGGCTCTCCCCGGAGCGTGCACAGTCAGTGCTGAGCTGCATCCAGAAGCTCTCACGCAGCCCGACGGTCCCCCTCAAACAATTTCAGAGGCTCCTGGGTCACATAGCATCCTCAGCCGCCGTCACGCCGCTGGGCCTGATGCACATGAGACCGTTACAACACTGGCTGCATTCCCGAGTCCCGAGATGGGCATGGCGCCAGGGTTCCAAAAAACCCTCGGTCCTTGGAAAGACATTTCGTTCCTACGGGCCGGGGTGCCCTTAGAACAAGTGTCCAGGCGCATTTTGGTTACAACAGATGCATCCAACACAGGCTGGGGCGCCGTATGCAATGGGCAAGCAGCTGCAGGGCTCTGATCGGGCCCTCAGCTGCATTGGCATATCAATTGCCTTGAGCTGCTGACAGAGTTTTTGGCCCTGAAGAGGTTCCGACCTTTGGTTCAGGGCAAACACGTGCTGGTCCGAACAGACAGCACTGCGACTGTAGCCTACATCAATCACCAGGGCGGTGTACGCTCCTTTCGCATGTCACAGCTAGTCCGCCATTTCCTCCTTTGGTGTCGAAACAATGTCAAGTCTTTACGAGCCACCCACATACCGGGCGAACTCAATTGGGTAGCGGACGCGCTCTCCCGACAGACTTCGCTTCGGGGCAAGTGGAGACTTCACCCTCAGACGGTTCAGCTGATCTGGAGTCTTTTCGGTCAGGCCCAGGTCGACCTGTTTGCCTCGATAGAGAACACTCACTGCCAGTTGTGGTACGGTCTGTCCGAGGTGCCCCTCGGCACAGATGCACTGGCAAACAGCTGGCCTCAGGGCCTCCTCAAGTATGCGTTTCCACCAGTGAGCCTAATTGCACAGACCCTGTGCAAAGTCAGGGAGGACAGAGAACAGATCCTGCTGGTGGCCCCCTACTGGCCCAACAGGGTTTGGTTCTCAGAGCTGGTGCTCCTCTCCCCCGTTCCTCCCTGGACCTCCTTTCACAGGGGAAGGGCACGATATGGCACCCGCGCCCAGATCTCTGGAACCTCCACGTATGGTCCCTGGACGCGACCAGGAGGATTTCAGAGATCTCCCACTGGCAGTGGTAAACACTCTGTTGCAGTCGAGAGCTCCCTCCACGAGGCGGCTGTACGTCCTCAGATGGCGCAAATTCACAAACTGGTGTTCCTCCCGAGGGGAGAACCCACGGAGATGTGGCATCCGAACGGTGCTTTCCTTCCTCCAAGGAGGACTGGATAGACACCTTTCTGCTTCAACACTTAAGGTCCAGGTAGCCGCTATTGCTGCTAACCACGACCTGGTGGAAGGTAGATCGGTTGGGAAGCACAATTTGGTTATACGATTCCTTAAAGGTGCACGTAGGCTGAACCCCGTCAGACCGCGCCTTGTCCCCTCTTGGGATCTGTCTGTGGTCCTCCGGGGCCTACAGTCAGATCCCTTTGAGCCGCTCCAGTCAGTCGAACTCAGTGCTCTCTCCCAAAAGACGGCTCTCCTGACTGCGCTCACATCGATCAAAAGAGTGGGAGACCTCCAAGCCCTCTCCGTCAGTGACTCGTGCCTTGAATTCGGGCCGGCTAACTCTCATGTTATCCTGAGACCCGGGCCCGGTTATGTGCCCAAAGTGCCCACCACTCCCTTCAGGGACCAGGTGGTCACTCTGCAAGCTATCCCTTCTCAGGAAGGCGACCCCAACCTCTCCTTGTTATGCAAAGTCCGTGCCCTGAGCATTTACTTGGAACGTACTGAAAGCTTCAGACGGTCGAGTCAGCTCTTTGTCTGTTTTGGAGGACAGCAGAAGGGGAAAGCTGTCTCCAAACAAAGAATTTCCCACTGGATTGTGGATGCGATTCGTTTGGCCTACCAGGCCACAGGGGTGCCCTGCCCGCTGGGGGTGCACGCCCACTCCACCAGGTGCGTCGCAGCGTCGGTTGCGCTGGCGAACGGGATCTCTTTAACAGACATTTGCAGAGCTGCAGGTTGGGCTACACCTAACACGTTTGCCAGGTTCTACAATCTGCGTGTAGAACCAGTCTCTTCGGGAGTCCTGAACGCAAGCCCAGTAACTCCTGAAGCTGACACGGTGTAGAAGCTTGCTGAAGCGTCGTTCCCCACGGGTGATGACGCTTCCCCAGTTCAGTAAGTTTCCTGGCGTGAACCCTGAACGACAATTTCCATCATGTTGCACCCACAACGTAGCTATGTTCGGCGGAGGAACTAGCTATCAGAATCTAATATGAGGTTAGGTTGCCTCTTGTGAACTTTCATATTAGGTTGGTGCCCCACATGTAGTGGCTCCTAATGCGGCCCCATGTGTGTATCTCCACCTATACTCCCAGAGATGCGGTGTTTCCCTTAAGACAAAACTTGTCTCCGACCCTGAGCTCAGCAGTCTCTCCTCATGCGGAGCCTGCCTCAGGATCGTCCCCTTGTTGTGCTCCCCTAGTGCGAGCCCTCAAGTGTATTCTCCACATGAATACCTCCCTCCGGGCAGGGTGTGGTCTCCGTAGTGTCCATCCCCCTTCGGGGAGACAGACACTGACCCAATGTTCTCCAAGATGTTCAACCAAAGGTGAGGAAAGGCTGGCTGAAGCTCTTGGGCATTGGAAGGTCACGTAGAGATGAGTGACATTTATCTAACACGCAAGACCTGTTAATATTTGCACTCCATACACTCGTGACGCGGTCCGCTGGTTGTGGCGTTTTCAACTGGGACCCCCAGTCGTCACTTCGACACAACGTCGAACGTGAACGACAGACGGGGAACGTCTTGGTTACGTATGGTAACCCTCGTTCCCTGATGGAGGGAACGGAGACGTTGTGTCCCCCTTGCCACAACCTCAGACTGCCTCTGAGTGTAGCCGGGTGCTTCGACTCCTCAGATCAGAACAATGAGTATTGCCCAGCCCCCCCCTCTTATGCCTGGATCTCCGGGGCGGAGCGGGCTATGCAAATACTGCATACCAATTCTCATTGGCCTTTTCTCAAAGCTGTCAGAGGTATTCGGGCTCTCAAGAGCGACCCCTAGTCGTCACTTCGACACAACGTCTCCGTTCCCTCCATCAGGGAACGAGGGTTACCATACGTAACCAAGACGTTTTCTCTGAATCCTTGGCTCATGGCAAGTCGAATGGACACCAAAATGAAAAAATCGTAAGGTTTAGTTTTTTTTCTATTTTTAATAGTTCGTAAAACCTACTTTTTCGAACTCGTCCTAGATGGTTTGTCTGAAAAAAAAAGTGGATGTGAGGTTATATCTCCGCAACGGTTTGGCGTATTGAGACCAAACTTGGTGTGTGTTATAAGAAGCATGACCTGAGACTACCTGCACTGTTTCAGCACAGTGCCACCTAGTGGTCAGGAGATATGAAAAAAAAAATAATTAGCTATTTTAGCTAATAACTTCTGAATGGTTTGTTCAAAAATCACAAAACTGGTGTCTTTAGATTTGGTGCATCATGTCGAGTCGAATGATATCCAATTTTTCCAATTCGACCATTTTGAATTTAGTTGTAAATTGCTGTATCTTAAGAATGCATTACCGGATCGTTTTGACAATAATTACAAAAATGTTCGGCACCATGCCCTGAATGTACACAAAAAATTTGGGAGCAGCGCCACCTTGTGGTCAAAAGTTATAACGAAATTTCGAAAAATGCTAATAACTTTTGCTCACATTAGCCCATTGTAATAAAACTGAGTTTGATATATTCCTTGGATCATGCCGAGAACACCGATACCAATTATGCCAATATTGGCTTAACTTCCTGTCCGCCATTTTGATTCATGTTGAAAACCTACTTTTTCGAACTCCTCCTAGACCGTTTGTCCGATTTTCACCAAATTTGGCTCAGATCATCTATGGACCACGCTGACAAAAAGTTATAGAATTTGTGTCGATACACAAAATGGTTTTTGTTTAACGCATCATCGAATTTGTTGGAACGATGCCAAACTGCATCAGAGGCTGTATCTCTGCAAAGGTTGGAGATATTTACACCAAACTTTGTATGTGCCGTTGTCACCTCACAATGACCGTGCAACATCAATTTGGTAACAGCGCCACCTATTGTTCAAGAGTAATAAACCATTCATAACCATTAATTATGCAACTTACAAAAATGCTAATAACTTTTGATTGCATTAGCCTATTGTCATAAAACTGGTCTCAAAATTTTCCTTGGGTCATGCCGACAACATAAATACCAATTATGCCATAGTAAGCTGAACTTCCTGTCCGCCATTTTGATTCATGTTGAAAACCTACAACCAGCCGTCGAATCCCTCCCTGGCCGTGCCGAGGGCTGGGGAAGACGAAGCTGCGCAGATGACGCCGCCGCCCCTCACGGCCCGGACCCGGGAGGGGAGCGTGTGTGGCCACCGGACTCCGCCCCTTGCCTGGACCCCTCCTTCACAATCCCTATCACGACGAGGACACCAAAACCCTGTTTTCTTTGGACACTGTTATTTTTCCCCATTTTGGACAGTTTCTTTTGTATTTCTGTTTAATAAAAGCCTCTTCGAGGCCTGACGCCACATCCCGTCTGTCGTTGTGCTCCTCCCACCACACTAGTTAACACTCAGTAGTAGCCGTTGTACTTACATGAAACAAAATGTACTTACCACGTAACTAAGTTATGTACTTACAGTTTGTAATTATCTACATGTAATAGGCAGCTACTGTTACACATATGTAACAGACTGAGTCTGTTACATAGCTAGCTACTTATCTATACAGTACACCTTATCCAGCCTTAGTTTGATTTAACCCACCAGTACACAGCTTAAATACATGTAACACCTTTCTAATTACATTTAAATTACAGAATATTACACAGGCATAGACTACTTTAAATAAAGTGTTTCAAGATTGTACTTAAGTGTACTTTGTGTGTATCTATATTGTACACCTTATCCAGCGGCACCTTAGTTTTATTTAACCCACCAGTGCACAGCTTAAGTACATGTACTATCTTTCTTATTTCATTAAAATTACAGAATATTACACAGGCATAGACTACTTAAAATAAAGTGTATTAAGATTATACTTAAGTGTACTTTGTGTGTACTTAAGTGTACAAGTAGCTGTGTAACAGACTCGGTCTGTTACATATTTGGAACAATAGCTGCCTATTAAATCTTCATAATTACAATCTGTAGGTACAGGCTGACCCATTTGTTTCATGTACAAAATGTACTTGCCATGTAAGTACTATGGCTACTACTAAGTACTTAATTAGGTAATTACTCTGCATTATAGACACCTTAAAATAAAGTGTTACCCTTTATATATATATATATATATATATATATATATATATTTTTTTTTTATTATGGTTATTGTTTGCATTTGATCTGTTTTATTATTGCAGTTTTCTGTTACTATTAAAATGAATTAAAACATTGTATTGTTGTTTGTCATTACAATACAATGTTTTACAAATGAACTACTTTTAACTAAACAAATAATCAAATAAAATACTAAATGTAAATGGAAAAAAATTGAATTCTCATTTTTTAAAGGTATTTCACATTTGCAGTGAATTGGTTAGGCAGCTTTACAGCATTACAGATGGGTCTCAACTGTACACGGGTACTGTTTCAACTGTACCCGACATGGGTACAGTTGGAACAAAAAAGCTTTTTGTGTTCATGAGCTAATTGTGGCAAATATGACCTACTTGGATGTTAATAAATATTAATATTTTAGTAGACAAGTAAAGGAAATGTCATATGAAAAATCACTTCTTTTCAGTTCCTAGTTTTGGTGTGGTATAGGAAAAAGCAAAAAGTGTACCAAACTGTACCCGGTCTACCCTATACATGGATGTTTGGTCCTCTTGGACAAACAAAACTTTTCATCAAATTGAGAATGGATTATGCAGAGAAAACGAGCAAAGGGCGCTCCTCTTATGGCATAGCACAGTTGACCAGAAATGACTGAGCTGGCTTATCTAAAACAAGGAAGTAATCGTGCATATGGTCAATTCACCATGCCCCCTTGTTGTCTAGTTTAGATTGTCTGTGTGTGTATATATACTGCTTGGTTTTCCACTTGTGTTTGCTTTCCTGTATTGTTTCCTGGATGTTCCTGGTTCATGGCTTTTCCTGTGTGAGTTTTTGTCTTGTCTTAAATAAAGTTGTGTGCATGTGAATTCTCTCTCTGCCTCATCTCTCTGTTAATCCCATGTAAATTCATGCGCCTTTAAGTGTACATTTTGCTATTACTATAAAGCAAACAATACATCTGAATGTGCTAGTTTTGCCCTTATGTTAACTCTTATGTTAGCATTTTCACTAATACGGTATCACTACCAAATACGGTAATCAAACTGGACTCAGTGAATCTGAGATTAAAAATATAAATATATAAATATGTTTGTTGAGAGTCATGATTCTATCATGAACAAAAACATGTGTGTCAATTTCCTGGGGCTAATTTGAATAAATGGCGGCAAAGAATGAAACTGTTTTTCTTAAAAACAGATGATTTGAATTATACTTGCGCAACTGATTATACCTGCAGTTTCTAGAGAGACAAGAGAATGAAGAGAAGACAATATTTGACAAAGATTAAAAAGACAGATAGAGAAAGAAAGATAAAAGCCAAAAGGAAAGGAAGCAAAAAGGGAAATAATATAAGTTTCATAAAAACCACCAGGGGGAGCACGGAGCATACACTGAAATAAATATCAATTTAGGTATAAATGTGTAGATGTATGCCTTGAGCTCTTCTAAGTGTAAAAACATTAACTGGAGAAATCTACTAATATGACTGTAACAGAACAAATTAAATTCTATCAAAATGTGCTGGTTAATACTGTGAAATTAACAGCCATGGATAGAGCCATGATATGTAAGTAAGTTTAAAGTTATTTACATATCCCTGACCACAAGTACTTTTGTATGTATCTCACCATTTTGGAGTTTCTCTTTTCCTCCAGACAGAACGCCGCTGGGTAGCATGCCGGTTGGAGTGAGACCCTTCAATGTCAAAACGCTCTCACTCTCCTCTCTATAACAGAACATGTTATACATGTTGTCATGCACCAATATTAACACACAAATATATAAAAGGCACAATAACTGCTAACGTTGAAAAAATGTATACTGTTTATCAGCTGTAAATAATTTATTTTACACACACGCACACGCGCACACACACACACACACACACACAAATATATAGAGTTGTTTATATCAGAAAAACACCCTAGATAAATATATAATAATAAAGCCACCTTTATTGTCAACAAAAATACAAATATACTTAGTCATTAATTTCCAAAAGAGTTTCGACCATATGCGTATGCAGAATTTTGGTATTTGATTTGAATTTCAGTTGTGTTGAAATATTTTTGGCAGTCGTGACTAGAGAGGTTAGAGAGTCTGACTTGTAACCTGAAGGTTGCTGTTTCCTTATCTTTTCTTTTCCTTTCCTTTCCTTTCCTTTCCTTTCCTTTCCTTTCCTTTCCTTTCCTTTCCTTTCCTTTCTCTTCCCTTCCCTTCCCACTTTTGAGGCTTGATCTTCTGCGATCATAGGGAAACCATTAAAGATTTATGTTATTTTAAAAATCCACATCGTTATATACATATTTTGGACTATGGAGGGCACCATTATTTTGATTATGTAGAACTGTTGTACTCAGTGAACTGCTTTCACTAAGCAACGCTATTTCTACTGCAACACAACTTGGAAAACACAACTTGGAATACACAACTCGGAAAATAAAATACTGCTACGATAACCTCAGCTACTGAAAGAGCTTACAGGTGGCAATGGATAGATGCCAGAAACCAATTAAACCAAATACCATTGATTTTTTCCACAAAGAGTCTAAACGCACCCGGATATCAAATGAAATCCAAGAAAAAACTTCAGTGGCTGCAGCATCATGACATAAATTTGCATGTTTACATCGTTTGTAAGCTCTTTCAGTAGCTGTGCTCCACTAAAAGCCTCAAAGGCATTAGGGCTAACATGGAGAAAACACAGATGTGGCTCTTTAGGAAGTTTTATTCATTCACAGGCATCCTTCTAGGGTGACCACATGGCAATAGATCTGTTGCGGTACACAGATGTGATTTTGCGGGACAATGTGGGACACAGATAAATTTTCCACTGTTATGCTATGTAAATACATCTGTTGTCATATGCAATTATTTATGTTTCTGAGTGCGCACATGTAAGTGAGAAAAAGCACGTCCGTTTTGTGAGAGTGAAAAGAATCCACCTGCGAGAAAACAGATTTGTGCTCGTGCATTTTGATGCGCCCTTGAATTACAGTAATGCACTCTAGACATTTGTCATTAAAATAAAGCCACAGAAACTGCCTCAAACTAACTATTAAAATAAGAAGAAAGTCACGTCTGAAAGCTGCATAGATTTTTTTTTATTGGTTAAAATTAATGGAGAATATCGTCTTTTTCTGTGTGCTATCGACCATTTCCACCGGTGGCTAGTTTACTTGATGAGGTCCCCACATCCTTTGCGTGGAAACTACGCCCCAAAAAGAATGAATAAAAATGAACAGTCATGGGTATGGTGAGGATAATCATAGTGCCATCCTATACAGATACTAAAGAGAAGAACCTTGTTGGTTTTAATTAAGATACTGTCTAAAAAGACAAAAGAGTGCATGCACATTTTCTTAAAAACCAACAGACTGATGAAAATGCGGGACATTTTCTCAATATGTGACGTGCGGGACAAGGGGTGAAAATGCTATGTGGTACAATGCAAAGCGGGAGGGGTGGTCATTCTACATCCTCCTATTCTTTTCTCCTCTTCTCATCACTAGGAAAGCAGTGAAGACGTAAATCGATTGACTCGTTGACGCTATCTGTTGCTAATTTTACCGCAACACAACATGGATAACACAATTTGGATACAATACGATTCCATGTTTTGCGGCTTTATGTTTTAATTTTCAGTGAAAGGACAACAAGAGAAGCGATGTAAGTCTACACTGCTTTCCTTTTAGTAGAGCACACCTACTAAAAGAGTTTACAAACAATGTTAACATAACATAACGACTCCTGTCATGATGCCATAGCTGCTAAAGGAGTTTCTCAGCGTGGATCTCACTCAATATCTGGGTGCGTTTAGGACTTTTTGTGGGAAAAAAAAAATCAATGGTGCAGCATTTGGTTGAAGCTTACAGCAGTTTTTTTTTTCTTCCGGGTTGTGTATTCTGAGTTGTGTTGCGGTACAAATAGTGTTGCTCACTGCCAGCAGCTCACTGAGTAAAACCAATAAAAATCAAAATAATGGCGCCCTCCATAGTCCAAAATAGTTATATAACAATGTGGATTTTTTAAATTACATAAATCTTTCATGGGTTTTTTGCTACATATTTCAGTAAGGGACATCATTTACGTTATATTAAACCATACAAGTCTTAATACCCTGGTTTCCCTTTAACAATGTTTAGATTATTAAAAAAAATGGTTTTGCATGTCTTTGACTATTGTTCTTACAATTCAGTTTAAACCATGTAATCTAATCTACAAAGGCGTAGATTTGCTTTTGACATTGGTGGTATAAATCCAAGTACCCATTTGTGGAAATTTCATCTAACAGTTGTTGACTGTCCATGGTGACTCAGGATGCTGTTCCAAATCCTCCTGCACCGCAGAAGGCCATTTACATAGTTAACCATAAAATCACATTATATATGTCCAAAATTATTGTTAATGTTCATAATGACTTTATACTAGGCTGGAATATTGTTTATCTTTCTGCACAACATTTGTCTTTCTATCGTATGTTTTATATAGGGAGCTAATAATAGCCATAGATTTCGCTTTCTCATTCCGTTTTCTCTGTTTTGTCAAACTTTGTTACTTTAACTTGGGTATGACATTTCACATGCGTCCAAAATTACAAAAACAAAAACATATACATATTTAATTTTTGATCAAAATTTTTGCTAGGCACAGTTTGGCAGTCGCTGAATGTTGGTGGGAACACATCCCTGGAGTCAACCCCTATGCCCCTGCTAACCTAGCATGTTTTTACTTCCATTTGACACTCGGCAAGTTTTCATTTTGCACATGTACACAAAGTCATCTTACCGAAGAACTGAGAAAACTCTAGCCATCTTTCCAATGGCACGAATCTTGTTTCGGATTACCTCCTTGCGTGCAGAAGCTGTGGCACCTGCATGACACACACACACACACATTTGGGTGTCAGTTTGAAGAGCCACTTAATTTAAATGTTGCCAATTCATCTCCAAACCTCACAAATTTAAATGTTCACCAGACATAATTACATTCTGACTTGATTGTCCAGAAAGACAACTGACTACACTGCGTGAACACTTCCTTTAGAGTATAATTACCCTGACTGTTGACTGTACGTGAAACTCAGTTGGCAGAACATGCTATCTCAGCACATTAAGAGCAGATCAATACAGTTCCTCACAATGGCCCACACATCTACGCCTCAGGACTGAAATGCATGCTAAGCATTCATTAGCCTTCTATTGATCCTTACAGTCATGGGTATGGTGAGGATAATCATAGTGCCATCCTATACAGATACTAAAGAGAAGAACCTTGTTGGTTTTAATTAAGATACTGTCTAGTTCCTCAAGGTAAAATTATAGCCAAACATTGTGATGAGTAAATACCAATACAAGGAAGTCTTGATTCTGTCTAGTTCCTCAAGGTAAAATTATAGACATCGGTGTGATGAGTAAATACCAATACAATGAAGTCTTGCTTATGAATAGTTTGCAGCCCAGATTTTTTTTTGTGTTTGACCTAAAATATATTTGTACACTAATACAACATTGTATCTAATACAACTTTGTCACACACACACACACACACACACACACACACACACACACACACACACACAGATCAAATCATGCGGCATTTGCAAATAGCACAACATATTTTCTCAGAACTTATTATTATTATTTATTATTATTATTATTCATTATTATTATTATTATTATTATTATCATCAGTTAATTACTGTTAACCATCTGGTCCCAAAATGATTGTAAGTGGATATATTAAAATGTAAAAAAAAAAAAAAAAAAAAAAAAATCACACAGGTTTGTTCACCACATCAACAATAAGCATTTTTACTAAAAGAAACAATACATACCATGAGAACACATATTTATTAGAAAATATAATAATATAGATGAGGTATAATCGTATTAATTTATAGAAAATAAAAAGAAATGACACTTTTTTCTAATGCAATGAACTTTCAAGTGTGACATTCAGACTGACATATTAAGCTGTTGTGTTAGATCCTGCTTTTTTGTTTTTTTTTTTTTTTTTTTTACATAAGAGAACTTATGTAACGGTCCCTTAATACTGTGTCTGACCACCTCAATTACCCAGGCCTTCTTTAGTACTGTTCAGTTTGCCAGTCATTCTGGCAACCCACTGACTAGTTGTTTTTGAAAATATGTAATTTTTCACATTCATAGTTTAAATACTTATTGGGGTCACTGTATTTATACAGTGGTAGAAAACATGGGGAAGAAAAAAATATTGGACAATATTGTAAAGTAAACTGATGTGATGCCCTAAAAGATGAAGGCACTATTGAGGTTCTAAGAACTGCAAAACAAGTTATAAAGTGTTCTGCATTCTCATATAGTCACAAGTACAAATCCTTTTAAAAACTGGTAATTTAAGAAAACTGTTAGTAGTATACTTGTCCACACACAAATTTGTGACTTTTCAAACACTGCAAGCAAATCACATATAACTAGCAATGGCCTGTGAACAGTATGAAGAAGTATCGAATGTCAATAATTCTAGTTATGGTGATCAAGATACATGTAACATACGATTTAGTAACTATGGACATGGTAAGCAAGGTAATTAGTGAATCTTTGGTGTTAGCTCAATAAACCCACTGGCAAAAGGTACAAACAAGAGGCATGGCTGCACACCGCATTGGACTGTGGGAGGCTGTACCTTTTTTGGGCCCATAAATTAGCTGTCCTTCTCAAGATACACCCCCAGAAGAAACAGAAAAAGAACAGAAGAATGATCAGTGGATGGCTGAGGAATGACAGGTAGAGAAAAAGAGAGAAACGTGGCAAAAAACAAAAAAACACATCCATCAAAGAAATAAAAGGAAATAAATGCCTTACAAAACTCAGAAAAAAGATAAAGAGATTTATTACATGAAGCAACAGAAATAATATTTGAGAGGGAGCAATATGGACAAAATGAGTGAGAAAAGGAGTAATCAGACTAAAGGGGGAAAAAAAAAAAACATTAAATGAATAAAAAAAAAAAAAAAAAAAAAATTTCTGGGAAGAGTGCAAGTGTAGCATCAGAGCATGATAACACTGTTAGTGTTTATAATCTTGAACTCCTTCAAGATTGCTTGTCCATCATTATTTGTCAGCTGACAATTTATGCTTATCTGAAATGTTTTTTGTGTGTGCAAGTGTGTAAAGTAAAAGACCAAAACACACACACACACACACACACACACACACACACACACTTAAACTTTTTCTTAAACTACTTTTTGGTAACACTTTATATTAACCCTCTGGGGTCTGACGTGATTTTGGGCCCCTTGAGGTGTGTTGACATGCCTGGACATTTGTGCTTATTTCATTTATTATGTATACACAGTAACACTTATTTTACAGTTTCTTAATTAGTTGCTTATTAGCATGCATATTACTAGAATATTAGTACTAATTAAGCACATATTAATGCCTTATTCTACATGACCTTATTTTAAATCCCTAAACCTACCCAATAACTAAACTTAACAAATACCTTACTAAGTATAAATAAGCAGCAAATTTGGAATTTATTGAGGGAAAATTCACAGTTAATAGTAAATAAGTATTCTAAAGTGTTACTGTATACATAATGAAATACTTACAAATCAAAACTTACAAAACAAACTAGGGTAACACGTTATTTTAAAATGTCCCTAATACAGAGTAATTACCTATTTAAGTACTTAGCAGTAGCCGTTGCACTTTCATAAGTTATGGAACAGCCTGTACTTACAGTTTGTAATTATGTGTATGCAATACGTAGCTACTGTTACACATATGTGTAACTGCACCTTTGTTTGATTTAACCAACCAGTACACAACTTAAATACATGTAATACCTTTCTAATTACATTACAATTACAGAATTTGCAATTTACACAGGCATAAGCGAATTAAAATATAGTGTATCAAGATTGTACTTAAAGTGTACAAGTAGCTGTGTAACAGACTCGGTCTGAATTAGGTAATTATAGTACTCTGTATTATGGACACCTTAAAATAAAGTGTTACCCAAACTAGAAGTTTACATGTATTACATAGTTTATAATACATTAAAAGACTATATACAAATAGCTAGTTCTTCATTCATTGCCACTGTAATTCACAAAATAATTATTGTTTTATTAGCTTGCAGTAAAGGAATTGTTAATTGATAATAAAGAGTGAATAATTCTCGCTTTAGATTTGTTCACAGAAAATGGGAAAGTACATTAAACAAATTTATTGAACATTAATATATTGAACATTGCTGCTTGAAAGTTTGTGAACCCTTCAGAAATGTCTATATTTCTGCACAAATATGACCCAAAACATAATCAGATTTTTGCACTGAAAACTAGTCCTGAAACTAGACAAAGAGAACCTAATCAAACAAATGAAACAAAACTATTTTCTTTGTAATTTTTTTATTGAGAAAAATGATCCAGTGTTACATATCTGTGAGTGTCAAAAGTAGGGCTGCCCCTAATAGTCGACTAATCAATAGCTGACCAGAAAAGGCTTGGTCGACCAAAATTGCATTAGTCGCAAAAAAAAAAAAAAAAAAAAAGAGAGAGACATCATAATGGCTGTTCTGTGTGGTAATACAGTACATCGGGCAGTACATCCAACACTCGCCTATCATTCATCGACCTCAAATATGCGTTAGCAATATGGCTGCCCACTGCTCCGGGTGTGTGGTCACGGTGTGTGTGTTCACTACTGTGTGTGTGCACTTAGATGGGTTAAATGCAGAGCACAAATTCCGATGGGTCACCATACTTGGCCACACGTCCTTTCCTTTCTTTTCCTTTCCTTTCCTTTCCTTTCCTTTCCTAAAACATCCTTCGAATTTGAAAATATGTTTATTCATGTACACTCACAATAACAACGAAAAAAAAAAAAGTAAGCAAACATGATGCACTTTCGGTCTCGTTTTCTGTGAACTTGAGTGTGAAACTCTGTGTACATCTTTGCCTTACAGACATTAATATATAGTATCTCACAAAAGTGAGTACACTCCTCCCATTTCAGAACCATTTTTAGTATACCTTCTGAAGAGACAATACTATAGAAATGAAACTTGGATATATTTTAGAGTAGTCAATGTGCAGCTGGTATAGCAGAATAGATTTACTGTCCTCTGAAAATAATTCAACATACAGCCATTATTGTCAAAACGGCAACAAAAGTACACCCTAATAACAGCAGTATGTCATTTAGCCATGCAAAGCCACAGGTTCATGTTTTTGTCTGCTTGAGACAGGACCTTACAAAGTTTTGTATCTTGTATTAGAACAGTAAAAAATTGGTGCTTTGAGAACAATTCTCTCATACTGACAACTGGATGTTCAACATGGAACCTCATGGCAAAAAAACTTTCTGAGGATTTGAGAATTAGAAATGTTGCTCTCCACAAAGCATGAGTGCTGCCAGCACTGCTTTAGAGGTTGCAGAAGTAGAAGGTCAGTTTGTCAGTGCTCGGACCATACGTAGCACTCCGCAACATGTCCAGAAGGAAGCCTCTTCTGAAGCTGGCTCACAAGAAAGCCTGCAAACAGTTTGCTGACGACAACCTGTCCAAGAGCATGAATTACTAGAGCCATATCCTATGGTCTGATGAGACTAAGATAAACTTGTTTGGCTCAGATGTTGTCCAGCATGATGGTGATGCTTTGGTGTGGAGTGCTAAGAAAATTGTGTCTTGCCTACAGTCAAGCATGGTGGTGGTAGCATGATGGTCTGGGGCTGCATGAGTGCTGCTGGCACTGGGAAGCTGCAGTTCATTTGAGGGAAATATGGATTCTATCATGTACTGTACATTCTGAACCAAAACATGATGCATCCCTTCAAAAACTGGTCAGAACAGCAGTTTTACAACATGATAACAACCCTAAACAGACTGCCAAGATGACAACTGCCTTGCTGAGGAAGCTGAAGGTGATGGGATGGTCAAGTATGTCACAGACCTGAACCCTCTTGAACACCTGTTGGGCATCCTCAAGCGGAAGGTGGAGAAGTACCATGTGTCTAACATCCAGTAGCTCCGTGATATCATTATGGAGGAGTGGTAGAGGATCCCAGCCACAGCGTGTGCAGCTCTGGTGAATTCCATGCCCAAGATGATTAAGGCAGTGCTAGATAACAATGGTGCTAACACAAAATACTGACACTTTGGACACAGTTTTGACAAGTTCACTCACTTTTGTTGTCAGCTATTTTGACAATAATGGCTGTATATTGAGTTTTTTCAGAGGACAGTAAATATATACTGCTATACAAGATGCACATTGACTATCCAAGTTTTATTTCTATTGTAGTTTCCCTTGAGAAGATATACTAAAATGGATGCTGAAATGTGAGGGGTGTACTCACTTTTGTGTGTGTGTGTGTCTGTGGGTGTGTGAGAGAGAGAGAGAGAGAGAGAGAGAGAGAGAGCCTACTACTATTATCTTTTAAGCTAAATAAATCAATAAATTATTAAAATGTTAATGCAGTCTACTGTTTTTTACTGACACATTTATAATCATTACTTTTGTGGTGTGCTGTCGCAAGCTTTATGCATGTGCTTGAGCACTTATTAGCCTATGTAGGCAATTAAAGGCTCATTATAATGATTAAAATGGTTTATTAATAAACGTCCAACTAATAGTCGACTAATGCTTCAAATGAACGACTACTAGTCGACCAGAAAAATCCTTAGTCGAGGGCAGCCCTAGGCAAAAGTATGTGAATCTTTGCTTTTAGTATCTGGTGTGACCCCCCCATTTGCCGTAATAACTCCAGCTAAATGTTTCTTGTAACTGCTGATCAGTCCTGCAAACAGACTTGTATAAAATTTTAGCCCATTCCTCATTGCAGAACCGCTTCAACTTTGTGAAGTTGGTAGATCAACTTTGTCATTCTTTAACTATTCTTTGGTAGAACGACTTGTGTGATTGGGGTCATTGTCTTACTGCATGACCCACTTTTTCTTGAGACTCAGTTCATGGACAGATGTCCTGACATTTTTCTTTAAAATTTGTTGCTATACCTTTGAGCGCAGGTATCAAACTCAGTTTGTGGAGGACTGCAGTCCTGTGAAGTGTAGTTCCAACCCTGCTCTAACACACATACCATGCATTAATTACGGTTGAATCTAAACTCTGCAGGGCTGTGGCCCTCCAATGAAGTTTTACACCCCTTACCTAGAGAATTAATTGTTCCATGAACAATGGCAAGCCATCCTGGCCTAGATGTACCAAAACAGGACAAAACAATGATATTACCACAACCATGTTGCACAGATGGGATAAGGTTCTTATGCTGAAATACAGTGCGTTCTTTTCACCAAACATTACACTTTTCATTTAAACAAAAAAGTTACATCCTTCCACAAAACATTTCTCCAATAGCCCTCTGGCTTGTCTACATGATCTTTACCAAACTGCAGATGGGCAGCAATGTTCCTTTGTTCCATGGTTATTTAGTGTGCTCCTGATGATGGACTCATGAACATTAACTTTAGCCAGTGTGTATGAAGGCAATTTAATGCTACATATATTCCCAAAAGTTTTGCAAATGAAAATAAAAGTGTTGAGAAAAATAAATGTGCTTTTTGCAAACACAAATAAAGAATTGCAAATTATAAATTAAACTAAACAAAATAAATAATCTGGCAACACATATTCTCCATGGCCATAGTTACTAATGTATTTACAACGCTGCTTTTATTTTGCATTTCAGTCAAGTGTGAGCTTGCAATAGCTCATTTCACATTTAGGTGTGGTTCATTTTCTACCATTGTTTTAATATGGGGAGGAGACAATGGACTAGGGCGTGTACAACAGGTCTGGGCATGCTTCCCTGGAAGTTACATCATTGGCCTAAAACAGGCCTGCTGTACACACCCCAGTCCCTTGATTCTTTATTTTTGTTTGCAAAACTTCTTATTTTTCCTCACAATATTTATTAAATATTTATATTTATTATTTGTATTATTTTTGTTTGCAAAAAGCACATAATTTTTTTTATCAATACTTTCATTTTCTTTTGCAATACTTCCATTCGTTTGCGAATATATGTGGCATTGATTTGCCTCCATAAATATAAGAAAGGCCTTTAGATGCTTATAAGTTATCCTGGGCTCTTAGCAAACTCGAGGCCTATTACAAGCCTTGCTTTTGGAGTGATTATTGGTTGACCACTCCTGGGGAAAGTAACAATGGTCTTGAATTTCCTCCATTTGTACACACATCTGATTGACTGTGGATTCGTGGAGTCCAGACTCTTTATAGAGATGGTTTTGTAACCTTTTCCAAGCTGATGAGCAATAGCTAATAACTTCTTCTTTTTTTGAGGTCCTCAGAGATCTCCTTTGTTTGTGGCATGATATTCATCTGCGATTATGAACGGGATATTGCATAGCTTGTCAGCGATCTATGGCTCTGTGTATTAAATGCCGCTCATCTGAATGCACATGATGGAAGTTTACTACTAATCAGAGAACCAGCGCTATTGACGAGATGTGCATGAAAATCACATGTGATTTATTGTGCATCCCTAATTCCCGTTCTCTAAACAAAACATGGCAGGCAATGACACTTGATAGTCTTCCCATTGATTAAAAACACCTCTGAACAGACTCTAATTTCACGTTCAAATTAACAGCTAATCCTAGTGATTCACATACTTTCGCTACTCAAAGATATATTATTATGGATCCTGCTTCTAAAAAATGACAAACACATTTTTTTGTCTTGTTTGTTTGATTGGGATCTCTTTGAATTTTGTCAGGACAAAATTTATAAGGGTTAATAAACTTTCACTCAGCCTTATAGAGGGTAGAAAGAGATTTATGCACATAACTGGGTCTGGTCTGGAGAGTAACACTGGAGTCCCAAGGTCCAAAGTGAACACAATCTTCATCCACTGAGAGCATGTGCAAAAGGTTGGGTTATCTAACTCTTTACATATGAGCTAATTAAACAATAATTTGTTAATTACTGTGACAGTGAATAAAGAACGTCTCTGGTTACTGTCGTAACTAGAGGTCGACCGATGTATAGGTTTTGCCGATTAATCGGCACTGATAGTTGATTAGCGGAACTATTGGTTATTGGCAAAAATCCATGCCGATAGTTTTTCCGCGTTGCGTCCGTTGCTGAGAAGGTTCCGCTGTCATTATACAGTATGAGAACCTTAGATATGTATGATGAGAGCAGCCTCTAGAAGCGGAAATCTAGAGGCCTCTAGAGGGGGAAACAGTAAGGAGATATTTGAATGATCCATTAGTAAACTAGTGTATTCTGAGATAATGTCGCAAAGACCCTGACTCAAAGACCCTGCAACTTTAGAAGGAAATGCATCTTTACGGATTACATAATGAAAGCGTTTTTTTCCTGATTTGTTTTATTTCGTTAAGTAATACTTTAAAGCTTTCTATTTATTGACTTATCATGTTTGTGAGGCATGTATTCGCGCTGGCGCCTCAATGTCCTAAAAGCGGTTTTATTTGCATTTGTTATATTATGGGACAGTGACTAGCATAGTTTTCATGTCAGACACATGGCATTTTACACGTTATTGTATTTTTACTTTGCAAACCAACTTGTACACTCATGCTCTGGATTTTTTATTACTTATTTATATCTCTGTAAAGGATTTCTGATGGACCATACAACTCTGGGAATTTCATTATATTTTAAATAATCTCATGTTTTCAACACTCCGACTTCTCTGGCTTCTCTAGAACTCTTGAAGTAGCCACAAGTGAAGGCTCCACAGCTCCGGGCTGGGGAGCCATATTGAGCTGCCCACTTGTAAAAGCAGGGCCTTCCAAAGAGGAAATGAATAAAGTCTGGCTCTCGGCCAGTGCAACATCAGAGCATCGCTCATCAGATCCACTTCCGCCTCTTTATGCAGTCCCAAATCATCCAAACTAGGACGCAGTCTCCCCTCTCCGTAAGAAACTCTGTTCATCGGAAGCACATCTGCTCCATGTTTTGGGGACTGCGGATATCCAGTCTCCAAAATAGATGGAAAGTAGATGACGATTTGCCCATAACAGGAGACTCACAGCCTCCTTAAAAAGGTCTCTGGAGCGCATGCCACCTTGGCGATATATATACGAAACCGCAGAGATGTTGTCAGTGTGAATTAGCACATGACGCTGCTCCAGCGCAATGCAGTATCTATAGTATCAGCAAGAAACAGCTCTATTTATGGGTCTCAAGTCCAGGATATGACAGGGTCCCCCTTCTCTATTGGGCACCACAAAATGGCGGCAGCGAACCCCACTTTTCAGCCCACTCAGACTCGGTCTAAGTGATGTTTTATTAACAAATTTCGGGAGGAGAACGCGCAGATAATTAACACGGCCAAATCATCATCAGCAATCACACTCCCTATCCAATTAGCACAAGAGAGAATCCCTATATATACTTAAAGCAGCCTTACCTTCACCATCTCTCGTTTTCAGCATCCCTCCACCACCCCGTCTCCTCACCTACAGTCTGGGGGGGGGAGCACTTTGGGTTCAGGCCGATTGCCGAGCTCGGACCCCTCTCCCGGGCAGGGGGAGTGCCCTGGGCTCGGGATTAACTACCGAGCTCGGAGCCCTCTCCCGGACAGCACGCCAAATACGCTTATCCTTTACTTAGTTTATTTATCTGTAAATGCGAACTTGTGAATGCTGATTTTGTGAGCAGATTGTGAACCTCTCAAAACATGGGCATTTTGAGGCAATATCAGTGACAGAACCATACCACTGAAATGGGGATGTCTGCATCTGAACTTGGGAGAACACCCATGCTCTATCATGTCCAGCACCCAGCGACTCCTGTTTCACACATTTCATTTGCAGTGTGAAAGTGATGCATATTTTTTTCCGCATCACATCACTTGGAGCTCGGTAACAGGCTCCATGGCGTCATCAAAGATGATGTGCATCAGGTCTTCAGGAAGCAGAAGACAAAAAAGCACCAGGCCCAGACTGTGTTACACAAGCCTGTCTGAAATACTGTGATGACAGGAGGTTAAAAAGCTGGTTGTCTGAGTTATAACAACAAAATCCCACAACTTTACCAACTGCTCATGGACAAGGGTCTCTTCCTTGTGGCAGCCAGGTGACAGGTTCCTCTGGAGCATCCCTTTTTCATTGATGTCGAGATCCTTGATTGCTTGTGCAGGGTTTCCTCCATTAAAAGGACTGTTATGAGAAAAGGGCAATGGCCGACGACGAATCCCAGATGCTCTGAGCTGGGGAGGGCCCACCAGAAGCTCGCTGGCAGCAGAGGGCATAATCTTCCTAAGGCTACAAGCGATAAGGTTTCAGGATTTCGGAGAAGGGGAGGAGTTTATACAGCGATGCTTCGTAATGTAGAATGAAAGCTATTTGTAGTCTATTAATATATTGCCTACAGTTTATAGTCTATGAATTGTTTATAAAATGTTACTTTCTTTAATGTAATAATACAATGGTTTATTCTTTGCTTTTGTCATTTAAAAGTCTGAGACAACAATGAAATTCTAAAAAGAAAAAAAAAAAATAGTTGTAGTTTAAAAAAAACTACAATACAATTCTAATTAAAAACAGTACCACTACTGATTGCAGAAATTTGGAACCCACTGTATGTATTACATGCTGTTTATTATCACATTCTCATCCTGTTTACCATCTGTCCTATTGCATCTCATGTGGTTTATATATCTTAAAATTTGACATAAAAGCTGTTAGCAAAACTGAAAGGCACTTTATATGTTTTTACCTACTGATGTGTATGGCTCAGTCTACTACCATCTACCATAGCTACTGACTAATTTGTTGATTTCAATTGCTTCCATTGTTCTCCTTTGTAAGTCGCTTTGGATAAAAGCGTCTGCTAAATGTCTAAATGTAAATGTAATTTCATTTACACTTTTTTCCCGATTGTTAATGACAGCACATTAATTGAAGAGCAATTGCAGTGCAAAAGAAATGAAAAAACTATTCTTCAACATGGTGACAGTAAAACAATCTGGCTTATTTGCTCGTAAAACCAGCAGCATCTTGATTAAAGGTCAAAAAATAAAAAAGTAATATTCCAGGGAGCCATATTAACAAAACACTTTATTTTACCACTAAGCCAACAGTTCTTAATCCTGGGCCTCATGACCCCCCATTTTGCACATTTAGTATGTTTCTCTTATCGCTTCAGAGGTTTGTTTCATTCAACAGTGAGTGCCATGTGAAGTGGACTTATTAAGATATTCCTGGTGATATTAATCAGGTGTGGTAAACAAGAAAGACATGTAAGACATGCAAAACATGCGGGCAGGGAGGTGGGGGTTTCGCGAGGACCAGGATTAAGAACTGCTGTACTAAGCAATAGCAGTAAAAGGTAAGAGTTCCCTCTTAAAACCTATTCACAAAGGTGCTGAGACCAACTTTTACTAAGGAATGGGGAGAAATGTTAAGCTAAGAGAAAGGGAGAAATTAACTTCATTGCCATGGATGATGTCAACAAGATTAACAACTATGCCCACACTAAATGGCTGATAGGGGATGGGTCTCTCTCTGTAATTTAAGTATTGTAGAATACTGTATCTTGTTGACACATTAAAGATAAAAATTTTAATTAAAAATGCTGCCATATTCAAGGAAAGTTTTTAAAATCTAGTAATGCTAAAAGTGACGCTAATTAAACAAGTATATGTTTAGCTGTCAGCCTCCTACAAGTCTGCATCTCGTAAACAATAAGTAGATATAAACTGCCTTTTAATTAATAGATAAGAATAATTATGGCTCATAGTAAGATGTTGTGTAAATGTAAACGAAAATCAAACTGAACTCAAACACAGCTGTTACTTCTTAAATTAAATTATTAAATTAAAGAGAAATTATTGTGAAATGTTTCAAAAATGTTCCATGGCAGCTTGGCAAAAAGAGCCAATGTTTGTGACTGGGAACTTAGGAGTCCACTGGACTACTCTCAACTTTTCATAAAAAGATTTGATTTTGGCGCTAAAATGCTTGGGGAAATGCAAAAATAGGAATAAAATAGTCCTAAAATAGGACCGAAATGCCCATCATTTTAAAGAGTTTAAGAATGTTTTGTAAATACAGCCTTATATTTATTTAAAGGGTAAAAAGATTGAGGGTGCCTCCTTGTGAACACAACACTGCACTTTATTTTCAAACTTCTTGTACAGCTGTAGATATACTAGATGATGCATGTGTGCTTGTGAATATCTGAATTTCTTACCATCTATCTCTTCGTCAGTGGTCAGCTCATCATTGGAGCAGATGCTCAAAACATTCACTAGCATCTCAGTCACTACAGCAACAAGAAAGAGAGAGTTTATTTGCTGCTTAATGTACTGAAGATTTTATGTGAAAAAAAATGTTGTGGGCAAATTGTTCACCTTTCTCCCCAACGAAAGGCAAAGACCAAGTGAAGACATCCATGAAGTTAGGCAGCCAGTAAGGATGAGGAGAACAGTTAAACTGCCGAATGTTCATGACATTATTCTCATATTTCAGGACAGCAGCTGTAAAAGCATAAAAAGAGACAGAAAAGAATGTGAGAGATTAGTATAAAGGATACTGATGAATTATGTCAAAACCTTCGTAACAACTCACCGCTGTCTCAGATGTGTAACACACACTACAAAGCATCGGGTTTAAATGGTCACTTTTCCTTAAAGAGTCTATCATCCCAATTAAGAGGCAACCATGTCTCCACAGCTGCCTGCAATTTCACAAGCGAACTAGTTTTCAACCTCCTCATCAAGTGCAGAAAATACTAAATACACTAATGACTTATCTTGAACCCAAAACCTACAAAGAACATTTGTAGAACAATTCTTAAAGAAATGCTCAAACTGGAAAGAGTGACTCTCCATCCAGACACAGCCGTGATGATCCTATACCTCCACTTTCTGACTTCTTAGAAATCCACACAGCATCTCTTAACCGGGCTTAATACTCACTGTGTTAGTACATGTGGATTTGATAGAAAGTATAAAATAAATCATGAGCTGAGTTTAGTAAGTAGTTAACAGTGAATACATTATGATTGGGCCCCCTCAAGTAAAGTCATGTCAAAATCAACTTTTTAACAACAAGCCATTAGTTGACGTTAGTGTATGGGTAGTTAATAATGAGTTGACACAATGACACATTCAAAATCATCAAATTACATACCATTAAACATGTCCTACATATTAACTTGCACCACTAATAGTGGTTAATTTTTAGTTATTTTATTATTTATTTACATAATTTCACATATATGGACTCCAAACATAATGTTACCTCTAAAGACACACAAAAGGTTAAATATTTTGTGTCCAGAAGCTCAAAAAAACAATGCTGTTAATTAATGTACATAACTTTCCAGAAAAAAAAAGCAGATGCAAACATGACTTTAATTCGGTTTACAAAAGCTTGCGACATTTATTAGATTAAAATATCTGCATTACCGTAACAACAAACCTTACGCGCCGGGTGAGCGCCTAGAGTGCGCCACTAATGAGTGTCCCATCAGAAACAAACGTCTTGGTTAGGTATGGTAACCCTCGTTCCCTGATGGAGGGAATGGAGACGTTGTGTCAAAATGAAAGACACTAGGGGTGGAGCCCGAACACTTTGAGAAAAGGCCAATGAAACGAGGGAATGAGGGTTACCATATGTAACCTAGGGCTGTGCCGATTTTCAGACGCGATATCATGCGCATCTCGTCAGTAATGCCGGTTCTCTGATTAGTCGTAAATCTCATTCAGCTGTTCATTCATGCAGCCGCGTTTACTACACAGAGCCGTAGTTCACTGACAAGCTACGCAAGTATCGCCTTCGGTATCGCAGGCGATACATATCGATTCTGCACGTGAAACTGCGTAGCTTGTCAGTGAACTACGGCTCTGTGTAGTAAGCACGGCTGCATGAATGAACAGGTGAATAAGATTTACGGCTAATCAGAGAACCGGCATTACTGACAAGATACGCATAATAATTCGCGTCCGAATATCGGCACTGCCCTAATGTAACCAAGACATTCCCCTTCTGTCGTTCACTTTCGACATTGTGTCGAAATGAAGGACACTAGGGGTCCCAGTTGAAAATGCCAACAAGTAGCGGACTGCGTCATGATTGTACGGAGTGCAAATAATAACAGGTTTATGTGTTAGTTAAATACAACTTACCTCTACGTCACCTTCCAATGTCCAAGAGCCTTCAGCCAGCCTTTCCTCACCTTGGTTGAGTATCCTGGAAGAACATCGGGCCAGTGACTGTTCTTTGCCAGGGAGAATGGACACTACGGAGATCACACTCTACCTAGAGGGGAGGTAACCATGTGAAAAATACACCTATGGACTCGCACTGGGGGAATACTATGAAAGCAAGATCACACCCTACCTAGAGGGGAGGTACCCATGTGAAAAATACACCTAAGGACTCGCACTGGGGGAGTACTACGAAGGGAAGATTCTGAGGTGGGCTCCACATAAGGAGAGACTACCGAACTCAGAACCAGAGACAGGGTCTGTCTCGAGGGAAACACTGCATCTCCAGGGAATATAGGTGGGAATACACTACATGTGGAGCACCAATCCAATATGAGAGTTCACAAGAGGTAACCTACCTCACATTGGATTCTGATAGCCAGTTCCTCCGCTGAACTTGGCTACGTGTAGCGTACTTAAGTGATGAAAGTAGGTAGTCCAGGGTTCATTTGAGTAAACTTACTGAACTGAAGTGGGGGGGGGGGACTCTGAGGAACCTGGTCATACTTGAGAGGCCCAGTGTATCTGTACTGAAGGGGGCCTCAGACAGGCCATACCACACATGGCAGTGAGTGGCTTTCGGTGAGGTAACAGGTTGTACCTCAACCTGGTCGTATCGATTTCCAAGCAGCTGGGCCATCTGGGGGTGAAGTCTCCACTCACCCCGAAGCGAAGTCGATCGTGAAAGCGCACTGGCCACATGATTGAGTTCGCATGGAACCATGAAGATTCAGAAGAAGAAGCAGGAGCTTGTGGACAAAGCTTTCGGGGTAAAAAAAAAAAAAAAACCACAGGACCGAAAACAGATGAGATCTGGGCCCTCATGGATATTTAGATTTAATGAGCTAACTTTACTATTGTCTATTCATTTCAGATTGTCTACTTTATTAATGACAACACTTTTTTTTTTTTTTTTTTTTTTCAAATGGAAATGGTTCAGTAAGGCTTTTTTTTGTACTCATTATCTACACAATATTGGTTTGATCTCAAATGGTTGTTCTAATCATTTTCATTACAATTTGTTTTAGCTAAATTCTGAAAAAACTGAGGTGTTAATTATTAGGCCTAAAACCTCAGCAAGCAATAACTTAAAACACAGTCTAATACTTGATGGCTGCTCTGTAAATTCATCATCATTAGTCAAGAACCTAGATGTGTTATTTGATAGTAATCTTTCCTTCGAAAACCACATTTCTAGCATTTGCAAAACAGCATTTTTCCATCTTAAAAACATAGCAAAATTACGACCTATGCTCTCAAAGTCAAATGCAGAAATGTTAATTCATGCGTTCATGACCTCCAGGATAGATTATTGTAATGCTTTATTGGGTGGTTGTACTGCACACCTAATAAACAAACTCCAGCTGGTCCAAAATGCAGCAGCTAGAGTTCTTACTAGAACCAAAAAGCATGAGCATATTAGCACCGGTTCTGTCAACACTGCACTGGCTTCCTATTAAACATCGTATTGATTTTAAAATCTTGCTAATTACTTATAAAGCCCTCAATGGTTTAGCTCCTCAGTACTTGAGGGAGCTCTTATCACATTATAGTCCCTCACGCCCGCTGCGTTCTCAAAACTCTGGCAATCTGATAATATCTAGAATATCAAAATCAACTGCAGGCGGCAGATCATTTTCTTACTTAGCACCGAAACTATGGAACAATCTACTTAATTCTGTTTGGGAGGCAGACACACTCAGTTTAAATCTAGACTAAAGACCCATCTCTTTAACCTGGCCTACACATAACACATTTAAATATTTCTAATATTCAGATCCATTAAAGGATTGTTAGGCTGCTTTAATTAGGTCAACCGGAACCAGGAACACTTCCCATAACACCTGATGCACTCGTTGCATCATAAGAAAAATGGAATCTATGCTAATATTGTCTGTCTCCTGCTTATTCCGAGGTCAGATCCAGTATGAATCCTGAACAGTTGGCCACTGCAGTTCCCTGATCCAGTCTGTATCCAGAAGTTGGGTCAGTACATATAGACCCCCTCTACAGGTCTGTATGGGAGTATAAACTACTTGTTTATTGGTCAGAGGAGAACTGACCGCCTGACTGAGCCTGATTTTTCCCAAGGTTTTTTTTTTTCTCCATCTGTGATACAGTTTTGGTTCCTTGCCACTGTCGCCTATTTCTTGCTCAGTTGGGGACAACAACTAAACTGGGGACAACTAAATTGGGGACAAACAATTTATTAATTTGGAGCTATTGATTAATTTCCTCTAACTAAAATTGTTTACAGTTTCTTTTTGAATTATTGGTATATTATGTTCCCATTTGATACTGTAAAGTTACTTTGACACAATTTGTATTGTAAAAAGCGCTATATAAATAAAGCTGACTTGACTTGACTTGAATATGAGTAGAGACTTGAGTCTGTGTTGACTCCAGATTGGGAGATGGCAGGCTAGTTGTGACAAATGAAGGGAGTGAACTCTACCCAGGTGGTAGAAGAATGCTACAGTCGCTGTGTTGTCTTGACCGGAGCAACATATATGTTTGTCCTGAAGCAGATTTTGGAACCTCTTCAGGGTCTAGATTAATGTCTACAACTCGAGGCAGTCTGAAGTGCCACTGCAACCGCAGGCCTGTCCAGATCCGAGGTAGCCTGCTCATTGCATATCGCGCCACCGGCTGTCTTGGAGGTATCCGAAAAGACCAAGATGCGTCTGGACATTTGTTCAAGGGGAATTGCAGCCCGTAGAAACAAAATGTTTACCAAAATGCCTGCGACCTGCTGGGGTGATGTTCACATGGTGTGAGACTTGGCGCTATGCCCATCTCAGGACTCGGGTATGTAGTCTGTGCCGTAACTCTCTCATGTGCATCAGACTCAACGACATGACCGCGGCTGAGCTTTGATGTCATGTGGGCGAGGAGCCTCTGGAAGTGTTCCAGGAGAGCCGCTAATCTGCGTTTGGAGTTCTCACGCAGCTTAGCACTGACTGAGCACGGCCTTGAGAGAGGCGTGTGGTGATAATAACCAGTTCAGTTGCGAACCGAAAAAAGAGACACTCTGCTCTAGGGAGAGTTGCGCTTTTCCCAGAAGACCTGAAGTCTCAGACGGGCTAGGTGGTTGAGAACCACATCCCTGTGAGAGCAAACCAACTCTCGGGAGTGTACTAGGTTTAGCCAGTCACTGAGTTAGCTCAGAAAGCAAATGCTCACTTCCCTGAGAGGGGCAAGGGCAGCCTCTATGACTTTCGTAAAAGGTGTGAGGTAACAGGGATAGCCTGGGGGAAGGAGCCTTGAAGGGTAGAAATAAAATAGGCATCCTTCAGGTCTATTGCCACAAACCAATCCTGCTTCGCTATACATGAGATGATGTGTTTGAGGGTAGTATTTTGAATAGACGCTGGTGAGGGGGACAGACTTCACTGTACCCATCACCAGAAGGAATGCAATTCCTGTCCAAAGAGCTGAATCATTCGACCCTGAACTGAGAATGCCGCTGAACCTGGGCAGGCGCCTCGCAAATTGGATTGTGTAGCCGGGTCGGATGATTCAGAGCAGTTGACTAGAGGGATTACCAATCCTGTAGACTCTGCAACAGACCTCGAGGAAATCATTTCGATGTACCTGGAGTGGGGACATTGTGGCTGGTTGGAGCGAAAACACTGTGGCTGGAGGTAAGAAGCTCTGAGTGTTTTGTCCAATGAATTTGTCAGATGGAACATGGCCAGAGGATCGCCTGAGCCCAGGAGATTGTCTGGATGATGAATCCATTGCTGCCAAATATGTGGAGACACAGGGTATGTGTTCGACATATTTTAAATTGATAGAGCAGTGCCAGCTGTCTCGTGGAGGGACAGGAAACTGTGATAACCCAGGTAGAAGGAACGGCTCTAAGACTATATCGTAGCGATGCGCCGGAGTGCTGACTGAAACCGAATGCCCCTCTCATCCCCCTAACAGAAGAGGATCCGGGTAGGTTAGTGAGCCTACTACCCTGGGAAGTTCATCACAGTGAAGTGCCAAACCCTTTGTGGGCCCCTGTCACCCAGAGGGCAGGCTGGTGATGCCACCTTCCTGCAAAATAGGCCATATACAGGCCAAACTGTGGGACCAGCTTGCTGCGGGGCCACGACAGTCTTTGCAGGGGGCCGTCTTTGGTGATGAGCAGGCAGAAGTGCTGTTCTGGGGAAACAGGGCCAGGCCTGACCGCAGGAGGAACACTGATGGCCCGCTCTTCAACATGGGGAGTTAGAATAACCTTTCATGGTGTCACCCAAAAGACCTACCTGGAAAAAATGGGGCGCAGAGAAGCGAGCTTCCAGACACGACGGATTTCAACTACGTTAAGCCACCAGTGGCGCTCCTGGACCTCCGTGGTGGACATCCCTCTACCCAGAGTCTGTGATGTGACATTCGATGCTCAGAACATTCAACGTTCGACGTAGTCAAAACTAAATGCAGTTACTGCAAACTCTCTGAGTTTGAAAGAGCTGAATCATTCGACCCTGAACTGAGAATGCCGCTGAACCTGGGCAGGCGCCTCGCAAATTGGATTGTGTAGCCGGGTCGGATGATTCAGAGCAGTTGACTAGAGGGATTACCAATCCTGTAGACTCTGCAACAGACCTCGAGGAAATCATTTCGATGTACCTGGAGTGGGGACATTGTGGCTGGTTGGAGCGAAAACACTGTGGCTGGAGGTAAGAAGCTCTGAGTGTTTTGTCCAATGAATTTGTCAGATGGAACATGGCCAGAGGATCGCCTGAGCCCAGGAGATTGTCTGGATGATGAATCCATTGCTGCCAAATATGTGGAGACACAGGGTATGTGTTCGACATATTTTAAATTGATAGAGCAGTGCCAGCTGTCTCGTGGAGGGACAGGAAACTGTGATAACCCAGGTAGAAGGAACGGCTCTAAGACTATATCGTAGCGATGCGCCGGAGTGCTGACTGAAACCGAATGCCCCTCTCATCCCCCTAACAGAAGAGGATCCGGGTAGGTTAGTGAGCCTACTACCCTGGGAAGTTCATCACAGTGAAGTGCCAAACCCTTTGTGGGCCCCTGTCACCCAGAGGGCAGGCTGGTGATGCCACCTTCCTGCAAAATAGGCCATATACAGGCCAAACTGTGGGACCAGCTTGCTGCGGGGCCACGACAGTCTTTGCAGGGGGCCGTCTTTGGTGATGAGCAGGCAGAAGTGCTGTTCTGGGGAAACAGGGCCAGGCCTGACCGCAGGAGGAACACTGATGGCCCGCTCTTCAACATGGGGAGTTAGAATAACCTTTCATGGTGTCACCCAAAAGACCTACCTGGAAAAAATGGGGCGCAGAGAAGCGAGCTTCCAGACACGACGGATTTCAACTACGTTAAGCCACCAGTGGCGCTCCTGGACCTCCGTGGTGGACATCCCTCTACCCAGAGTCTGTGATGTGACATTCGATGCTCAGAACATTCAACGTTCGACGTAGTCAAAACTAAATGCAGTTACTGCAAACTCTCTGAGTCGAGATCGCCCTCGTGCAGACCTCATGCAAATTCTGCACAACCAATTTTATTGGCCTTTTCTCAGAGCTGTCAGAGGTGTTCGGGCTCCCTAGAGCAACCCAAAGGAACGTTGAAAGTGAACGACAGAAGGGTAACCTACATACTGTAGTCACGGGAAGAAAAGACGTTATGACTAAACAAAAGAATCATACAAAATATTTAGTGTTAGTTATTGGTCTATTTTCTGTTTGAGTTAACAGATTTGTCTAATTAATGGCACTAATACTTTAAACGAACAATGATTTATCAAGTTTAAATAAACGGGACTACAGTATGTAAGGTCTGTTTCTGATGAGACACTCACTAGTGGGGCACTCTAGGTGCTCTCTCGCCACTTAAGGTTGTTGTTATGATAATGCTGATACTTTAATGTAATAAATGTCATCTGCTTTTGTAAACCAAATTAAAGTCATGTTTGCATTTGCATGTTTTTTTTTTTTTTTTTAATTATGTACATTAATTAACAACATTGTTTTGAGCTTCTGATTCAGCACATGATTTATGTTATACTTTCTATCAAATGCACATGAACTAAAACAGTGAGTATTCAGCCCAGTTAAGAGATACTGTGTGTCAGAGAGGTATAGGATCATTACGACTGTGTCTGGATGGAGAGTGAACTCTTTCCAGATTGAGCATTTCTTTAGGAATTGTTCTACAAATGTTCTTTGTTGGTTTTGGATTCTTATTTTGTATTAATCTGTGTATAAATCACAACTGGGTGAGTTTAAAGGGAAAGAGAACAACCTAAAACAGACAAGATCAGTTATTAGTGTACTTAGTATTTTCTACACTTGATGAGAAGGATTAACTAATCCTTTGCCACCCAATAATGTTTATGACAAAGCTGAAGATGTCAAAATAATATAAAGCAAAACATAATTTTTACTTTTATCTCCTACTGTGTATTTTTATGAAAACTACGTAAAGGTGCCTCTTTTCCTATGGTGACCCATGTGCGTGTGCCCTAGATCTGTCGAAAGACAACACCACGGACAACTCACAGAGGGGGACTTTCCCATCCTGTTTTTTTAGTGGTGTCTGAGAATAGCAGGTCGGGAAACATGGAGTGCAAGGCTAGCTGGTGTCAATCATGTCAAATACCAGATATAAAAGACCTGCAGATACTGTGCGGTGAACATAAACACACCTGAACTGTCATTGCCCATACTTTTTGGTGGAACGTGTAATCAGAAAATGCAATATCGCTGTTAATTACACAAAATATTATCTTTACTCTATAATTATCTCCACAGCATAAATGCTTTCATAAAACCTGACCTTAAAGTCCTCACACAGAAACAGCAGAGGCAGTGCATGAAAAAAAAAAAAAAGTGTCAAAATATTAAACGTAGTCCACCATCACTAGATGTCCCTCTACATTCTAAAACACTTGTATAATTATGACAAACCTATTCTGTTTTTGAATCTGTCTGAATGATTGATGAAACTTCTGGGTTCTAATTTATATACACTAATAATGGAAAACGCTTCTGACTGGTCATGATTTCTTTTGTTTTGCACCACTTTAATCACCATCCAGAATTTACTGCTAATATTTTTGCAGTTAAAAATTATACTTAGTTAATTAAGACATAAAATACATGATTATTTTAAAAATGTGTTTAAGTATTTCATGTTACACTGCTGACACAGCTGTTTTAAACATATATACTCACTGGCCACTTTATTAGGTATACCTGTTCAACTGCTTAACGCAAACATCTAAGTTACAGTTAGCTGTATCATGTCTGAATGAAACAAAATCTCTGAGGAATGTTTCCAGCACCTTGTTGAATCTATGCCATGAAGAATAAAGGCAGTCCTAGCAAGGTGTACCTAATAAAGTGGCCAGTGAGTGTACACTCACTGAAAGATTTCCATGGCTAATGAAATCTACAGACAGATATATAACACGTCCACATGATCAGGTTTCTTTCATGATGAGATTTCAAGTAAAATGGAGACTTAATTTAAGCTCCACATCTTATTTTTTGTCATATAAGATCAACATGACTTTAAATTATCAGTTTGTTCACTGCATAGTTGCATTAAAACAGGATTGCTAAAATTGTTTCTCATACAGAACTGGTAATAGGTGCTCTCACTTCAGTACCACAACCAGATTCTTTTCCATCTGGCATCCACACTTCATCCTTTCCTCATTCCTCTGCATTAGCCACAAGGACCCTGCAATGCCAAAACCTTCTAGGCCTACACAGGCTTTCCCAGTCATCTACAACCAGCTATGTTGTCTTGGTAATATGACCCATGTAGCTGCCTATTACATCTACATACTCACAAACTGTAAATACAGGCTGTTCCACAACTTAGTAACATGGTAAGTACAATTTGTTGCATGAAAGTATAATGGCTACTACTAAGTACTTAACTAGATAATTACTCTGTATTATGACACCTTAAAATAAAGTGTTACTAAAACAGTGAAACAGTTTAAAATTGTAAGATTATTATTATTATTATTATTATTATTATATATTAATATTATTATTAGTATATTGCATCTTATAGTGACATTAGTACATTAAAATGGGCAGGGATTAGTTAAACCTGGATCAGATGTTTAACTGGTGAAATATTTTTAAATATTTGTAACTCTGTAGTAAATACAACATGGAAAGAATAATGCATAAAATTATACATATATATACAGTTGAAGACAAAATTATTAGCCCCCCTGTGAAATTTTGCTCTTTTTTTAGAATATTTCCCAAGTGATGTTTAACAGAGCAAGAGAATGTTTTCACATTATTTCCTATTATTTTTTTTTCTTCTAGAGAAATTATTAGCCCCCTTAAGAAATTATTAGTTTGATTAGCTATAGAACAAACCACTGTTGTCCAACGACTTGAATCTTTAAATTGCTCTTTAAGCTGAGGATTAGTATCTTGCGAAACAACTAGTACAGTAATATGCACTGTCATCATGGCAAAGACAAAAGAAATTAGTTTGGACTTGAGAGAAAGAATTGTTAATGCTCATAAAGATGGAGAAGGATACAAAGCGTTTTCAAGTGTCAAGAACTGCAGTGAGATGCATTATCAAGAAGTTTAAAGAGACCAACACAGTGGAGAACAAAACGGGCAGAGGCAGGAAGCGAAAGATTTCAAAAACTTTGGAAAGAAAACTAGTGAGAGAGGTTTCTAAAGACCTAAGAACAACTGCCAAGACACTAGTGAATGACCTAGCCAAGTCTGGAATTGATGTCTCAACGAAGACAGTCACTAGAGCTGTGCACAGGAATGAACCACATGAATTGCCGACCAAGAAAAAAGAAGAAGAAGAACAACACCTCCTTTTTTAATTTTCTGAAGAAGAGACACCTCCAAGCTAGAATGAAGTTTGCTAAGGACAACCTGGGGGAATGTGATGCATACTGGAAAAGTGTCCTTTGTTCAGATGAGACAAAACTAGAGCCATAGAGATGTTGCCTATGTTTGGAGAAAGAAGGGAGAGGCATTCAACCCCAAGTACACTGTTCCCACAGTGAAACATGGTGGTGGGAGTATAATGCTGTGGGGATGTTTCAGTGCGTTTGGAACTGGGAATCTTGTCAGGGTTGAAGGAAACATGAAAAAGGAAGACTATAAGAAGATTTTGAAAGACAACCTCAGACAGTCTGCAAGAAAACTTGGTTTGGGTCAACATTTTGTCTTCCAGCATGATAACGACCCAAAGCATACCTCACTTCTAGTGAAGAAATACTTCCAATTGAGCATAGTGAGTGTACTTGACTGGCCTGCACAAAGCCCAGACTTGAATCCAATAGAAAATCTGAGGTTCACACTAACGTCCAGAGTTTGTGCCAGAAGACCAGCAAATCTGGAGGAGCTTGAGAGATTTCCTAAGGAAGAATGGGCTGTCATTCCTCAGGAGACATGCTTGAAACTTGTTGAGAACTACAGCAAACGACTAAAGGCTGTTCTCAAGCAAAAGGGATACACTATTGACTATTAACATCAGTGGGCTAATAATTTTGACCAGTAAACTTTTTAAAATTCTTGGTTATACATTTATTTCTATTTGTATTACAAACCCTAAAAGCTTCCTGAATAAAGTATTATGTTTAAAAATGCTGTGTTGATAAAATTGTCTTTCTGTTTATATAAATATAAAAATATGTATTTATTTATTTTTTTTTATTTATTTATTTTTTTCCACACCTGATCTCATTGTATTTTTTTTTTTAAGTTATTTGGTGGAGAATGAATGAATGAATGAATGAATGAACAAATTAGGGCTGTCAAATGATTAATTGTGATTAATCGCATCCAAAATAAAAGTTTATGTTTACATACTATATGTGTGTTTACTTTGTATATTTATTATGTACATATAAATACACACACATACATGTATATATTAAAACTAAATATTTATATGTATATATATTTATACCTGTATACAATTTAGATTATAAATAAATCTAAAATATTTTTCCTTAATATGTACATGCATGTGTGTGTATTTATATATACATAATAAATATACACAGTACACAAACATTGTATGTAAACATAAACTTTTATTTTGGATGCGATTAATCACGATTAATCGTTTGACAGCACTAGAATAAATACATAAATAAATACACTTTTGTACCATTTATTCATCATTTGAAATCACTTTTCTTTTCTACTGATGTAACTTAGGCCATGTGGGCTATTTGATAATGTTAACCAAGTCAAGTAGCAAATAAGGTATACTACCCCACGTCCTTCTAATATTAACAGCCACTTTTCTCAATCCAATCAATTCCTGATGGATAAAATCAAGTACTGCCTACATTTCTTGCTTTTCACTTGAAAAAGGTTACATAATGGAAGCAAAATGGGCAATTCTCAAATTTACTTCTACATCTATTACCTTTCCTCTTTTTTAGTGGACTAAAATGTTCCGAATTTTGTAAAATAACCATTAGAAAATACATGAGAATGTGTCTGTGTGTCTATGCGGGTGTTCTGTTCAAACTGCTCATATGCAAAGTCCTGGCTAATCAATCTTCACCTTTTCATTATTTGCAAATGGACAAAAGTGCAGCCTGGCAAAATCACCCCCTTCTCTTTTTCTCTAAAAGTACTGACTAACTTGGGTCTGCCCATCTTGCAGCTCAGCAGGGACACTGTAGGCCACACATTGATATCTGGCCTACAGTCTGCTAACACACATTAATCAGAGATATGTGTACATATTACCTTTGTTATTGTAGACATCTAAGTAGTTGGGAGCTGAGAAAATAGTGATGAGAGAAGGAAAGCCTGTAGTTTGGCTCTTTCTGTACATGCGATACCTGTGAACAGAAAAAAGAACAACAGCACACTATTGTCACCATCCCTGTCCTCAATAAACATCAACAGAATAATTACATTCAATTATTCATTATTATTTATTATTATGTAATAATTACTTTCAATTATTCATTATTATGTACACGCACACACACACACACACACACACACACACACACACATATTATATATATATATATATACATATACATATATACATACATACATACATACATATACAGTCATGTGAAAAAGTTAGGACACCCTATTAAATTCCATGGTTTTCTGTTTACAACATTACATGACAAATCACACCGTGTCATTATTTATTTAACAAAAATAAAGTCAAGATGGAAAAGCCATGTGTGACAAAGTTAGGACATCCTATGATTCAATTGCTTGTAGATCCACTTTTAGCAGTAATAACTTGAAGTAATAATTTCCTGTATGACTATTAGTCTCTCACATCGTTCTGGGGGAATTTTGTGTACAATGTTGCTGTGGTTTATTGAGGTTCGTGGACATTTGTTTATGGGCTTTTTCTTGTGAAGCCATTCTTTTGTTGATTTGGATGTATGCTTAGGGTCATTGTCGTGCTGAAAGATTAAGTTCCTCTTCATCTTCAGCTTTCTTGCAGAAGCCTGAAGGTTTTACGCCAATATTGACTGGTATATGGCACTGTTCATAATTCCTTCCACCTTGACTAAGGCCCCAGTCAGAGCTGAACAAAAACAGCCCCAAAGCATGATGCTGCCACCACCATGCTTCACTGTGGGTATGGTGTTCTTTTGGTGATGTGCAGTGTTGTTTTTGCGCCAAACATACCTTTTGGAATTGTGACCAAAGAGTTGAACCTTGGTTTCATCAGACCATAACACATTTTCCCACATGCTTTTGGAAGACTTCAAATGGGTTTTTGCAAAATTGAGCCGGGCTCGGATGTTTTTCTTTGTAAGAAAAGGCTTCCGTCTTGCCACCCTACAGCCTCCCTGACTAGTTTTCTTCTTGTCTTTTCATCAATTTTGGAGGGATGTCCTGTTCTTGGTAATGTCACTGTTGCACCATATTTTCTCCACTTGATGATTGAATTCACAGTGTTCCATGGTATATCTAATGCCTTAGACAATTTTTTGTACACTTCTCCTGACTGATAACTTTTAACAATGAGATCCCTCTGATGCTTTGGAAGCTCTTTGCGGACCATGGCTTTTGCTGTGAGATGCGACTAGGAAAATGTCAGGAAAAGCCTACTTGAACAGCTAAACTTTATTTAGGGTTAATCAGGGGCACTTTAAATGATTTTTAAAGTGACCTTAATCCCACAGATTTTCTATGGGATTAAGGTCTGGAGACTGGCTAGGCCACTCTAGGACCTTATTGTGCTTTATCCTGAGTCACTCCTTCGTTGCTTAGACTGTGTGTTTTGGGTCATTGTTATGCTGGAATACCCATCTACGACCTATTTTCAATTCCCTGGTTGGCTTCAATGCCCTGACCCTGACAGTACATGGCCCAGTCCATTGTTCCCTTTGATGTGGTGCAGTTATCCTGTCCCCTTAGCAGAGAAAAGTTTCCACCTCCATGTTTGATGGTGGGGATGGTGTTCTTGGGGTCATAGGCAGCATTCCTCCTCCTCCAAACACGGCGAGTTGAGTTGATGCCAAAGAGCTCAATTTAGGTCTCATCTGACCACAACACTTTCACAAAGTTCTCCTCTGAATCATTCAGATGTTTATTGGTAAACTTCAGACGGGTCTTTACATGTGCTTTTTTGAGCAGGAGGACCTTGCAGGCACTGCAGGATTTCAGTCCTTCACGGCGTAGTGTGTAACCAATTGTTTTCTTGGTGACTATTGTCCCAGCTGCCTTGAGATCATTGACAAGATCCTCCTGTGTAGTTTTGGGCTGATTCCTCACTGTTCTTATGATCATTTGAACTCTACAAGGTGAGATCTTACTTCATGCTGTAGGGTGAGGTCCCAAAGGGCAACACCCCAATCATAAAAACTTGCTAATGGACCCCCCCCCCCCCCCACTCTCTCTCTCCTCTCGGATCAGGACCTGAAAAAGCGCCCACTCCGAAATCAATGCAAGTATCTGATTTAACTTAACAGCTGCGCTTAAGATTTGCCCCTTTTAATTAAGGTGAAATTTCCAATGGTTCGTGCAGATGTGGATAGCTGATTTAATACTGTACTTTCACTTTACCTATTCTTTCTACCTTTTCTTACTCTTTGTGTTCCATGTGTGTGCTGTTTTGTTTGCTAGTTAGTTATTTTCCCCTCGTATGTAACCAATAAACCCACTTGCATTCCCAGTTGAACTTGTTACTGCTCATTGCTCACATTTCACGTCACTTAAACTGAAGTGATTTTGTTACAAGATCTGACAAAGTATTGTAAGCTAGCCAATTACGGTGAGAATATTGTTTTCCTTGGCCAGGAAAGTAAATTTCTTAGGATTAATAGAAAATCGATTATGCACTCGGTGGACGAGCGCATCCAAGCTCGGTGTTGTTATTGATTCTGCTGTGTCAGATAAGCATATAAAATATCTATAATTAATAGCCATTGATTATGCATATTTTATTGTGCTTAAATTAATAACTTTTCTTTACAATGCATTAATATCTCATGATTTATCAGGAACTAACATGAGTTTAAAGTCTTTCATTCATGATTTCATGGATGAACAACACCTTAATTAATACATTAACTAAGATGGTGAAAGATTATGTGTAATTTTAGTCAGATGCATTTTACATTGTGACTGTGCCCCACATGCAATCAACAGGAACTGTCTGTAAAGGTGTGAACCAAATGGTCCATACATTTAGAATAACAAAAGAATAGTTGGGAACTTCTTCTAGATTGCAGGATCTCCAGCAGGAGGTCCTGACAGCATCTATTGTTTCTAGCCATTTGTCTTTAGGAAACCATAGGGAACTTAGGAAGAAGCTAAGACCCTTACATGGGTTAAGATGCTTGAAGACCAACAATCTAACATTGCTGTTGAAGACCTGTACACTGCTACCATCAATAAATTCTTCTCCCCACAAGAACTCTGGTCAAGCTTACTTATTTTATGTATTAGAGGAATCTAATACATTGGCGAGCCACCCAAACCACTGCTCAGCCAAATACAGCAGAATCTAACAATGGGTACATCATCATGATTTATGATTTATTACACATGATCATGATGGTTTCCTTTGTTCACAAAAAAAAAAAAAATCCACATTACCTCATGCATGCATACAGGCTAGAACAGAATATCGGTTAATGAGAGAATGAATGTTTTTCATTAATTATGATCAGAGTTATCAAGCATGTTCATATATTCTTCATAGCAGCTTACAGGTAAATGGACAGATCCCAACACTGGCCAATAACAGTACATATCATGAATTCTGTTGACATCCAAATGCAGTAGTCATCATTAACTAAGCATTAGCTTCTCATGACTTCATCGTGTGTGGCTCCTCAACTAAAGTGGTGACTTGGTCCTTTGAAATACTGAAAAACAGTGTGTTAATATTAAAGGCATAATTGTAAAATGACATGAATATGAACAAGGAAGTAAGGTTTTGCACACAATGTACTGTGGACACTAAAGGACTTTAAACTTAACTGCTTTAATCCTTAACAGTATAACCCAGGTAAATCAACAGCAATGCCTGGAAAGAGCTGAAAAAGACATTCAGTACATATACCATGAACTTTAAGTGCATATTTATAAAAAAATAAATATTCCCTAACTCTCCATTCAAATTCATCCTTCCTGCTCTCCCGGCAATCTGCCGGAATTTGCTGACGGAGCGCAAGAAATTACTGTAATAAGCCGTATATTGTCTAAAAGTGCAGGCTGTTGGCTGTCAGTAGCAATTATTATAAATTATGTTGATAGTGCAAACAGTTGAAGAGTTATGGTCACATGAATGCAGCTTGGTTTAATGTGTCAACGAAGTACTTGTTCCCGTATCTCAGGGACGTTTCTTTCAATACTTTCACTCGTACTGCATCGAAGATGCTTTGGGGAACCAGTACAATCCCGTGGTGCTAGTGGGGATGACAAAGCAATTTAGACTTTAGCCCATCAGGGCTAAGTGGTCACAACAGAATGTCTGTCCAAAGGTAGTATAGCCTCAGAACTTTAACAAAGGGCCAAAAGCATACTAGAACAGTACTGGAATTACTGATCCACTGTCTGAACGAGGCAGAATGCTCAACATAGGTTCTCAACGCCCGAATCGGGCAGAGAAGGAAGAAGTCCTGTTCTTGCTCTGAAGAAGGAAGAGCCAAGAGGGTAATGATTTGGGCTCTGAATGGGGTCGAAGGTACTTTGGGTATGTAGCCCTGTCTTGGTTTCAGGGCGACTTTGGAGTCGTTAGGCCCGAATTCCAGGGAGGATGGACTCACAGAGAGCGCCTGCAAGTCGCCCATGCGTTTTACCACTGCTAGAGCTAATAGCAGAGCAGTCTTAAACGTTAGAGGTTGGAGGTCAGCAGACTGTAGCGGCTCAAATGGAGGGCCCTTCAGGGCTCTCAATACCATGGGTTGAGCCTTCCCCAAGACCCTTCAAGAAACAAACCACCAGGTTGTTCTTACCCACTGATTGGCCGGCTATAGGAGCATGGTAAGCTGCTATGGCTGCTACATAGACCTTGAGCGTGGAAGGCCCTTTTCCAACAGCAGAAAGGACAATATCAGTGATATGTCGCAGGAAGTTGAGTACACCTGGGCTGTACACTAGGCGGCAAAGACAGACCACTCGCGGACGGGGCTCTAGCCTGAGATATGGTATTTAGGATGTTCTCGGGGAGGTTTGCAGGCTCCCATTGAGAGGCCATATGTGCAGAGCCCACAGTTCTGGCAGGGGGTGCCAAATCATTCTGTTCGCCTGAGAGAGGTGGTCTCGTCTCAGGTGAATGGGCCATGGGGTTGCTGACAGTAATCGAATTAGGTCTGCGAGCCAATGCTGGTTCTTCCAGAATGGGGCCACTAACAGAACTTTGTGTTTCTCGTCCCTGATTCGCCTGAGGGATCAGGGCGATCGGGGAGAAGGCGTAAAGGATGAGGTCGGGCCAATTGTGGGCCAACGCGTCCTGATCCTTTGAAAAGTAAATTGGGCAGTGAGAGTTGTCTTCTGAGGCGAAGAGGTCAACTCTGGCCTTACCGAAGATTTTTCATGTTTTCTGAACCGTTAGGGGGTGGAGCATCCACTCATCCGAGGGGGCGTTGCTCCGAGATAGCATATCTGCGCCCTGGTTCAGTCTGCCCAGTACATGAATTGCTCTCAGTGACTTGAGCCCATTCCAAGAGATCCTTCAAGAGAGTGAAGAGACGTCTGGATGAAAGGTCGCCCTGGTGATTTATGTAGGACACCACTGTCATGCTGTCTGAGTGGACCAGGACATGGTGCCCTCTTAATTCTGACTGGAAGGTGTGAAGGCCAAAACACACTGCTAGCATTTCTAGGCAGTTGATGTGAAGGCAACCTTGTGTTTATGACCATTGGCCGAAAGCTGGTCTGCCGTCGCACAGCGCCCCCCAACCAAGTTGGAGGCGTCTGTCGTAACTACCTTCCGTCTGGACGTTAGGCCCAGGGGAACACCCAGTTCCAACCACTCAGTGTCCTTCCAAGGGGCAAGGGCTGTGACACAGGCTCGATCCACCTTGATGCAGAGGTGTTCGTGGCGCCATGCGTGGGATAGAACTCTCGGTTTCAGCCAATACTGAAAGAGTTGCATTCAAAGCAAGCCCAACTGAAGTACTGGAGATGCAGAAGCCATGAGACCTAGCATCCTCTGAAAGGCTTTGAGGGAGTGAGAGGCTCCAATCTTGAATGAGGCTGCCAGCCGCCAGATGGCCAGAGTCCGGTCTGGTGAAACTACCGCCCTCATCTTGGTGGAGTCCAAAACTTTTCTCAGAAAAGCTATTCACTGGCTGGGAGACAGCGCACTCTTGGCAAAATTGACCCTGAGTCCTAGGCACTTTAAGTGGCTGAGGAGGAGGGATCTGTGGTGTATTAGCTCGTTCTCTGACTGAATGGCCATCTCATGAGTGCGTGGTTCAGGCATCTGAGATCGAGGATGGATCTTAGGCCTCCATCTTTTTTGGGGACGAGGAAGTAGCGGCTGTAATAACCAGACTGAGCTGAGGGAACAGATTCTACGGCTCCTTTCGCCAGCAGATTTTTTACTTTGGTGTGTCAAAAGGCCAAATCAGGAAGACGCCTGAGGTGCAGGGTCCAGCCGAGGAGTAAGCACGTCCGGCGAGCTTGGGTTCAGTAAGACGGCAGGGGGTGGGGTTGTGAGGTGAGCCAGACAGATCCTCTTCCTGCCGAGCAGGAAGTCTGAATCTGCGAAGGCCCGTTCATGGTGAGCGATTTAGAAGGCTTGAGTCTTGCGCAAAGACGTAGTATCGTCACTGAAGAAGAAGGATCTGAGTCCCTGTGGCGAAGCAGCCGCTTACATAGCAAATTGCCCCACCCATTCTGGTGGCCTCTGGCAGAATTCGGCGGGCTATAACGCCATAGGTTTGCGCAGCACCGCTGCTGAGCTATTGGTTCGCTCAGTTATCACTATGTGACCAATAGCCATGCAGTTACGCTGCGTTATTCAAAAAGTGCTTCAGTCTCTGAGGAAAAACAATTTTCCCCAAAGTGTTTTCGACACAGTGCGAGTGAAAGTATCGAAAGGGAACATTAGTTGATATACAGTTCTAGCCTGTATGCATGCATTAGGTAATATGAATTTTTGTATAGCACAAAATAATGCTATTTTTATGCATAAATTCATGATGATTCATATACCATAAGCATAGATTTATCCAAAGTGGATAAAAACCTTTTTTGTGAACAAAGAAAACAATCATGATCATGCATAATAAATCATGATGATGTACCCATCTTAGTTAATGTATTAATTAAGGTGTTGTTCATCCATGAACTCATGAATGAAAGACTTTGAACTCATGTTAGTTCCTGATAAATCATGAGATATCAATGCATGAAGTAATGCATAATTCTTGCATGAATTTATGCATGAATTCATGATGATTTATGTACCCTTACCATAAAGTGTTACCGTAACTTCTATTGGTGTTGCCCTAATTTTTACCACCCTTGTAGAGACAGGCAGAGATCAGCCTCATCAAGCAATGACTCAACATAAACTGCAAGCTCAAATGGTCTGACTCAACGAAACTGGACAACAAGTCAAAAGCAAAAAGGCCCATTCACAGCTGAAAATCTAGGCCATTCCATGACGCAATTCTTTATAAACTATTAAAAAAAAAAAAAAAAAAAACGTGCTTTGTTAGCACTAAAACTTAAAACTGTAGAAAATATGTATCAATCTTAGCTTTAATGTTGCTCTAAGCTTTAATGCTGTGGTCTGAATAAGTCAATTATGTTCATTCAATTATCGTAGCAGAGCATAATCTCATTCTGGGCACCATAATTAACCAAATCTCATAAAAGATTTTTCAAAATGTAATGTTTGCATTAAAACCTAAACTTAACCAGTTGTTACTGACAAAAAAGAAATTCTAAGACTTACCCAGCATCCTGTGCTTCATGTGCTCGTATGACAGATAATAAGTTGTTGTGTTGTAGAAAGTCACACACAGCCGGATAACTAGATGAATGAGGAAAGAGAAGTTGAAAATAATTTGTAATATACCGCTTGAAGGCAAATGGACTTGATTACTAGTTTTAGTTCTGGGGTGCAATTTCACTTTAATGATGTTCAAGATACTGTTCACTACTGGCTCAGGAAAGAAACGTAAAATAAGTCTAAAGTATGTGTGTCAGGAATGTACACATTACATCAATGAGCAACAAAACTCTTGGTTTCATTTTACTTAATTATATGTTTATGAATAATGATAATTTCAGCATTTGTGAGTTATCTTATTTAATATTGGCATGTAATGTAATTGCTCTCAAAACAGTTAACGCAGTCATATAAACACATACTTATTTTAACCAAACAGTTCAGCTTCACTGCATAATAAAGCACTGCATTTTTTTCTAATGCTGCATTTATTAAAAGTTAATATTAACATCAAAATTATAGGTGTGTTCCCTACTGATTATAAAACATATTCAGCTAGAACTGCATACATAATTGAACATACACATTTACCCAACATCTATCACCCATGTGACAAATTAAACTAATAAAACTATAAAATCATATAGGATAAAACTATTAAATAAAGATAATTAAAATCTGGTAGCGCAACATTTAGCAACAAAATCTGCAAAGCATGATTTAGTTCAGCAATACATAGCAAGATAGCTAGCAAGCTAGATAGACAGATAGACAGACAGACATCTTCCTTTGTAGCTGGTGATATTGTTCCAGACCACCATGTCAAAAAATGCTCCTGTTCCATTCAAAATAATCTTGACTGTACACCAGAATGTGCTTAACCTATAATTTTGAAAACAGTCTGGACATGCACAGCAAATAACAGAAGTTGTCACAGGAGGAGTAAAAATCTAAACAAGCAACAATCAAAGTACAACCCTTTATAAGTGTATTGACACAGTAACACAGTAACCCCCCCAGAAGACCAATTCAAATACTGGTCAGGGGTGCAGTAGAGAACATTTATTCACAAGAAAAATCATTAACATAAAATAATCAATCTGTCTGTCTGTCTATCTGTTTGAGTTGTTGAGTGGGCATCAGTCGTAAGACATAATCTTCTCTTGCATTTACCGCTTGCAATATCTTTTCTCTCACCAACTAAAGGTCATATGAAGCTTCCAAATCCCATTTAGACCTACTATCTAGGCTATTCAAAAACAGAGTTCATATCATCTGTTATAATATCTATTTTTCTACCAGCAGAGACAGTGATATTTCCACTGATATCAGCCTTTCTGTCGGTGAAGTTGCCTGATAACTGAATTCACACATCCAATTTCATTCTGCTCCCATTCTATAGCAGGCAGGTGCATGACATTTCCTCCTTATTGAGGCAAAGCAAACATACAGCATAAATCATCCTTTTGTAACAGCGAATCAAACAAGACAGTAAAACTGGATAATTTTTCTTTTTTCATTTACTGTATTCATGCTCATAGAATGTTTTTTCAATTCTATGATATGGAGGGTTTCAGAAGATGTAGATGAGGCAGGAAATGTGTATAGCGAATGTTTTCAATCTTTTAATCTAACATGCTAGTCTACTGGCAAGTGTCAATTCAGTCATTTATCTTACTATGCTCATATAATACACTGCAAGATTGATTACTTTTTTTTTTTTTTACTACAGTTTATTACAAATGTATTCCTCTGTCTAGAACTGCACTGTGTTTAATGTTAAAAATGTAATCATGTAAAATGTTTTGGTTTGATTTTTTTAATGGACTTTTGGTACCTGTAGAAATAGGAGCAGCCTCTCACTGTGTTGTGTGTGAAATGTTCCTGGGTTTTCTCGTTGCCAAAGTCTTCCAGTGGGTCCGACCAAAGCAAGTCACACATTGGTCCATATGCGGGAGGCTCTTTGAATCTGTCTAACTGGAAAGGGCAAATACACTATATACTACAGAGTACTACCATGTTAGAGTAAAGCATAAAAAAATACAGTACTTGAACTATTTTAGCAACCTGCTAAAACCATGGAGCCCCTTAAACGGACATTTGCAAAAACTAAAAAATGCACAGACTTTCACATGGGCCTGAGAAGTTTTTTGTGAGCTTACGCGTTACAATTTCCAGATGCGTTACTTCTGCCATCTTACCATGAAGAAAAAAATGTGCATGAATTAATTGAATTAATTGAGATTCATTTTGAACTTGGCCTTCAACACAAAGACATTGTTCCTGCTCTTGCATTCCGACACAGATATACTGTCACTGAGCGGCATAAGAACAGCTTTTTTTTTTTTTTTCTCAGGCAATATTCCATCTGAACAATACATAACATCTTAGGACTGTACATCTGTACATAACCACACATTATATATATATATATATATATATATATATATATATATATTAATAATATATTTTCTTTATTATTAGTGTTAAATTAAATGTTATTACATTCAATTATATGTACACTGATAAAAAAAATGATTTTGTGGTGAAGTAAATACTACATAAAAACAAATGTAATTCTACATTAAATAATTTAGTTCATGCAAGAATTGAAAAAAAAAAAATTGGTAACACTTTTTACAGTCTATTTTACAGTCTTTTAACTAGTTGCTTCTTAGCATGCATATTATGAACTCTAGACTCTACAATCCATCACGCTCCCTAAGATTGCAAATCTCTAGACTTTTCGCTATACAAATAGACTTGACCTGACATATTACTAGAATATTAGCCATTTATTAGTACTAATTAAGCACATATTAATGTCTTATTCTACATGACCTAATTCTACATCCCTAATCCTACCCAATACTTACACTTAACAATTACCTTACTAACTATTAATGAGCAGCAAATAAGTAATTTATTGAGGGAAAAGTCGTAGTTAATAGTGAATAAGTGTTCCCTATTCTAAAGTGTAACCAAAAAAAATTAAGTAAAATCTATATTAGTACTCAATTTAACCTTGTAGAAATTAAGGTTTGAACTTATAAGTGTATTTTACTTGGAATTGTTTGTTATGTTTACAAGGATTCTTTAAGCAAATATCAAAGTTAAGATCTAGTTTTTCCCATCATGCAGTGGAGCATGAATAATCAAAAAGGTTCAATTTTCAATTCAATTTTCACTTTTTTTCGAGTTGTATTTACACTGTTTTATGGTTGCTTTTGTGACATCTGGAGTTAATTTTCGACTCAAAATGACCCATTTATACTCAAACTCTATCCACTGATTGCTACTGTCATTGTGTATGGTGTACCAAGTATTGAGGTCTCTGTGTTCACTTGGGTAATAATTATATTGAGTGGACTTATCTTAAAAGGATAACAAGCTGTCTACTTGCTTACTTACATGTTTGTAAGTAAACCACATGCTTTTACTTAATTCAATACCTAAATTTTACTTATTTTAATTTAATTTATCGAAATACTTTATTTTGATGATCCCTTCTGAACATTCTGTTGACAATAAGTAACACTGCACCTACCTGTCAACAAATTCTCTTTAGAGTGTTAGTAGACTGTCTGCTTAATATCTGCTAACTCTTTATTGTGATGGACTTCCAACAGACATTCTACTGACTATAAGTAACTTTGCAAGTACATGTCAACTTATTCTAACCCTAACCCTACCAGTCTACTAATACTCTAGTGAATAGTAGTGAATAAACAAACACACACACCGTGAACACACACCCAGAGCAGTGCCTTGCTCAAGGGTCTTACCTCAGTCGTGGTATTAAAGGTGGAAGAGAGCGCTGAAAATTCACTCGAACGCGCACTCGAACACGCAACGTTTGAGTTACAAGTCCGACCATTAGGCCATGACTGCCCCACATAAAACTTTAAAGGTAAGCATTCTGAAATTAAGAGGGAAAGTCCTCACATTTTTTTTTTAATTAAATGCAAATTCATGTCCCAGTCACATTTTCTTGGTTAAATAAACATTACTTACACTACCAGAATAAAAATCTATATTGTTTTTTTTTTTTTTACAATATAATTAATAGGCTATCTATTTATTAAAAACAAGTATAAATCTTATTTTTAAGCATTTTACATTTATACCGAAATAACTCAAGGTAGTAACAAAAAAAAAAAAATAATAATAATAATCCTATATTTTATAATAACTAATTACTGTTATTGCTCAGTGCACACACAATAGTTTCTGTGAATAAAGTCTGTGCATTTTTATTTTTATAAAGGTCCCTTTAGGGGCTCTATAAAAACTGTTTTCTGGGGGAAAAAAATATTTAGTTTTTGAAATGGGGACATTTAATAGAGAGAAGGAAAATGACTGCAAAAGCCAGATGCCTTTTCCTGAAGCGTAGAAAAGCTTAGATACTTTAGAGAGGCAAGGAACACCATTCTGATCAAGTTTATTCTCCAGAAGAAATTTATTATTTAAACTGAAATAGATTACTGAAATTCTCCATTACATTTCGTGATATAGTGGACAGAAGTTTGTTTTTTTGTTCTCATTTGTGTTCTAACCGCAAGACCCCAAATATAATAAAAAAAAAAAAATGCCATTTTTGTGGGGATGAACATTGTTAGTACTGTATCTTCTGGCCAGAGATTGACCATGTGTTAAGGTAATTTTGTACAATAAAATGTAAAGTGCCCCACTATGTGTATCATGTAATATAACTGTTTGTGAATGTAAATGTTTGTGAATGTCAAATAAATGTATTGTTTGACCTTGGATGCACATAATCCTGTTGTAGGAGACTGCCACACATTTTTTTCAACCTTTAAAATAGCATAATGGGGCATTTTAGTACTGTTACAGTCCCTTTTATGTGGAACAAAAAGAAGGTATATCTTTTTTGATGATCACTTGTTAATGGAATAATAATTCAAAGGATGGTTCATTAAACAAGGGAATGACACTTCTTTGTTATGAACGTACTTTCCTGATGTCATCAAGGTTTGTGATTTCGGGGGACAGTCCTCCATGCACACACAAGAACTGCTGGTTCATCAGCGCTGCCAAGGGAAGGCAGTCAAAGGCATCCATACACACATCATATACCCGTTCTGAATACTTAATTCTACCTGTCAGGGATGGAGGAGGATGACCAATTAAGGGGCAGGGAAAAGAAAATCAACATCAGTTAAACCAAACATCAACACAAGCGCTCAGCTGTAGACAGAAAGTCCTAAAAAGTCCATCCAAACACTTGTAATAGAAAAAAAGAGCTTGAATATGAGGTGAAGGCTTTTTCAGCCCAACCCAAGAGCAATAGTTTTGACTTGTGTAAACATTAAGGTAAGCCAATAAAATTTCGGATTTCTGAGCAAGGAAGTGCCTTAACATCTAACTAGAAATGCCAGAAAAAAGGGTGATAGTACAAAAAATTATCTGTGGCCAGAATCAGCCCTCTTTTATTTTCTCATGGATGATAGCTAACTTTAAGCTGTGTATCTGACCAAAATGTACAATGTTTTTGTACAGCACTTATCATAATATAGTTGGCAGTCATACTTACATTCCTGTTTAAAAGTGAAATACTCTGTTAAATGTCTACATTCGTGGTTCCCGCGTAGCAAAAACAGTGTCTTGGGATAAAGGATTTTTAAGGCCCATAGGTACAGTACACACTGTGGACACACACACACACACACACACACACAAATAAGAGTAAAACCAAAGGATTAGATTTATAAAAGGACATATACAACTTGGTGTTCCGATAATGTTCTGACTTACTTCAATACTGAAATATCCTCTGTCCACATAATCACCCAGGAAAAGGTATCGTGTGCTGGCGGGAGACCCTCCTACTTCAAAGAGCTTCATCAAGTCAAAGAACTGCCCATGAATGTCTCCACAAACTAGAGAAAACATACAGAATACAGTTATATTTCAATATAAATGAACAAGTATAAATAATGAATATATTATATATTATGTTAACAAGTATAAATTAATTAATTAACATAAATATTTGTTTGATGATAAACTATTTAACAATGAAAAATGTACTTATATATTATATATTTATTAATTCAAATAGTAAAAATGTTAGCCTAGATTAACTAACATAAAAATGTTGTTCACTGTTAATGCATAATTAATACCTAAATAATACCTAATGCTTTAATGATAATGAATTGTAAAACTAGTAAAGAATTACTATTGCTGGTGTGAGCTCTGAAAACACAGAAAACAAAAATACTCTGCCCAAGGCAACAAAGCCCCATCTCATCCAACAGTGACTGTATTTTTGTGCCCCTGCTTGCTCACAGTCCCGTCTCACCATAAAAAAAAAAATAAAATAAAATAAAAAACTGCTATGTACCTCAGTGCACCACAACATTGAAAAGATGGAGGATTAAACAAATATAAGGAAAGTAAATCCTGCAATCTTATCCATAATCATATTTGTATGTGATTGTGACATTTTATTAATAGCCATTTTTAGCAATATAATACACCATAGTGTAACATCTTCTTTTTCTTTGTCAATGTGCTTGGGTGTGCTACTGATAAAATCAAGTCAGCAGTGTGGTCATTCTTGAGGCGAACTTTTGCCTGAATGATGATTAGGTTCTCTATTTTGGATCCCCACATTCAGAGCCGTTTAGAAACAGAGCTGTGACACTCCCATAGGCTTCCATTGGAGCATTTCATGGATCAGTCAATAGTTCTAAACAACCAATAATTCCAGCATTGAAGCCCATTCATTTCAGTGCTTCTCAAGCACACTTGCCAGAAAGTTAAAGAAATTACACAGATTTTTTTAATGCATTAGTTGACTTCTCAGAAATCTAGACAGTACTGACATTTTATGAAGCACATTATAGACAGATAACAGACAATTATACTATAATAACATGAGAAACACCTTAATAGCGACCATAACCAGATGCTATGATGCAGAAATGTAATTTTACAGAAATTTATTATACACAATTAGCCGATGATATTACAATTATGGTTGTTTTTACTGTTACTTTAATAAATCACCACGTCAACACCGTTCAAGATATCCCAAATCCGCTCGCAATTTAGCATCTTCAGTATCTTGGCATCGTGCAGAAAAAGTTTGGTGTGAATTTCTTATTTTTTACTGATAGGAGTATTTAAAATTCCACAGCCTGATTTTTCTAAAAATCCCGATTAAAACAAAATTGCCGACTTCCTGTTGGTCGTAGCTAATGGATGTAAATTAGAAAGTTGTCCGGATTAAAGTGAACAATATATGTTCCGAGTTTGGTGACTGTAGGAAAAACTAACCCCCAAATATTGTCAAACGGTGGCGCTATAAAGTGCCTCTTCCATGCCAGTGTCTAACTATCATTAATACTGATGTGTGTGTTACGTTTCATGGAAATCTAAGCATGTTAACTGCCTCAAAAACACAGGAAACAAATATTAAAGTTTGACACGTTGCCATGGAAACAGCATTTAATGTATCGACAACCTGTTTACCGATTCTTATCGGCCGTGTTTTGACATTATACTGATGAAGTTTGAAGCAAATCGAGTAAAATTAAGATCTTGAATTTAAAGTATTTTGAAAATGACACATTTCCTGCAGCCAGTTGGTGGCGCTATAACTTGGACTCCTAATAGTCACATCTATGCGATCACCATCATACAATGAACAAACTGATGAATTTTCGTCAGAATCAGACAATGTATGCAATAGTTATTAGGAAGAAGGACACTGTTATGCTGATGAGATCAGGGATGGGAACATTCTGGTAACAGGCAGAAAACTGTACTACATTTGCATGCTTTGTTTAGATTTGTCTCCACCTATATGTAATCCCTCCCCCTTGAAAGGTATAAGTTACTTTGTACCACTGCCTAATTCAGACTTGGATGACAAGACTTGGTTGACAAGACTTGGATGGACTACAGCAAACACACAAGCGAGGTTCTTCAATAAAGTGTAACTTCTGCTTGAAAGATATCCCAAGCCTCCTGGATCTTTACTTAAAGAAGAAGTTAAGTTTTCAACAGATGGTGCCGTGACCCGGATGGAGTTCTTCACTTGAAACCAGATTGAAACTTCAGTTCAACAAAAGATTCCAGACTAAATTCCAGAACCTTTTTGTTCAGCGCAACAATTTGGTGAGTGTTACTCTATCCAAAGAACCACTAAAGACCAGTAAAAAGTGCTATCATCTGCTCTCCTCTGCAGAGAAGAGTTAACAAACAGCTGTAGGGTTTGGTTAAGTTCTAAAAGGTTAAAGTTATCCTCTAAAAAATGTTTTAGAGATGTGTCAGGCAGTTTAGCATCACATGCTAATATTTGTTCAGACAGAGAAGACTTAACATTTCCTGTTTGTGTCAGAAAGACATTACAAAATGTTGAGAAAAAATGCTAAGCTAATTCCAACAACTGAGAAAGGTGGGTTAGCTACCCCTTTTTGGGCAGACAATGAGTTCAAATCATTGTTAGGAGAACAAATGGACTTAATAGTGACTGAGTCAGTAAGATTGGATTTGACAAAGAAATTTGGCATTGATCCAGAAAAAGTATGGTCAATTGAAGAATGCAAAAAAGTACTTGGAGCATGTATCAGAAAGAAAAATCTAAAAGGTATTATCTGCTGCCACAGAGAGTTCAGTTTAGTGATAGCGCAAGAGCAAAATCAGTGCATTGCTAAGTTAAAAGAACAGATCAAACAGTTGCAAAGTCGAGTGACCAGTCTCACTAAAAAGGTGGGTCGTAAGCAGACCACCACCAACAGTGATTCAAACCACCAAGAGTCAGATGAAAGTCATCAGGATTTACAGTCTTCATGTAAACAAGAAGACTGTGACAACAATAGCAATACTGGATTAACAGTTAAAAATGTAAATGCAGTTGAGGTGTGTGCAGCAAGACACCCCACAGAAACCCCCACACTGCAGATCCAAGTGGTCAATACTTTAAGCCCTGAAGACATAGAAAGACTTGCTGAGAATTTGCCATCTATACATGGACATTTTTCTGAGTTTAGGAGAGAGTTGTCTAGAAAGATACGCCTCTATGATATGTCTCTAACTGAAGTCACCCAGATATTATCCCAAATCTTGACAGAGTCTGAATTCAGTGATTTTGAAAATGCAGTAAATAAGTCTGCATTTAAAAATGCTAGTACAGATGAATTAAGAGAAGGAGTTCTGAGAGAGTTAAAGAAAATTGTTGGACCAAAAGTGGATTGGTCAAAAGTCACTAGTTGTGTACAGAAGAAGGATGAAGCTCTAAGTGAGTACACTGAAAGGTTTTGCCAGTCAGCTGCAAAATACAGTGGTATAGTTGACACGCCAGAGAAGGTGCTGGATCACAAAGGTCCACTAGTTCGAACATAGGCTGATGGACTTTTAACAGAATATAGAAATGCATTGCCTTTCTTAGACCTCACATGGTCAAACAGAAACCTGCAAGACAACTTGGACAGGTTAACAACTTTCGAAAGAGACTCTGATGTTAAAGCCAGAGTAAAAATTGCAGCAGCATCCTTTAAGGTCAACACACAGAACCAACAGAAACGCCAATGTCCTAAGAGAGAAGGTAATTGCCATTTCTGTGGGAAGTCTGGACATAGGATGAAAGAATGTAGGAAAAACAAGAAATATGTAAAAGAAATGAACAATTTAAATCAGCTTCTACGCAGTCTCTTAGAAACGCTGAAACATACTGTCCCCACTACGACACACTCGTGGGGCAATTTACTGAGGTGTTAACTGTAAGGCTGTGAGTTCTTAATCACCCCCCCCCCCCAATCTAACACAAAGATGAAAGAGTTCTTTGTAAACAAAAGAAGTTTGACTAACACTTCTTCCACTTGGGGACACTGATTATGTAGACTCACAGCCGTAAAGTACAGATTATTTCATTCAGTCACTCATCCTCTGTTATGATGTCTAATAGGACTGATGTTTCATTAGAGGATAGAAATGTAACAATTGCAATAATTTGGGAATTTTTGGAAATTCCTGCATAAGAAACTTGTGTCTATACAGAATATATAGTGTGTACACTAAGTATAGGGACAGACTAGGACACACAGATCAGTGGGGAACCCAAAGGAAGAACCGAAGTGCAACAGGTCTCGGGGGCCAACCTTTTTGGGCGAAGATTTTCCTCATATTCCCCTTCCATAGTTTTGTCCCCACCCCACTGTTCTATAGGTGTCAAATAACTTTAAACTAGTTTAAGGGAAACACTATATGATCACTACTTAAAACCACTATACGATCAACTGAAGTCTAAAAAACACTATACGATCACTAGACTTAAAACCACTATATGATCAACTGAAGTCTAAAAAAACACTATACGATCATTAGACTTAAAATCACTATACGATCAACTGAAGTCTAAAAAACACTATACGATCATTAGACTTAAAATCACTATACGATCAACTGAAGTCTAAAAAACACTATACGATCACTAGACTTAAAACCACTATACGATCAAGAGAAGTCTAAAAATGTCTATGCATGAATACTGCTGGTCTGCTGTTTCTTTGTTTTCTTGTGTGCAGGTATGTGTATATGCCAAGTCATCTTCATAACCTGAACCCTGGTGGAAAGCATCACTTCAGAAATCCATGAACAAGCTTCATGAGGAACAAGAATCATCTGAGTGAATCTACGTGAGAAGTGGACTACAGAAGACTTCACAGAACAGATTTCACAGATATTCAAGTGCCATGGACTTCAAGACTTCCACACTGATGCTACATGATTTTTCTGTGTTATCATGTAAATTTTACAACATGTTAGCATACCTTGTTGTATATGTGTCAACACGAATGGTTCTGAAAAGAACCTTTACACCTAAGTAAATATAGGATAAAACACAGAATAAGTGATATTTGCCTGTAACTTCTTCAAGTTACATGAATGGAAGATTTTTTTAGAACTCTCAAATGGGGGATTGTAGGATTACAAATTTAAGAATCTGTTTAAGATATGCTGATCCTATGTTCTGATGTAACATCATATGGAAAACTAAGATGAAGTACATTGTATTTAGCATTTAAGGTCAATATGCAGACAAATGATTCTCTTAAGCAATGTTTGTAGCAAGATGTTCCTGCCAGTTCCTGTTCTCTTATTGTAAATCAAATGAGCCAACTACTGAGACTCACACCTTTTGTTTGTAAGGGCTTTTGGTGTCTCTGCCCCAGTCTTTGAGTAGATATGATGATTGGATTAGCACCTATGCATTTGAAGGACACTGTTATGCTGATGAGATCAGGGATGGGAACATTCTGGTAACAGGCAGAAAACTGTACTACATTTGCATGCTTTGTTTAGATTTGTCTCCACCTATATGTAATCCCTCCCCCTTGAAAGGTATAAGTTACTTTGTACCACTGCCTAATTCAGACTTGGTTGACAAGACTTGGATGGACTACAGCAAACACACAAGCGAGGTTCTTCAATAAAGTGTAACTTCTGCTTGAAAGATATCCCAAGCCTCCTGGATCTTTACTTAAAGAAGTAATTAAGTTTTCAACATTATATAAAAGTAAACTACATATCAACTGACTCTGTGAATGTATTTTTTTTTTCTGATGGGTTAAAAGATATCTTAGCATATGACTCCATCCGGTGGTCATCCTGGGTATTACAGTCTTCATCTCTCTGTTACAAAGAGTTTAAACATCCCCCCTCTCTCCCTCTCTGACTCTGTTTCTCTTTTCCCCCCTCCCCACACTCACTCTGACACTCACACACCCACCACCACCACACACACACACACACACACACATACATAGAGGCAGATTGACATGAGATGTCTATTTGTTTTTTATTTTTTTTTAATTCATAGAGCTTTGGATTTGTTTGAATTATTGCATACTTCCTCAGAATGTTTTTACTGCTCCTTTAATAAATCACCACGTCAACACCATTCAAGATATCCCAACTCCGCTCGCAATTTAGCATCTTCAGTATCTTGGCATCATGCAGAAAAAGTTTGGTGTGGATTTCTTGTTTTTCCTGATAGGAGTATTTCAAATTCCACAGCCTGGTTTTTCCAAAAATCCACATTCAAACCAAAATAGCCGACTTCCTGTTGGTCGTAGCTAATGGATGTAAATTAGAAAGTTGTCCGGATTGAAGTGAACAATATATGTCCCGAGTTTGGTGACTGTAGGAAAAACGAACCCCCAAATATAGTCAAAAGGTGGCGCTATAGAGTGCCTCCTCCACGCCCATTTATGAGCTTTTGCCAGTGTCTAACTATCATTAATACTAATATTTGTGTTGCAACCAAATCATTCGAGATATCAAAATTCTTTTCGCAATTTAGCATCCCCAATGTCTTGAGATCATGCTGACCAAGTTTGCTGACAATCCTATGGAAATCCTGGGAGGAGTATATCAAATTCCAGAGCATGTGTTTTTTAAACAGCCCTGAATAGCTCACTTCCTGTTGGGTGTAGCCCATGACATAGAGTATGAAAGATGTTTGGCTTAGTGAGATCTATATGTGTACCATGTTTCATATGAATGCTTAGAAGTATGTGTGCGCTATACATCAAGTTTTCTGACTGTGTTCCAGGGGGCGCCGTAGAGCCCCTGTGCCACGCCCGAGTCCTAGCCTCTGCGGCGTCCTGATGGCCGCGGATTCCAATGTGTGTGCAAAATTTCAAGAGTTTTTGAGCATGTTAAGCCCCCCAAAACCCCACGGAAGGTTGAAAAAAAAAGGGAAAAAAAAGAAAAAAAAAGAAAAACCCTTAGAAGAACAATAGGGCCTATATATTAGCCCCAATAGGGCTAATTAAAGCTGCAAGCAGTGTTGAACGGGCCCTCACACCCGGGCTCACCGCCGACCGGTGGCTTTAGAAACGGCAAACGTTGACCAATTTATGCATTTAAAGTGGTAAATATGAATGACTGAAATATTCTTTCAATATGTACCCAACTTCCTGCTGCCAGATGGTGGCGCTATCACTATAACTGGATACTGTTATGTAGATGTCTTCAGGTCGTCACTGTCATCAGACATATGAAGTTGGGTGCAGATTGAACATTGTATGGTTGAGTTATTGAGTGATTTTCATGCTGCCAACAGGTGGCGCTATGATTGTAACTGTATATTGGCACATGTGTCCAGGTCAGACAAAATTTTCGGTTGATTTTTGTGAAATTTTAAACATGGAAAGTCTTTCAAAATGGTGTGTGAATACTGAAAAAATTCATATTCAGTCCAAGATGGCTGACTTCCTTTTGGGCGGAGTCAAATAAAACCAAGTGAACTTTGCCCTTTATGACGTCACTAATGACTATACTGACATTTGTGCAGATTGGAGAAACTTCATCCTGACCCTAGCCTCCATGTAATGTCTTACTTTATTTTACCAGTTGGTGGCACTACAACTATGACCTACACTAACTACATCAATGCGATCAGCCCACAAAGCCAAACATGTGTGTCCAATTTGAAGTAAATCACTTGATGCACAAAGAAGATAGAGTCCAGTTCCTGTTTCATATTTTTGATGCTTATTTGACGCATCGCCGTGGCAACACTGTTTGAGCTATCAAAAAAAGTTCTGCAATTTAACATCTCTTATGTCTTGACATGATTGTACTGAATTTTGGTGCCATTTACATGAATCCCTTAGGAGGAGTATTTCGAAAACGACAGCATGCAATTTTAAAACAATCCAAAATGGCCGACTTCCTGTTGAGTGGAGCTAAAAAGTTGAATTGGAAATTTGTTTGTCATGATGATGGCAATGTCCCTATGAACTTTCATGAGGACCAGCCTCCATTTATCATCTTACTTTACTTTACCAGTTGGTGGCGCTACAACTATGACCTACACTAACCACATCAATGCGATCAGCCCACAATGCCAAACATGTGTGTCCAATTTGAAGTAAATCACTTGATGCAAAAAGAAGATAGAGTCCATTTCCTGTTTCATATTTTTGATGCTTATTTGACGCATTGCCGTGGCACCACTGTTTGAGCTATCAAAAAAAGCTCCGCAATTTAACATCTCCTATGTCTTGACATGATTGTACCGAATTTTGGTGCCATTTACATGAATCCCCTAGGAGGAGTATTTCGAAAATGACAGCATGTCATTTTCAAACAATCCAAAATGGCTGACTTCCTGTTGGGTGGAGCTAAAAGTTGAATTGGAAATTTGTTTGTCATGATGATGGCGATGTCCCTATGAACTTTTGTGAGGATCAGACAATGTCTGTGGCAACCACAGCAATAAATAAAATTTGAAAATTGTAGGGGGCGCTACAGAGTCCACTGGCCACACCCAAAACAAATGACCACAGAATTAAATATTGGGGCTAAGCTTCTATCAGTGTGCCAATTTTCGTGAGTTTTCGTGTATTCCAAAGGTATTAAACATGCATTCACATACTAGGTGGCGCTATGGAGCTGATGAAGCACGTCTCTACAAATTTGCACTACTAAATCAAAATACACCGTAAGACAAAATTTTCAGTTGACTTTCATGTAATTTTAAACATGGAAAGTCCCTCAAAATGGCGTGTGAAAATTAAAAAACTGCAAATTTAATCCAAGATGGCTGACTTCCTGTTGGGCGGAGTCAGATAAAACCAAGTGATCCTAGCCCGTCATGACGTCACCAATGACCATATCGAGTTTCGTGCAGATCGGAGAAACTTCATCCTGGCCCATGCCCGCATTTGGTGGCACTGTAGAGCCCCTCGACCACACCCAAGCTCAAGCACTACTAATAGTAAAAAATTTTCGCAGGTCTGATCTCTGTGCCAAATTTCATGAGTTTCCCACCATGTTAAAGCACTTAAAAATGAGCACGAACATTAAAAGAGAAACTGAAAAAAAAAAAATAAAAAAAATAATAATAGTGAAAAAACATGCTGAAAAAAATAGGGCTTTAACACCTTGGTGCAAGCCGTTCCGGCTTGCTCCTCGGTGCTCGGGCCCTAATAATAATAATAGTGAAAAAACATGCCGAAAACAATAGGGCTTTAGCACCTCGGTGCAAGCCGTTCCGGCTTGCTCCTCGATGCTCGGGCTCTAATAATAATAATAATAATAATAATAGTGAAAAAACATGCCGGAAACAATAGGGCTTTAGCACCTCGGTGCAAGCCGTTCCGGCTTGCTCCTCAGTGCTCGGGCCCTAATAATAATAAGAATAATCCTTACGGAAACAATAGGGCTTCCGCACCTACGGTGCAAGCCTCTGGCTTGCTCCTCGGTGCTCGGGCCCTAACTAATAATAATAATAATAATAATAATAATCCTTACGGAAACAACAGGGCTTCCGCACCTACGGTGCAAGCCTCCGGCTTGCTCCTCGGTGCTCGGGCCCTAAATAATCATTACGGAAACAATAGGGCTTCCGCACCTATGGTGCAAGCCTCTGGCTTGCTCCTCGGTGCTCAGGCCCTAATAATAATAAGAAATATAGTTGCAAGCAACAATTACCCGGGGTTCGAGCATTTAAGGGCCTTATTGCATCTAGGGCCTTTATTGCATCTAAAGTCTAGGTTCACCAGCAATTTTGGGCAGAGATCATGATAAATTTCTGCAATAAATGGTGGGTCAAAAATACTTACTGCAAGTCTTGTCTTTTTAAAAGTTTATATATCATTTTCAGGTTTCACTGTAATCATAAACTTACAGAACTGTCAAATATGATTGATCTGTATAAATGAAGTGGTAAACTTTGACTAAATGTGATTTGAACTGTTATAACAGTGATTTAGTATTGTCTTAGTGTGAATTCAAAACCTTAAACCATGAAAGCACTGTCAAGTGACGTGAATGAGCCAATCTGTGGTCTTCTACTGCCATCTAGTGGTTATTTTTGCAATTTAATGTCTTTAAATTGACATGCATCCTTTTAAAGCTTTATAACTATTACAATGCCATTTTTGCGCTATGTTCATAAAACATATGCTTATTTACAATCATATGATGAATGAATTTTACTTAGGTTTGTGAAGGTTTGCTTTCTTTTAAGATTTAAAGACTTTTGGGTACAGTAGACCATAATCATATTATTAAATGGCCCTGCTATCACTATCTAAATGCAAATGTTCAACATTTTTTGATAATTATTGATCTAGAGAGTGCAGAGAAGTGCCCTGCAGTGGTTTGATGAAGATTGAGCTAAAACCATGGGACTAGTTTGCAAAAGTATTGGGGGATTTTCAGGTTTCACTGTAATCATAATCTAACTGTCAAATATGATTGATCTGTATAAATTAAGTGGTAAACTTTGACTAAATGTGATTTGAACTGTTATAACAGTGATTTAGTATTGTCTTAGTATGAATTCAAAACCATGAAACCATGAAAGCACTGTCAAGTAATGTGAATGAGCCAATCTCTGGTCTTCCACTGCCATCTAGTGGTTATTAGTGGAATTGCAGATTCATTCAGATCTGTTGTTTTAAGCTTTATAACCTATTAAATTGCAATTTTTGCCCCATGTCCCTAAAATGTGTTTGTTTACAATAATATGATGCATGAATTTTACTTAGGTTTGTGAAGGTTTGCTTTCTTTTAAGATTTAAAGACTTTTGGGTACAGTAGACCACAATTATATTATTAAATGGCCCTGCTATCGCTATCTAAATGCAAATGTTCAACATTTTTTTGATAATTATTGATCTAGAGAGTCCAGAGAAGTGCCCTGCAGTTGTTTGATTGAGATTGAGCAAAAAAACAGGGACTAGTTCGCAAAAGTAGGTTTTTAACATATTTGTGAATAATTAATGAACAATTTGATTTACAGCAATAGTTCTTGAGGCAAAGTTGTTCAGAATGATGAGATCTATCATATGATATGAAGTTCTAGTGTTTGTGTGAATATATGAGCAGGTTTTAGTAATTTGAGGCCTTTTACCATATAAATTGTCTGTTTTTGAAGCCTTTTTAACTGTTATAGCGCCACCTATGGTCCGATCTCCATGAAACTTTGCATGCTAGTTAAGAGTCATCTGACAAATATTTCTTAGAAGTTTTATAAAGTTTTGACTTTTAGTTTAGGTTTTATAGGCTTTTGGGTATATGCGGCCACACCCCTTTTCTAAATGACCTACTTAAAGCTAACCAAATGACAAAATTGAACATTTTTTTGATAATTATTGATCTAGAGAGTCCACAGAATATTACTGCAGTGGTTCGATCAAAATTGAGCAAAAAACCAGGGACTAGTTCGCAAAAGTAGGTTTTTCACATATTCGTGAATAATTAATGAACGATTTGATATACAACAATGGTTCTTGAGGCAAATTTGTTCAGTACGAGGAGATCTATCAAATGATATGCATATTGCATGGATATGTGAAACGCCGCATGTTTACAGAGCCAAAAAACTCGTTAGCGCCAACTAGTGGCCGATTTCTTTCAAAATTCTTACAGACCTTAAGGACCATGAGTCGAACATGCCCAATGAGTTTTGCTCCGATCGACCTCCGTTAACCTTGTCTAATAAGTGTTTGAACTTCATTGGATGATGGTGGCCATGTTTTTTTGAGATACACCAATGTCCTCATATACACTTGTGCCAGTTTGGATCAATATGATGCATACCAATTTTTAAGTCGACTGGACCAAGTGTTGCCTAGTTATAGCTGAAAATATGTTTTTTCCACCTTATAGCGCCCCCATGTGGCAGAGTTGCGCAATTTTTTTTATTTGACCAAAGATTGAGCTTATACACATGTGTACCGAGTTTGGTGAAGATACCTCTTTCCGTTCAAGAGTTATAGCTCAAAACGCAATTGGCTAACGATTAGCAAAGGACGTTTCATCCCGCTGTTTCACGCGAAAGTCAAAATTTCAACTTTTTTTTGATAATTATTGATATTCAGTGTCCAGAGAACATTTCTGCACTGGTTTGGTTTCGATCGGGCGAAAAACCTAGGACTAGTTCGCAAAAGTAGGTTTCGGCTTTGGCTCGATTTTGCGGGAAAACGGTGCGTCGTAGAGAAAATCTGAAGCAAGCCAGGTTTGTTCGAATTGACCCAAGGATCGCAACGATGTAAAGTTTTTGAGTCTATGACAAAAAATGAACGAGCTAGTCCCAAAAATGTCTAAAATCTTTGTTTTTGGCGCTGTAGCGCCACCTATAGGCCGATTGGGCCGGTTCTTTGCGCCTGAGTAGCGAGCAAGACTACTACCATCTGACCAAGTTTCAGCTTTCTAGGCCTTACGGTTTGGGCTGCCCATTCAGTTGTAGGGCGGAATAATAATAATAATAATAATAATAATAATAAAAATCCTAACAAATACAATAGGGTTTCAGCACTGCGTGCTCGAACCCCTAACAATCCTTACGGAAACAAGAGGGCTTCCGCACCTACGGTGCAAGCTTCTGGCTTGCTCCTCGGTGCTCGGGCCCTAATAATAATAATAATAGTGAAAAAACATGCCGAAAACAATAGGGCTTTAGCACCTCGGTGCAAGCCGTTCTGGCTTGCTCCTCGCTGCTCGGGCCCTAATAATAATAATAATAGTGAAAAAACATGCCGAAAACAATAGGGCTTTAGCACCTCGGTGCAAGCCGTTCTGGCTTGCTCCTCGATGCTCGGGCCCTAATAATAATAATAATAATAATAATAGTGAAAAAACATGCCGGAAACAATAGGGCTTTAGCACCTCGGTGCAAGCCGTTCCGGCTTGCTCCTCAGTGCTCGGGCCCTAATAATAATAATAATCATAATAGTAATAAACGGAGCAATTCCAATAGGGTCCTCGCACCGCGGTGCTCGGGCCCTAATAAGGTCAGGCGCAAAAATAACTGTCCACACCTTTTCAGCGCTAATTCTTCACTGCGTGTCTTTAGTAAAACCTGACAACGGGCCCATTATTAGGGCCTAAACATGCTCGAAAACTCATGAAAATTTGCACACATGTCAGAACTGGCGAAAATTTACATCTGACATGGGTTTCAGAAGTGGGTGTGGCAAAATGGCTCTGTAGCGCCACCTAGAAAACTTTAACGGAGTGCGCCTCGAGCTACGTTTCACGTACGTGTACGAAACTCAGTACATACATGTATCACACCAATACCTACAAAAAAGTCTCCTGGCACAACATCCCAAACCCAACAGGAAGTCCATTATTTGTAATTTCCTGTACAATTTTTGTGCAGTTTTTGCCGTTTTCATACCTCGTATTTTAACAAACTCCTTCTACAGTTTTTATCGGATCATCTTCAAATTTGGTGAGTGTGTTCATAAGGCCTTTACAATGCTAAATTGCGAAGATTTTGAGTTTTCATCGAAGGGCGTGTCCCTGGCAGTTTGACTTTGATGTTTCACCAAGAAACAGAAAGTTGCTGTAACTCAGGCTAACAATGTCCAACCTGCCCCAAACTTCACACGTTTATTAACAGTCATGTCCTGAACACATGTCCATGCCAATATTTAGTCATACTCATAGCGCCACCTGCTGGCAACAGGAAGTGGCATGTTTTGCACAGTAACAAACTACTCCTACAGATTTAATGATAGCAACATTATAATTGGTCAATCTAATCTAAAGCCCTGTGTGATGCTAAATTGCAAATATCTTGAGTTTTCGTCGAAGGGCGTGTCCCTGGCAGACTGACAAACTTTGATGTTTCGCATAAAACAGGAAGTTGCTGTAACTCAGGCAAACAATGTCCAATCTGCCTCAAACTTCATGTTTATTAACAGTCATGTCCTGAACACGTTCATGCCAATATTTAGTCATAGTCATAGCGCCACCTGCTGGCAACAGGAAGTAACATGTTTAACACTGTTATGGTCACCTAGCAGCATATTAAAAACCATCAGCAAGTTAAAATAGGCTAGCAACATGCTATACACATGCTAAAACATAAAGGCCAATACTCTGTTACAGTCATAGCACCACCTGCTGGAAACAGGAAATTGCTGTTTTTACACATGTAGTGTCCGATCTGCCCCAAACTTCACTTGTTTGATAAGAGTCCAGACTTCAACACATATAAAGGCCAATACTCTGTTACAATCATAGTGCCACCTGCTGGAAACAGGAAATTGCTTATTTTACACAGGCAGTGTCTGATCTGCCCCAAGCTTCACATGTATGATAACACTCCTGACCTGAAGACATTTTTAACATGCTTAACATGCTCAAAAACTCTTGAAATTTTGCACACACATTGGAATCCGCGGCCATCAGGATGCCGCAGAGGCTGGGACCCGGGCGTGGCACAAGGGCTCTACGGCGCCCCCTGGAACACAGTCGGAAAACTTGATGTACGCAACACACATATCAGCATTAATGACAGTTAGACACTGGCAAAAGCTCATAAATGGGTGTGGAGGAGGCACTCGATAACGCCACCTTTTGACAATATTTGGGGGTTAGTTTTGCTACAGTCACCAAACTATATATTATTCACTTTACTATTCACTTTACACCAAACTAATATATTGTTCACTTTAATCCGGACAACTTTCTAATTTACATCCATTAGCTACGACCAACAGGAAGTCAGCAATTTTGGTTTGAATTTGGATTTTTGGAAAAATCAGGCTGTGGAATTTGAAATAATAAGAAATCCACACCAAACTTTTTCTGCATGATGCCAAGATGCCATGATGCCGAGCGGATTTGGGATATCTTGAACGGTGTTGACGTGGTGATTTATTAAAAGTACAGTAAAAATTAATTACTTAATGTTATTATATATTTAAAATGCAGCATTCAAACTCTTTCAAACTTTTTTCATACAGAGAACTAGTCATTCTGAAGAAGTATGCAAGAATTACCCCAAAACCAAAGTTTTAGGAATTAAAGAAAAAAACAAAAAAAAAAACAAATAGACATCTCATCTTTCTCTGCTCCAATGTGTGTGTGTGTGTGTGGTGGTGGGTGTGTGAGTGCCAGAGTGTCAGAGTGAGTGTGGGGAGGGGGGATGGGTGGAAAGAGAGGGAGGGAGAGAGAGGGGGGGGAATATTTAAACTCTTTGTAACAGAGAGATGAAGACTGTAATTCCCAGGATGAACACTGGATGGAGTCATACGCTAACACATCTTTTAACCCTTCAGAAAAAAAAAATACACTCACAGAATCAGTTGAAATGTAGTTTACTTTTATATAATTACAGAAACAAATACATAAAATGAGTTAATATGTCCTTTACTGGTAATATAGTTTATATAATTCACATTTCACAAATGCTTATAGATCACTTTTTTTTAATGGTTATGGATCATAAAATGTGTTATTTACAATTTACAATGAGGTCTCTTTTTTTTTTGGTTAACATTAATTAATGCATTACCTAATATGAACTAACAATGAACAATATATGTTTACAGCATTTATTAACCTTTTTTAGAGTTAATAAAACTATTCCTTGTTCATGTTAACTCACAACTGTTCAATTTAATAACATAAAACATGTTGAACTTAATAATAATTAACATTAATAAATGATATCTAATTATTTTTCTTGTTAACTAATATAATTAACCTATTCACACATGGAGGTCACTACAGTGGCCAGATATTTGGAAATATCACACTGGTGGACTCACCATAGGGCGATTCAGCCTTTTGTATCAATTAATGACCTTGCTATTCCATGCTAACTTGTCATTAGCGATTATCAAGAGACATTTCTATAAGTTTCTATAAAGATAGATATGCACAGTTTCCCTAAAGTCGTATTGTTTATTTTTTGTGTGTCGGTGTGTGTTTGGCTCTGTTGATGTCGTAGTGCAACCCTTTCATTGCTGTAACCCTTAAAACCAGACAGCCAGAGCGATACTGTAAATCCATGTGTCCGCCATGCCCCGTTTTCCTGATTACTCCAGGGTGGTGATTGCACTGAGGGCGAGGGCCCGCCCATTGCTGCTCAAAGCTATATTTAGGGCCCGAGCCCAAACTGGGCAAAGTTCTTCTATTGTTCTTCTAAGGATTTTTCTTTTTTTTTTCAAACTTCCGGGGGTTTTTGGGGGGCTTAACATGCTCAAAAACTCTTGAAATGTTGCACACACATTGGAATCCGTGGCCATCAGGACGCTGCAGAGGCTGGGACCCGGGCGTGGCACAGGGGCTCTACGGCGCCCCCTGGAACACAGTCAGAAATCTTGATGTATAGCGCACACATACTTAAATGTATTCATATGAAACTCGGTACACATATAGAACTAATTGTGCCGAACAACTTTCATACTCTATGTCATAAGCTACGCCCAACAGGAAGTGAGCTATTCAGGGCTGTTTAAAAAACACATGCTCTGGAATTTTATATACTCCTCCCAGGATTTCCATAGGATTGTCACCAAACTCGGTCAGCATGATCTCAAGACATTGGGGATGCTAAATTGCGAAAAGAATTTTGATATCTCGAACGGTTTGGTCGTGATGACGCAACAAAATTATGGCGAGAAATGAGAAACAGGAAGTGTCTAATAACTATTGCATACATTGTCTGATTCTGATTAAACTTCATCAGTTTGTTCGTTGTATGATGCCGATCGCATAGATGTGACTATTAGGAGTCCAAGTTATAGCGCCACCAACTGGCTGAAGGAAACGTGTCATTTTCAAAATGCTTTAAATTCAAGATCTTAATTTTACTCGATTTGCTTTAAACTTCATCAGTATAATGTCAAAATACGGCCGATAAGAATCTGTAAACGGGTTGTCGATACATTAAATGCTGTTTCCATGGCAACGTGTCAAAGTTTAAAATTTGTTTTCTGTGTTTTTGAGGCAGTTAACAGGCTTAGATTTCCATGAAATGCAACACACTTTGGGATATCTTGAACAGTGTTGACGTAGTAATTTATTAAATTAACAGTAAAAACAACCACCATCATTTTATTATATCTTTAAAATGCAGCATTCAATCTCTTTCAGACAAGTAGACATCTAGCCTCTCACTCTGCGTCTCTCTCTCTCTCTCTCTCTGTGTGTGTGTGTGTGTGTGTGTATGTGCGTGACAGTTACAGTGAGTCTGAGTGTGGAGAGGGGGATGGGTGGCAAGAGAGAGAAAGAGTCAGACAAGGGAGACAGACAATGAAAGTTTCAACTCTTGCTGGTTTATTCATTAAGATGTGATTTTTTTTTAACTATATGGTTATTCTTTTTAATAAGGCATCATTTTAATTCTATTTTCTTTCTGCAAAAATACATTATATGTATTATGCACTTTTTCACTCATAGGATAAGACATCTTTTTCAATCTGACCCTTTATTGCTGTTTAATTAATTGGAATAAGAAACAAATACATAAAGTAAGTTAATATGGTTTTATATAATTCACATTAATGCCTTTAGATCATTAATGTGTGTGTGTGTGTGTGTGTGTGTGTGTGTGTGTGTGTGTGTGTATATATATATATATATACACATACATACACATACATGGTCATAGATCATAAAATGTGTTGGTAACAATATTCAGTAAGGTCTTTTTGGTTAACATTAGTTAATGCATTAAACAATAATGAGTAATATATTTTCACAGCAGTTATTAATCTTTAATTATTATTTTTAACATTAGTTTATAAAAATATCCATGTTCATGTTAATTCACATTGCATATAAACTAATATTAAGTGTGAATTTGAATCACGTTACTACATTTTGAAATGAATATTAATGAACTTTAATAAATGCTATATATTTATTGTTCATGTTAACTAACATAATTAACCCTTTCACACATGCAGGTCATAACCCTGGACAGATATTTAAAACCTGTTTTGAACCATTTAAGTTGTAGCACAAGGTTTCAACCACAAACTGGTGAACCCCCCTGTAGAGTAGGGACCAATCAGACAATGGCTCATTAGATTTAACCAAATCAGTGGTTTATTCATTTAACAAAGAAGTAGACTTCCCCTCACCCAACCCAACAGTGGGTGACCAAGTCTCAACCAGGACGCTTCTAGCCACCACTGATAAGGTCAGTTCACGACGTGAAACTATGCAGGAGAATCTGCAACTATGCAGGCAGACTGCCTTTCGTCACTCACTTTCCCCCATAGGAAAGACCCAATGCTCATAGAAATGGACTCTTCCCTATTTCATTCACAGACAAACATTTCTGTGAACGAAGACACCTAGCTCATATATCAGTGTGTGTATATTACGACTGTCCATGTCCTTTGTATTCCTTACTTTAAATTTCTTTCTTTATAACCGTTTTATGCTTGTGTCTTGATAGAGTGCTAATGTAACCACATACAGTATATGCCATGTTTGGTCTCTTTTGACTCGTATGTAGATTTTCTGAAAGATGCTGTGTATCAGATCCGGATACCGGTGCAACATATTAACGTTCTAATAATCTTTAGCATTTCTGGTCTGAACCCCTATTGATTTAAATATGCAAACTGACATTTTTCTAAGACAAAGGGCCATAAAACGAAGACCAAGTTTCAAACCTCCCACTGAGAAAGCCAGCATTCTCATTGGCCGGAACTACTTTGGAAGGTGTGACTCTGTCCAGACTTTATAGGGCTCACACCCCGTCCGGCCCCCTCTCTCTTCTCTTCTCCTCTTCTTCTGAAAGATCTTCAGAGTTATCGTGGAGGTCCTCCACGGAAAGGCCGTGGGGCAAACCCATGGCCCAGCCACATGCGGTTTCCCCCCAACATGAGGCCGGACTCTCTCTTTCTATCCTGGCATCTACACCTCAGCCCCTTGGTAACCATCCGATCAGCCGATCAATGGAACAACGAAGGCTCCATCTCCATTACATCATCAGGACTACCTTTGAGCTGGCATCTGGACCCTTGCGTAAGCACCACACAAAAGGAAACCATTATGCAAGTAACCATTTAACTATTAGATGCAATAAGGAAGCTGTGCCCCTTGTAGGTCAAGGAGATTCAGGTTTTCCTGACGATTTGGTTGTGCTGATGTAAAAGATTGCCAGTCTACTCTCTCTCTCCTCCTCACTCACTCTCTCTCTCCCTCTCTCTTGCTTTGTTTTATGTGTCGTCTGTTTAGTGTTCGTTTATTTGCTAGCTAGTGTTTATTTTCCCCTTTTACGTATTCAATAAACCCACATCTTGTATTCACAAATGAATTTCTTGCTGTGTTCATTGCTCACAGATATCACGTCACTTAAACTGCTTTGATTTCGTTACAAAACTGATCCAGTCCTGTAACTTAGCCAATTACAGTGGGAAAGATTAATTTTCAAGGCTAGGAAGTTGATTTTTCTTAGAGTTAGAATAAAAGCGGCTAATACTCGTTGGACGAGGGCATTAGTTCGGTTTATTTTTGACTCGGCTGTTTCAGAGAAGTGTATAAAGTATGTGTAATTAATAACCATTAATTATACATAGTTTATTGTGCTTAAATTAATAACTTTTGTTACATTATTTGGTGGAGAATGCGGGCAGTTTTAAACGTGTTTGTGAGCAAACCCAGTATATGTTCATTTTGTGTGTACATCTGTGTGTAATGCGCGCCTTTTGTTTTGTTTTATATTGGTGCAGTTAATCTGTGCTAAGACAGACTGAGTCTTTCTATCCAGAAAATCAGTCACTGTTAATGACGGCTAAAATTAACTGTAATTTATGTGAACCTATGAGATGAAAAAATTCCTTATAGTGAGTTTCACCAGCATTACGGCGCTGAGACAGTACCTGAGTTTTTCTATTCAGAAACCTGTTGATGAAGTTAAGTAACTGCAATCTACATGACCCCGCAAGATGAAAAAATTCCTTGCAGCGAGCGTCATGAGAATTACGGTGCTGAGACAGACCCACTGTTAATGACAGCTAAGTAATTTTAATTTGATACCGCCATAATGCGAAGAAGGTAACGTTAGACTGAACGACCTTATATCGGCCGAATAAAAAAAAAAAATGTATAGCCCAATATGTTGATGCATTGCACGCCCAATGTTTTCGCTGGCTATACCCATTTCCCAAGTTAAAACATTAGCTTTGCTACCTAATGTATAACTTTCTCGTTTCCTCCGTGAGCAGGAAGGATGTTGTTCTTGCTTTATTAACTTTAATAGGCTAGCACACAATAGATGACAAACTGTTCTGAGTGATACGAGGCTGAGGATGTTGTTTCTGGTTTTGTGTACTTTAATGTAAAATGAATCAGACGACAGATGACGATGTAAATGGAAATGTGATATCAAATCTTGATCAAGTTAAAGGTGTGACGGTGAAACCCCGTCGTGTGTTTGTTTTATGTGTTATAGTATGTAACTCTGTGTCCGCGCAGAAAATTAATCCGACCGCACGCCGCGCAAGGCAAAGCTCGCGTGCTGCTTGTGAGATCCGCTGAGATCAATAGTTTTGCCACCCGCGATGTGATTAGAATTGGTATCAAATTGACGTCAAATGCTGTAAACATCAGGTTCTGGTGAATCCAGTTGAATTACCATATTCGATTTGGGCATTGACGTCACTTTGGATATCAATCCTTGTCAACAGTGATTATTTAAGTCTTTGTTAAAGCAAGAGCGCTCTCACGATAAACTTAAGCCTTAATCACAGTGTGTTGTGAGGCATGGAAGTACATGCCTGAGATTGGGTGAGGAAACTCCAATCTTCACGTTCTATACATTGCATAAAACCGTTGTAATCAGAACAGCGTTTTAAAAATGTATTTCGCTGACTAAGAAATCCCAGCGCAAAAACTGTGTTTGAAAAATGAGCGTACTCATTTTTTCAGTAAGATATTCTGTTTACAAATGTGTCTCATTGTAGTCAAAGTCATTGACGTGATGAATATGAACATTGCTCGACTGGTGGAACACTGGTTCGACAGAATCAGCCTTTCACCACGGTGATGCGAGCCTGCTGTTGAAGTTTTGGAATTAAGTTGTGTGTGTCGCGTCAGGACTGACTGCTGACAAGATTCTAGAAATGTGCTCGCCCCCTTCACCCACAAGCTTTGTGCACACTGGGGGGTGAGATTACATCTGTCTCCTTAGCAACATGGAAAATCATTGTTGTTGTTTTATTTTATTTTCCCCAGTCAAACTCACGTCAGCGCCCACGTCACAGACCTGCATGTAAACAGATCCAGGCGTGTAGCATAGGCTAACTCATTAGCACATCCACACGCCGATAAGCTAACGCCTTTCACCTCAACTGATAGCTATTAGCATCTGGCTAACTTAGACACAGTGTGAGTGTAAGATGTAACCAGTCTTCTCTAGCCACACCTCCGTTCTCAGTTTCACCCTCTGTCTATTCTCAACACTGTTGTTCCCCTACTGGTCTATCCGTGTTATTCTATTTTTATTTTTATTTTTATTTATTTTTTTTTTTTTTTCTTGTTTTTGTTTTGTTTTCTTTATTGTTACCCCCTCATTCATTTATTTAGGTTAATTTAGGCATTTATTTTGCTTTTGGGATTTTGTTTTTCTATTTTAATTGGTTTAGCATGAATAATCATTTGGCACAATGGATTTCATTTAGAAAAAAAAATCTAAGTCTAATCCAAACCCATTTGTTTATGCTCTATTTCCATTGATGTTCCCTAAGCAATTAGGACTTTTCTCATCTACTTTTATTTCTATTGATTTCGATTTACCCCTCATGAAGTTAATTTTAAAGTCAACTTTAATTTTACTTCCCTCTCATTTCCCATTCCTAGGGTGTAGGATTACAGTAGCTCAAATAATGTTGCTCTTCAAAGTAGCTAGTTCACTAGTGGCCTTTGAATGAAATCTCTTACCCCCCCCCCTCAACAATTAGCATCAAGCTACTCATCTTATAATTTAACCCTTGTTCCTTCTCTCAAGTGTGTCCTATTAGGAAGCCCTCCTTTGTGCCTGGGTGGTGAAGCGTCGGCTGGTGGGGCCCGATGGCCGTAGTCGGCTGCCAGATGCACCTGGCGCCCTCTGGGGGGGTGCTCTAGATACCTCCTGCCCCTGTACTCTGGAAAGCGACCCGCAGCCGACATCAGCAATGAGGTACCTCAAGTGTGGTATCAACCATATCAACTGACACACTAGGGCAACTTTGATTAATTACCCTGTGGTGGTTCCATGCATCATGTCCATCTTAGTGGGGAGCGCGCACCCACTCTGCTGGCCTATGCAACTCCAGATCCCCCAGGCAAAACCCAGTGTTGGTTGTGTCAGTTGGTCGTTGACCTTCCCTCACTTGAGTGCGGCTCATTGTGTAAAAGGTCAAGGCGGTTTGAGCGATCGCTGCCGAGTGCTGTGAGCGGGAGTGATCTGAGGTCCCTGCAGTTGTGTGTCGAGGGGGGTGGTCTGGGGATGGCTCGGTCACAGGATTTCACCAGGTTGACCTCAACTCACCACCTTGTCAGCACCTAGCACCGAAGCCCTATTTACTCAATCTAAGCTACCAAAGAGTACTAGAGAACCTCTATGCTTCAGATGTGTCTAATAGGCCCTGCTATCTCCCTTTCCACGTCCCTAGACACTATACCTCAACGGCGCCCCCTCTCTGAAGGCCCTGAAAAAACCATGGTAGAAAATCTAGCCCCTGCTTTTTCCAAATTTTCCCTCTATGTTAACCTTGGTTCGACCTTTGCGACCTCTCCTGGTCAAATTTTTATTTTGATTTTATTTTATTTTATTTTATTTTATTTTATTTTTACTTCTTTGGTTTTGTTCTTTCATTTTCTTCTGTTTGTTTTCCCTATGCATAGATACCAAACCAGTGAGAATCATCAGAGAAACTGAATAATAGACTTGCAAACGGTGCAGCCACAGAGTCAGGAAGTGACCCCCTCGGCTACCACACCCGCCACAATCATTATTCAGTTTACCTTCCTGCAGTACACTGCCACCTGCACACTGTAGACAAGATGACGCATGTCCACCCCACGCATCCTCCTTTACTGACTGCCTCAGTTAAGCAAATTGCACAGCCAATTAAACCTTATGGTAGCGTAGCTTGTTAAATACATCTATACTTGCATTGGTGTCCTTTTGTGTTGTGTGTTTTTTTTTTCTCTCGTCACCAGTGAGACAGTATGCCCAAGCATCCAGCCCTGCAGACCACTGGGACCACCTGGATGCCTGGCTGAGCACCATGACCAATGCGATCCACAGTACCTCAGCCAGCACAGCGGGATGATCAACAGAATCGGCCGATAGCCCCAACCTGATCCAGAGCCACAGCTACTAGGAGCTGGCCATGATCACCAGGGAACTGGTCTACAACGTCATCATCCAAGCAAGGTTAAGTGGAAAAGACATCGCTAATCTGGAGCAAGCAGCAGCAGAGCTAAAGCTCCAGGCCAAGGTGGCTCGGCGGAGCCAGACAAGCTCAAAGCCAGCTACACCAGCCCACAACACAGGAGACCAAGGACCAGCACAAGACCAAAAGAGCTACAGGAGGATGCATAGGACTTCAAGTTCACGGACATCCATGTAAACAGTGAGCAGACAACGACTGGATGGACCGTACGATAAGCTGCAACAAGCTTAAATGAGAGCATAGACTGAAAAGGCTCTTCAAAGGAAACAGAGGTGAGAGCCCTCTGCTAAGGACTGCACCAGCCAGCACCCCAATAGCCCCCATCAGCAACAAGGGAGGGGGGAGCCCATTCAAAGGACCCTGGCCACCAGCCATGGCATGACTCAAAGACTTTGATAAGCTGGCTAGAAACATCTCCACACTCACTGCAAACCCCACGGGGGGGCCACAATGTAGTGAATACCTGCAACACATCTGCAGCTGAAGCAACCACACAAGACTGGCTGTACCTGCTTACGACCACTCTCAGCGATGATGCCAACCCACAGTCTGACAATGTTAAAGCAGCACTCTAGTTCCATCCAAACTACCTCACAACTTCAACAGGAGATAGTTAGGAACAAAATACAGCCACGTGCACGCAGATAGAAGGGATTGTGGAGCTCAACACAAGAACTTATAGTTGAGGAAAATATTCAATAGCACTCTGACTACACTTCACGCGGTGCCCCACACATGGCTTGGCCGAGGAAGGAGCTGAACACGCAGCAGCCACGACCAACCAGAGTGTGGGAACGCCACTGTGATCACTAGTGCTATTGATTTTTCCCACTTTCAGATTCCCCTGATGTAACCACAGCCTAAAGCAGCTGGACTACAGGGGAAACGATCTCCTGACACATGATTCAGACCAGAGTCACAGACACTTGTCAGTCTACAGAGATCACCTTCGACTGGGCCCACAACATCACGGGCCCTACAGTGAAATCCCATCTAAAACTAGAACACAGTCTCAACTTCCACCAGGACTCAAGGTCACCACTGACCAGCCAAAGACTGTTGTTGTCATGCTCTCACGTCAGACACCTAAGGACTGAGTGGCATAAATGGACTGTAAGCCTCTAACACCAGACTAAGGTTTCAAAACAAACCACCTCTCAAACCCCTCCAGCCACCCGATCCTAACTTCCAAGCTCACTTATGCTCCATGCCTTACAATGCCAAAGGACTTCACATACATGCTAATGTGGGACTCATCATGCTTCAATATGTCCCTGAAGGCACCACAGCACCACAGCTTGTGTTGCCCCCACTGACAAGGGGGGTGAAAGCATAGCATGCCCACAACACACCATGACACTCAAGCCACCTAAACAGGCGGCACCCATGGCCAGCATGCAGCATGACATGACGTGAGAAGGTAGAAGGTGTCTGGACTACCAACACATGGAGCCCATCTCCAACCTGCCACACATTGACCCGGGCACGATACAACCAGTCAAACGAACACTCCCTCACACTTGGTTTCACCCTCCGCAGAAAACCATATACCCTTTTTCTTTTGGGTGTGTCTAAAATTTGATTTTTGGTCATTCCTTATTTCATCTAGATGTGTTTCATTTAGCCAGGGCAAAGTTAATTAAATGTAAAAATTTAATTGAATTAGCGGGCTTATAAACACTCTCCTTTAGGTTCCTAGAGCTATAAGGACACCCTACTTTTACTTTATTTTGACTTTATTCCTCTATATTTAGTCATTGATTTACCTTTGTTTCCGACTGAATTTTCCTATTCAGCTACCCTGAATTGAATTACATTAGAAATGTAATTAAATCAGGCTGCCTATATAACTTTCCTTCAGTATTCTGGAGCTATAAGGACATTTCTAACCTCGACTTTTACCTTACTTTAGTTATTTTTACCATCACTAATTTCCCTCCTTGTGTGGGATTACAGCAGTGTAGCCGCTGTTGTTCCCCTAAAGAGTATACAGGATATTAGCAGCCCTAAATCTGTGTTACCTCTCTGCCCCTTCGCAATCTTCAAGGCCAGGCCTTGTATGCTGAAAATGCATTGATTGCCGAACACAATGGAGGTGCCAGACAGAACGGGAAACGCTTCCCCTTGTTTCTTTTGTCTTTCTGACCTCGGAGTACTTAGTGTGTGTTAGTTTAGCTAATAATCTAACCCTAGGTTTATGAGCCTAATGCAGCCTCACCCACAAGTGACAACTGCTTTAATCATATTTCCTAGCTCAAACTAAATAAGGAAAGCCTTTCTTTCTCTTTCTTCCTCTTCCTGCCTTTATTTCATTTTATTTTTGATACTCTCATAATGACCAACACTAAGAACCATCAGTGCGCTGAGTAATAACGTACCACACGTACAGCATAGTCATTAGCTGACCCATGCAAAATTACTCAAAACACTATCCTCTGTGCGCACCTGCACAAATCCCAAGATTTATCTGGCTTACAGAACCCTTATTCAAATGGATAGCTTACCACCTCTGTCTGTACTTGCATTTGCCCTCTGCCTCTCTCTCCTGTGTCTCCACCAGTGACCCAGTGTGTCAGACAGCTAACACTGCCATCTGCCAGTACCACCTTGTAGACCTGGCAGAGCACTGCAATGGACATCCTTCAGCCTACAGCAGCCAAAGACTTGGAAAGAGAACAGTTCCACACGAATCGGTGTCAAAATAGCACATATGTATATATATCTACATTTTAATGTAAAAGAGACATTAGAGCTACGGCCATAGAAACCCTCTGCATGCAGCCAGAGCTGAAGTCCAAACCTGGTCTCAGCAATTCTGCAACCTTCGGAAGGAGCTCAACATGGTCCAGAGAGAACTGAAACAGTCTTACAGACTGTGCATGGACTCAAGTAAAAGACACCCTGCTGCCGTCACAGATCCAGCAGTGCAGTCCAACTCACCCCCGTACAAGACACAAAAGGGGGGAGTCAAACCCTTCTACCTGACACCCAAGACAAGTCAACTTCCTGAAAACTTCAGCAGTGACAGAAGGAAAAGGATTCATTCAGATGAGCCCGGAAACAGCACATGAAGTGACACTCAAAGATCTCAACCAAATGAGACGTCCCTGCATTCACAACAAAACCTGCAGGAGACATTGTTGTCCATGCCTACTGGTGAGACATTTGAGACATTGCAGTCCTGAACTATCAAGATAGACTGTCTGCTCTGGGTCACTTCTCGTCTAGAGATGCAACACTTCCTGGGTTGACAGCCAGGACACATCCAGTAGGACTGCCAGCTGCTAAGACAAGCCAGCACGAAGGAAACTGCAGACCTACAGTCTGAACTTTAGAACTTTTGCCGCCCTAGCCACCAAACAGGGCCGGCATGAAACTTCCCCATCACAGACCTCAACAAGCTTACTTCAGAGCTCATAAAGAACCTGCGAAGGAGGAGGACACCGGCTTTGCAAGCTTTTCCTCCAAACAGCCTTCTGTCTGTAAGTCATCGGTTTAGGCAGTCTGGCCTGCCCCACTCAATGCCTGTGCAACAACTGTGTGACCTGACACCGAGAGCCTTTCGCGACCACAAGGCCACCTCAGAAAGGGGTTCATAAGATCTCAATGACACTGATCTACCAAACTCAAAGGATCAAGTTAGCACCTGAAGGCCCCGGTAGGGCCTCAGCGCAAGTCAGCACAGACATTTTAAGTAGGTGGAAACACATGCTGGAAAGAAGCAAGTGCGTGACAGTGAATTTATGATCTGGCCACTTGAATTGAAATCTTAAACAGAAGACTCAATTGCTAACAGACTAGCCTTCCAAAGCCTACAGACATTTGCTACACTCTGTTCAAATTGACATTAATGTGCATTGTTTCCCATGACAAAGACTTGTCAAAGGACACAAAAACTCCAGAGAACGCACACGTCATGACACCAGGTTGTAAGCACACCACCTGAGCCGGTCAAGCTAACAAGGACCAGTTTTAGCTTAGGCTAAGTTAACCAATAGCGTCAACAGCTAGCAGTTATCATCATTCACTTGAAGCTTTAACTACAGCTTGTAGGCATGCAGTGCAAAGTGTTCTATAGGTATATATAAATATATTTTGGAATATATTTATATATATACTGTTCCTGAACCCTTACTACTTAGTCCCTCACTTTAAGTCTTCTCAGCTAAGTCACCTTCACTATTTTAGTTGTATCCCCTCATGCTTCAACTAAATCTGCAGTTACTTAATTAAATCTAAATTTAATCACATGTAAACTGCTTAAGGAGAGAAGAATTTTATAGATATAGGGAACCGTTAATAGCATTTTGTCTAAACTTTATGGAAGGACACACCCATAGAATGGTCTTGAACATGCAGCAGCAGTGACCAGCTATGGTGAGGATCAAAGCAAACCAATAGAGCTAGGGGGAACCAGAGGCACTTTCATTTGTGATTCTGCTTATTCTCCATGGGTGCACCGAGTTCTGTGACCCTCCTACACAAGTAATCTTAGTGATTACAAGGGCATAACTGTGGTTCAGGCACAATGGTAACAAGCATAATCCAAATAGGAAACTGTCCTCCTTCCCGTTTACATTATAAGAGATCCAGCCTGTTGCTAGCCATCAGGAGATTCTGAGGAATACTTTGACCATAAGAACCATCTTAAGTCATTTATTAGATCTCAGCTACGCCATACAAAAGGGATTCTCAGAACCGCAAAATATTAGCACCCTAACATCCACAGTTAATGCATTAATCATAGGAGACACTTCACTAGCAAACCATGCCTGAAACAACAAGCTGTATGTTATATCGCTAGCTGAACCATTAAGCCTATAACTCCGGACTCTTCAGGGTGGTGCATTAGTCTCTTACTTCTACCCTCACTGTGAAAATGGCAACACTTCACAGAGGCTCAGCCTATCCTCCCAGATGTGCGACCTGAACACTGACTAGCCAGTGCGAGGAACACTGTTCCCCCCCACAGCACCTGAGGAAAATGCCACCGAACAAGGAGAGAAGGGGACCAATGACACCTGACCCAGAGTTACAGCGACCTTGGGCCGAACAAGGCTATCACCACCTTAGCCACCTTATGGGTCTCAACCAGAGGGTAAAACAACTTCACTTCACTGGTCACCAAACAAAATCCCGCAAGGAGCGGACACATTCTCAATGCCCCACAGATCGGCTAGAGATTGAGACACTGTTGCCATTGCGACAGCCCAGGTACAAAACACCACTCATCCTATGTACCCCATGGTATGTCCTACAGCAGTCCACCACAACATCCTCCCCCCACAACCTTCACACAGGTGCCAAATGGAGGCTGCATGTGGACAGCTGGACACACCTAGTTACAGGAGCTGCTAACACTAGCAAAGGACCTCCTTGAACAAACTCAAGTGAGAAATATTGAAAGGGACAAACTGCTGACTCCTTGCACAATGCAACACAGCATCAGACTCCTCCAAGGGAGGAGCATCCTGCAAAGCAGTCGACACCCCAGGAGCAGCCAGACAATGCTGGACCGAGCAACAGCTCACATGCCCAGCAACAAAACTCCTACCAACACAAATCAGGAAAACTCAAGTCAGTGACGCTACAAGACAGAAGTGACACTGTTAACATCAGATTTGTGGTGAAGTTCGAGCAGAACAGAGGGCTAACAAACACCTGCTGCCCTCCTACCACCTTCACTAGCGCAGCCTGAACTTTCTTCACACTACAAATCTCCCTAAAAATTCCCTGCGACCCCAGGAACCGCCTGCCCTCTCACAAGTGAGAGTCCAACCAGCTATTCCAAACCGCAGGCACTACAGACAGCCTACTAGATAACAGCACCTGAACCAACCACCTGACCGAGACCAACATCAGGATGACAGGTGACACGGCCCGACAACTGCTGCACCTGCTCAAGGACCCGCACCTTGCTACAACTTACATCACCACGATGCCTGACGTTCTCTTCCAGCCATGAATGGCAGGTGCATGTCTGATCGCTCTACCCCTTTAACGTCGATCGCTGTTGTCTATTGGATGGACAACAACGTTCGACGGGGGGGGATATGTAGAGTAGGGACCAATCAGACAATGGCTCATTAGATTTAACCAAATCAGTGGTTTATTCATTTAACAAAGAAGTAGACTTCCCCTCACCCAACCCAACAGTGGGTGACCAAGTCTCAACCAGGACGCTTCTAGCAACCACTGATAAGGTCAGTTCACGACGTGAAACTATGCAGGAGAATCTGCAACTATGCAGGCAGACTGCCTTTCGTCACTCACTTTCCCCCATAGGAAAGACCCAATGCTCATAGAAATGGACTCTTCCCTATTTCATTCACAGACAAACATTTCTGTGAACGAAGACACCTAGCTCATATATCAGTGTGTGTATATTACGACTGTCCATGTCCTTTGTATTCCTTACTTTAAATTTCTTTCTTTATAACCGTTTTATGCTTGTGTCTTGATAGAGTGCTAATGTAACCACATACAGTATATGCCATGTTTGGTCTCTTTTGACTCGTATGTAGATTTTCTGAAAGATGCTGTGTATCAGATCCGGATACCGGTGCAACATATTAACGTTCTAATAATCTTTAGCATTTCTGGTCTGAACCCCTATTGATTTAAATATGCAAACTGACATTTTTCTAAGACAAAGGGCCATAAAACGAAGACCAAGTTTCAAACCTCCCACTGAGAAAGCCAGCATTCTCATTGGCCGGAACTACTTTGGAAGGTGTGACTCTGTCCAGACTTTAAAGGGCTCACACCCCGTCCGGCCCCCTCTCTCTTCTCTTCTCCTCTTCTTCTGAAAGATCTTCAGAGTTATCGTGGAGGTCCTCCACGGAAAGGCCGTGGGGCAAACCCATGGCCCAGCCACATGCGGTTTCCCCCCAACATGAGGCCGGACTCTCTCTTTCTATCCTGGCATCTACACCTCAGCCCCTTGGTAACCATCCGATCAGCCGATCAATGGAACAACGAAGGCTCCATCTCCATTACATCATCAGGACTACCTTTGAGCTGGCATCTGGACCCTTGCGTAAGCACCACACAAAAGGAAACCATTATGCAAGTAACCATTTAACTATTAGATGCAATAAGGAAGCTGTGCCCCTTGTAGGTCAAGGAGATTCAGGTTTTCCTGACGATTTGGTTGTGCTGATGTAAAAGATTGCCAGTCTACTCTCTCTCTCCTCCTCACTCACTCTCTCTCTCCCTCTCTCTTGCTTTGTTTTATGTGTCGTCTGTTTAGTGTTCGTTTATTTGCTAGCTAGTGTTTATTTTCCCCTTTTACGTATTCAATAAACCCACATCTTGTATTCACAAATGAATTTCTTGCTGTGTTCATTGCTCACAGATATCACGTCACTTAAACTGCTTTGATTTCGTTACAAAACTGATCCAGTCCTGTAACTTAGCCAATTACAGTGGGAAAGATTAATTTTCAAGGCTAGGAAGTTGATTTTTCTTAGAGTTAGAATAAAAGCGGCTAATACTCGTTGGACGAGGGCATTAGTTCGGTTTATTTTTGACTCGGCTGTTTCAGAGAAGTGTATAAAGTATGTGTAATTAATAACCATTAATTATACATAGTTTATTGTGCTTAAATTAATAACTTTTGTTACACCCCTTTCATTGCTGTAACCCTTAAAACCACTTTTGCTGTAAATCCATGTGCCTGCTGTGCACCATTTTCGTGATGGCACCAGGATAGCGGTTGCACTGTTGGCTTGTGCCCGTGATCGCTGCTTGCAGCTATATTTATATATATTTTTTTTCAGTTTTAATGTTCGCGCTAATTTTTAAGTGCTTTACAATGGTTGAAAACTCATGAAATTTGGCACAGAGATCAGACCTGCGAAAAATTTATACTTTTAGTAGTGCTTGAGCTTGGGCATGGTCGAGGGGCTCTACAGTGCCACCAAATGCGGGCATGGGCCAGGATGAAGTTTCTCCGATCTGCACGAAACTCGGTATGGTCATGACGGGCTAAGATCACTTGGTTTTATCTGACTCCGCCCAACAGGAAGTCAGCCATCTTGGATTGAATTAGCAGTTTTTTAATTTTCACACGCCATTTTGAGGGACTTTCCATGTTTAAAATTACACAAAAGTCAACAGAAAATTTTGTCTTACGGTATATTTTGATTTAGTAGTGCAAATTTGTAGAGACATGTTTCATCAGCTCCATAGCGCCACCTAGTGTGAAAATGCATGTTTCATACCTTCGGAATACACGAAAACTCACGAAAATTGGCACACTGGTAGAAGCTTAGCCACAATATTTAATTCTGTGGTCATTTGTTTTGGGTGTGGCCAGTGGACTCTGTAGCGCCCCCTAAAATGTTCACATTTTATTTATTGCTGTGGTTGCCACAGACTTTGTCTGATCCTCACAAAAGTTCATAGGGGCATCGCCATCGTCATGACAAACAAATTTCCAATTCAACTTTTTAGCTCCACCCAACAGGAAGTCGGCCATTTTGGATTGTTTGAAAATGGCATGCTGTCATTTTCGAAATACTCCTCCTAAGGGATTCATGGAAATGGCACCAAAATTCAGTACAATCATGTCAAGACATAGGAGATGTTAAATTGTGGAGCTTTTTTTGATAGCTCAAACAGTGTTGCCACGGCAATGCATCAAACATAATAGTGAAAAAACATGCCGAAAACAATAGGGCTTTAGCACATCGGTGCAAGCCGTTCCACTTTAAATGCATAAATTGGTCAATGTTTGCTGTGTTTCTAAAGCTACCGGTCGGTGGTGAGTCCGTGCGAGGGCCCACTTATCACTGCTTGCAGCTTTAATTATTATTATTATTACTTTTTTTTTCAGTTTTAATGTTCGCGCTCATTTTTAAGTGCTTTAAAATGGTTGACAACTCATGAAATTTGGCACAGAGATCAGACCTGCAAAAAATGTAAATGTTTAGTAGTGCTTGAGCTTGGGCGTGGTCGAGGGGCTCTACAGCGCCACCAAATGCGGGCATGGGCCAGGATGAAGTTTCTCCGATCTGCACGAAACTCAGTATGGTCATTGGTGACGTCATGACGGGCTAAGATCACTTGGTTTTATCTGACTCCGCCCAACAGGAAGTCAGCCATCTTGGATTGAATTTGCAGTTTTTTAATTTTCACACGCCATTTTGAGGGACTTTCCATGTTTAAAATTACATGAAAGTCAACTGAAAATTTTGTCTTACGGTGTATTTTGATTTAGTAGTGCAAATTTGTAGAGACGTGTTTCATCAGCTCCATAGCGCCAGCTAGTATGTAAATGCATGTTTCATACCTTTGGAATACACAAAAACTCACAAAAATTTGCACACTGATAGAAGCTTAGCCCCAATATTTAATTCTGTGGTCATTTGTTTTGGGTGTGGCCAGTGGACTCTGTAGCGCCCCCTACAATTTTCAAATTTTATTTATTGCTGTGGTTGCCACAGACTTTGTCTGATCCTCACAAAAATTCCTAGGGACATCGCCATCGTCATGACAAACAAATTTCCAATTCAACTTTTTAGCTCCACCCAACAGGAAGTCGGCCATTTTGGATTGTTTGAAAATGGCATGCTGTCGTTTTCGAAATACTCCTCCTAGGGGATTCATGTAAATGGCACCAAAATTCGGTACAATCATGTCAAGACATAGGAGATGTTAAATTGCGGAGCTTTTTTTGATAGCTCAAACAGTGTTGCCACGGCGATGCGTCAAATAAGCATCAAAAATATGAAACAGGAACTGGACTCTATCTTCTTAGTGCATCAAGTGATTTACTTCAAATTGGACACACGTTTGGCTTTGTGGGCTGATCGCATTGATGTAGTTAGTGTAGGTCATAGTTGTAGTGCCACCAACTGGTAAAATAAAGTAAGACGTTAAATGTAGGCTGGGGCCAGCATGAAGTTTCTCCGATCTGCACGAAACTTGGTGTGGTCATTAGTGACATCATGACGGGCTAAGATCACTTGGTTTTATCTGACTAAGCCCAACAGGAAGTCAGCCATCTTGGATTGAATTTGCAGTTTTTTTAATTTTCACACGCCATTTTGAGGGACTTTCCATGTTTAAAATTACACAAAAGTCAACTGAAAATTTTGTCTTATGGTATATTTTGATTTAGTAGTGCAAATTTGTACAGACGTGCTTCATCAGCTCCATAGCGCCACCTAGTATGAAAATGCATGTTTCATACCTTTGGAATACACGAAAACTCACAAAAATTGGCACACTGATAGAAGCTTAGCCACAATATTTAATTCTGTGGTCATTTGTTTTGGGTGTGGCCAGTGGACTCTGTAGCGCCCCCTACAATTTTCAAATTTTATTTATTGCTGTGGTTGCCACAGACTTTGTCTGATCCTCACAAAAATTCCTAGGGACATCGCCATCGTCATGACAAACAAATTTCCAATTCAACTTTTTAGCTCCACCCAACAGGAAGTCGGCCATTTTGGATTGTTTGAAAATGGGATGCTGTCGTTTTCGAAATACTCCTCCTAGGGGATTCATGTAAATGGCACCAAAATTCGGTACAATCATGTCAAGACATAGGAGATGTTAAATTGCGGAGCTTTTTTTGATAGCTCAAACAGTGTTGCCACGGCGATGCGTCAAATAAGCATCAAAAATATGAAACAGGAACTGGACTCTATCTTCTTAGTGCATCAAGTGATTTACTTCAAATTGGACACACGTTTGGCTTTGTGGGCTGATCGCATTGATGTAGTTAGTGTAGGTCATAGTTGTAGTGCCACCAACTGGTAAAATAAAGTAAGACGTTAAATGTAGGCTGGGGCCAGCATGAAGTTTCTCCGATCTGCACGAAACTTGGTGTGGTCATTAGTGACATCATGACGGGTTAAGATCACTTGGTTTTATCTGACTAAGCCCAACAGGAAGTCAGCCATCTTGGATTGAATTTGCAGTTTTTTTAATTTTCACACGCCATTTTGAGGGACTTTCCATGTTTAAAATTACACAAAAGTCAACTGAAAATTTTGTCTTATGGTATATTTTGATTTAGTAGTGCAAATTTGTACAGACGTGCTTCATCAGCTCCATAGCGCCACCTAGTAATGCATGTTTCATACCTTTGGAATACACGAAAACTCACAAAAATTGGCACACTGATAGAAGCTTAGCCACAATATTTAATTCTGTGGTCATTTGTTTTGGGTGTGGCCAGTGGACTCTGTAGCGCCCCCTACAATTTTCAAATTTTATTTATTGCTGTGGTTGCCACAGACTGTCTGATCCTCACGAAAGTTCACAGGGGCATTGCCATCATCATGGCAAACAAATTTCCAATTCAACTTTTTAGCTCCACCCAACAGGAAGTCGGCCATTTTGGATTGTTTGAAAATGGCATGCTGTCATTTTCGAAATACTCCTCCTAGGCGATTCATGTAAATAGCACCAAAATTCGGTACAATCATGTCAAGGCATAGGAGATGTTAAATTGCGGAGTATTTTTTGATAGCTCAAACAGTGTTGCCAAGGCAATGTGTCAAACATAATAGTGAAAAAACATGCCGAAAACAATAGGGCTTTAGCACATCGGTGCAAGCCGTTCCACTTTAAATGCATAAATTGGTCAACGTTTGCTGTGTTTCTAAAGCTACCGGTCGGCGGTGAGCCCAAGTGCGAGGGCCCGCTTATCGCTGCTTGCAGCTTTAATTAGGGCCCGAGCACCGCGGTGCGAGGACCCTCTTGGAATTGCGCCGTTTCTTATTCTTCTTCTTCGTCTTCTCCAAAATGAATCGCATTTTAGAGGGTCTAAACATGCTCGAAAACTCATGAAACTTTGCACACGCGTCAGGACTGACGAAAATTTACATCTGATATGGGTTTCAGAAGTGGGTGTAGCAAAATGGCTCTGTAGCGCCACCTAGAAAACTTTAACGGAGTGTGCCTCGAGCTACGTTTCACGTACGTGTACGAAACTCGGTACATACATGTATCACACCAATCCCTACAAAAAAGTCTCCTGGCACAACATCCCAAACCCAACAGGAAGTCTGTTATTTGTAATTTCCTGTACGATTTTTCTGCAGTTTTTGACGTTTTCAGACCTCGTATTTTAACGAACTCCTCCTACAGTTTTTATCGGATCATCTTCAAATGATGCCGTTTCTAAAGCCACCGGTCGGCGGTGAGCCCAGGTGCGAGGGCCCGTTCATCGCTGCTTGCAGCTTTAATTATAGGAGTTTCCCTTTCAGAGGCAAAATTTATGGGAGGAGAGTATTTAAATGAATCAGGCAACACATTTTACACATTTTACGTTCGTGCTCGTCAATTTACTTGCATATGCGCCATTATTTAACACCCAAAAAAGCATGTCTTAATCTATTTTGTGCTTGAAATGGCTTCAATTATTGCTAGGAGGAAACACAGAAACAAGAGAGTGTGTGGTAGAAGAGGGAGGATTTTTTGCCAAGCTATGTTACTTTTAATTTGCTTCAGGAAATAAAAGACAACTTGGAACCCTCAATTAGAAGTCACACAATACCAATATTTCTTTATTCTTTATTTGCAACTATGCTAATTTGTGCAGTGCGTGGTATATTGCGTTAGTCGATATGTAAACGAGATGTTGCGTCTGTGTTATTTAATTTGCGCATTGTTAGTAAATCACCTGCAGAAATTGCCCCTCCCATCTGCGCTGTTTTGTAATTGCGCTCGTGCTAATTTGCATGTTGCCTGTTTACTAAAACTGGTCCTATATTTAAAAAAAAATAAATAAATAATAATTGTTGGTCGAAAATTGGATTGACTGTTTTGAATTTTAAGACCTCTAATATGATATTTAAAATTAAATGTCTCAAAAACTATTTAAAAATAAGAAGAGAAGGTTACACATTATTTTAAGGTGTCCTTGTTACAGATTGATTATACATTTAAGTACTAAACAATATTAATTAACTACATGTACTTACTATATGGTTAGGGTTAGGATTAGAGTTTGGCTTAGGGTTACTTACATGTAATTATGCATAATTAATTGTTGTTATAATAGTAAGTACATGTAGTGTGTAACAAGGATACCTTAAAATATATATTAACGAATTTTATATTTGAACAAAAAAAAAATAAAATAGGTAGTATAGAATTATTAAAATGTGATTTTGATATTAATAAAATACCCATTAAACTTTTAAATTTCCATAAACTTCCATAAGCTTTAGTTGCAGGGAATTATTTGGGTAAAACATGTAAGATATTAGCTCAAATTATTATTATTATTATTATTATTATTAGGGAATCAAATGGGAATCATAGGCTATCTAACGATTCGATTCAGCTTGATTAAATTAACTTGGTTCAGAATCAATAATTTGCACCCATTAACTGTTCGTCCAGCGAAATGGTTAAATTAGTACATCTTACCAATTCTGAGGTTTATAGCACTTCTTGGGCCCGACAGTGCTACAAACAGTTATTTTGTTAACTCTTAAGAGCAAGGTAACAAGGATCTTGGCATATTTGACCTTAAAATACACAACACAAGACAATGCTTCTTTACAAATGAAACACGAATTTATTCGAATTACTCTAAGACACACAACCTAAACTACTAACACATAAACATACACACGCACACACACATTCATACTGTTCTAGAGGGTTATGGGGTCAACAGAGCTTAAACGGAATCCCAAAGCAACATTACTAGCAATTGCTACTATAGTTCTTAGATTGCACCCTGGTAGAACCACAAAAGCAGAGATTCGTCTTTTAGCTGCTAATAAGGATTTTATGCACCAATTCAGCGAGCAAAGAAGATTTTGTTTACTTGCGTCCTGTTTGAACAGCCGGGGTTTTCCTCCGTGACTTTGCCGGGGGTCCTGATTGGTGCTCGTAGATGATGTCTTTGGGAAACACGTCAGTGATGAGTGAGCTGCTTGGCCGGATGGCTCCGATTGGTTCCCGGGTTACGCAATGTAATGCGCGGGGAGTTTCTTCTGCAGTCAGAGTTGCCAGACGCAAAGTCTTTGAAGAATTCGGCCGGTTAGCGGAGCTGAGTCTTTCTTGTAGGGTTCTGGATGGCACAATCGCGTGATGGTCAGTGCGATGGAATGGCGGCACGCGGCGAAAGGCGCACAGCGAAAGGCAAGCGAAAGGCAAGGCATTGTTAGAAACATAGGGTTTTAAACCAGCCATCTTGGTCCGTCCCCATTCAGGTTTGCTCCAATCAGATCGGGTTGTGGGGCGGAGCCATGCTTCAGGTGGTTCCTCCTTGCATAAATTAACCTGTGTCTCACACATGGTATATCTGTGAGTTTTGTCAATAACTTCAATAAACTTTTGTGATGCGAATATTGTAACCAATAGTAACTTATCATTCATCTAAACATATTGGAAATAAAACAAGCTTCTGGTCAACACCAAACATCAGATATCTTGCATACAGTCAAATACATTGTAGCCTTATCTACTAAGGGAAATATAATGCAAACACATAAAAGGGGAATATATTCACTCATACACATACACTCGATTACACAAAACACACCACACATATCGGAAGGTAAAGAACATACTATTCATCGGTACTGTTACTCTAATTGTGGTAGAAATAGTCCGTTTTAAGAGTTTGTGTATTCTGAATAGCCGTCCACGGTTTAGTAGAATGCAGAAAGGAGGGGGTCTGGGTGACCAGAGTGTCCGGAGGTCATGCTGTGAAGCCCCTTTGAACCTTACCGGCTGGTTCCTATCATTATAAACCTTTCATTGTATATTTGATTGTCAATTCACGTGTACCTGGTAAGAGATACACTGCATGCTCTGGTTGCCTGAATGAGCCTAGATGAAAGGGGAGTTCTTGTCTTCCATCGATTGAATTAGGGTTTTAGCTATTTAAATTCCCTAAGAGATAGTGACCAGGAAAAGGGGGAGCTGGTCTGGCCCATTTTACAATAGGCACATGGCCGGGGAGATGACTCTTTTAGATTTGACTGGAATGTGGTGATCTCTGCAGTTTGATGATCTGTTCGACCGAGGTCCCACATATCCCCCTTTTGCATGGCGATGTTCCAGGTGTGAACATCCGGCAGGCACTGGAATAAGAGGCAGAGAGAGAACAGACACAAACAAGGCACAAACAACATCTCCATCACAAGCTGAATTCTGGTGCAGGGCTTTAGCTATTTTGGGCTGGTAGCGTTAGAGATGCGTGGGACGACGTAGGAGTGTATTGGTGAGGATTGTCACGAATTGGATGTTTTGATCAATCTAATCATCAGTCATAATCTCAAACGGTTTGATGAGTTCTCGGGTTCAGGTTCTCAGTTAGCTTTGTTAAGTCAAAAATGCATGGAATCTTACCCGAGGCCGGGCTATCGATTGAGGAGCCTACTCCTTGAAGCGTATGGGCCATGAGGGAGGTTAAGATTTGCATTCAAACTAAAACGTTTTGTACGACTGCAGATTGTTTGTTTATGAATTTGATAATTTGGTTTGGACCGGTGATGTGAGCGCTAACGAACTGTGATAGTGCCATTAAGTGACTTCCCCAAGGTTTGTAAGGCATGGCTCTGGTTTAAGAGCTGATGTTAAACAGAGTACTACAGCCACAGCAGCCCCAGCAGGGTGCCCAAGAATCGCTTGGAACACTGGTTGTACCCGCTTAATTCAGCCTGGGTTACAGTAATTTCCTTAAATTGGTGCAGCATGTGTTTCACATCTGCTTACATGTGGGCTTAAGGCTTCCCAAGTCCGACAGGTGCCTACCCAAGTGGTTTGGGGGGGCTGAGAGGGGTGTAGTGTACTCTGAAAACATCGCAAGTCAGGCTCACACCTTTTGGGTGTCGGCTTTTATGGTTGGTCCTGGTGACACAACTTCTGGCTAGGCATAATCACAATTACGCAGGGACATAGCAGGGTATGTCTGAACATCCTCCTGGTAACAGACAGGGAATAAATGGAAAGTTAAGTCGCAGGGATCATGATTTGTTCATCACTAACCAGGACTTCTAGCAATAAATCACAACAGCTTGGTGTACGGGGTCAATCCCATTTTCAAAACCCTGGAATGAGAAGTAAAAATGAGAAAGAGAAGAGAAGAGGAGAAAAAAAAAAAAAACACAAAAAGAATTGGAAGGCTAGAGGGGAAGGAAAGACATAGAGAGACAGAACAGAAAACACAAACGGACACGAGGGCACTGTCTGGTTAGACAGCAAGGGTGTGTCTCCCATGTGAGAGACAGCTCCTCTCTGCTGGACGTAGGTTGTCCTAGCAGTGCGGCGGAGGAGGGTGTGTAAGTGATATGTGTTGTGTTTGGGAAGGTAGCTGTGTTTCCCTAAATAGACAAAAACTGGGTTAGTGGTGTGTCTGGACTGGTCGGTCTGTGTCAGTGGGTATGGTCTCCCCCTTTTTCTGTTGCTTGGGGCTTGCAGCATGTCGGGCATCTTTCACGTATTTGTCACGTCTTGTTGCATGCCAGGCCTGTTTGTGTTTGTTGTAGGTGGCCTTGGCATCATGGTGCTCAGCGCATGGTGCATTGTTGGCGTGCATCATCAGTCCCCCTTTTGGCTTTGAGGGCCTACAAGCCGTGGCGCAGTCAGGGGCTCAGAGACATATTTGAGGACGCCGTCTTGTAGATGCAACAGGTGCTTGATGGGTTGGGGGGGTGGATGGATGAGAGTGATGTTTGAAAGTGTTATGATTGAGTCCTTGGAGTTGAATTTGCAGGGATGGGTGTTGTGCGGTTATACAACAAAGTTCCATCAGCGGCAGGTTATAGTGGTAAATGATGGGTTGGGTGAGTGGGTGGGAGAAAAATGAGCAAGACTCTTCATGAAGAAGTGTACCTGCCGTGGTATCTGTGGTTTGTGAGGATTTGTTCCTCTGGGATGTACAGTGTGTTGCTGGAACAGTTTTGGCAGGCCCTGAAGTTATGGAGGTTACAGAGTTCTGAGAATAAAGTGAAATAGTCTTGTTGTCTGTGGTTTGTTGAAACAGGTGGTTATGGCCTTCTTGTCCTGCTATTAGTCAGGCCAAACTTTGAAGCATCCATTGGCTTCCCACACGCCCTTATCTGACGAGCTTTGCTGGTTCCATGGTTCCCATGGGTTCTCGTGGGGCCTTGGATAGTCACAGGATTCCTCCCGGTAGCGTTCAGGTGTGTGTTGACGCTCCTGTGTTCTATCCCAGCGGTTGCTCTGCTGTTGAGGTTGGGTACTGCTATAGGAGTCTCGTTCTCTGTTAGATGAGGATGATCTCCATTCGTTAGGTGGCAGTGTGACGCTGTCGTGGTGTTGGGCATCCTCTAGAGCCATTACTTGACTGTGAATGGAAAAGTCAAGCACTGCCGTGGGTTTAACGCCCTTTTCTGATGCCATCTTTTGTTTGGTGTAGGCTTTGTGCGCCAGTTCTCGCAGCTGCTGAGATGTCATTGTCTGTGGGCATGCGAGAACACCAAGATGGTGGCTTACCCCAGGATGAAGGTTTCTCAGGAAGAGAACTTTGAAATTCAGGTCTTGTTCCATGTCAGGTTCGTTGCGAGCTCCGAAGTATGCTCGTCTGAGTCGGTTGTAGTAGGCTTGGGGGATCTCATTGTGACCCTGTTTGGTTTCGAGGGCAGCCACTAGTCCGTGTTCTGAGTCTGCGAATTCTTCAATGAGGGCTTGTCGGAGCAGGTGGTAATTAGTCTTTGTGTGGACAGGCTGTCTGTCCATGAAGCTCCGCACCTCAGGGCTTGATGTTGTTCGCAGTAAATAGAGTCTCTCTTTGTCAGTGACGCTGGGTCTCATTTCCAGGTGACAATCAACATCTTGCAAATAGGCTTGGATGTCTTGCCCATCTGGCATGCTTGGAATGAATTGGTTAATGTTTCTGGCTAGCTTGGCGAGGTCTCTGAAGTCAATGCCACATGATGGTCTATGGCTGGCTTGTGAGATTTCTCTTGGCTTGATAGTGAGGTAGGTTTCTTCGGAGAGAGCTGGTGAAGGTTTCAGCTTTGCTCCCTTCCTCTTTTGCTCACGTGCCCATTCAGGAACAGGGGATCCGATCCTGCTTGGCAGGGGTGAGGTTAGGTCACGTCGCGTTCTAGTTGTTTCAGGACGCAGTTCATAAGCATGTTTGAGTTCATCTTTGACGTTGTCAGACTCTTCTGTGATGTGGTCTAACTGTTGCGTTAGATGGTCAATCTCAGTTCTTGCCTCGTTTAGGTGAGTTTCAAGGGCTTTAATTCTGCTGGTCTTGTCCCTGAAGTCCGTCTTTGCCTTTTCCAGTAGCTGTTCAGCATACTGTAGCTTGCTCGCAAGCTCGGCGTAAGCTGATTGGGCTTGTTCCCTTTCTTGGGTGGTTGTTGTCAGAGCCTCTTGTAGTCTGGCGATCTCCTTCTTGGCACTTGCGTCTGTCTCATCAGATCCTTCATGTCGCTCTTGCACTTCCATTTCTAGCTGCTTGATGCGTAGTTGTGCACGTGTCAGCTCCTTCTGGAGATTGGCAGCATGTCTGTCGCTCAGCTTGAGAGTGGCGATGAGGGTGTGGCTCAAGGAACTGGAGATCTTGGCTAGTTCTTTGTGGCTGTAGCTTTGGCATGGGTCATGTTTCATAATGCTTGTTAGGCTGTCACCCAGCTGATCTTGTGTCTGATGTCTTAGGGTTTCGGCGGCCTTAGGCAGGAGGCTGTCTGTCATGGCGCTCAGCCAGGCCTCCAAGTCCTCCCAGTGGCCGACGGGGTCTGTTGTGCGAGACATTTCGACGCAGTGAGGGAGACTTAGACCACTGACTGACACAGACCTGGAGAAGGAAGCACAAACAAAACAAACAAAGCGAAAACAGAGGTGTGAATGTGCGGTGTCAGGTGTGGGTGATTTTGGGTGTGTAGTGGGTTTCAGCGTGGTCCTCTGGTGGGCGTGCTTCTTAATCGTGGGTGCTGTGAGGGATGTTAGTGGGCACGCACGAGGGGCACAGCTAGAGAACAGAGGGAGAGAAGAAGACAACACACAGAGAGAGGAACAGAGTGGTCGTCGGCTGCTTCCCCTTTTCCTGCAGGGGAAATGAAGAAAAAGAAGAGAAAAACTATATATACGTATTATGGGAAGACAGTTACTGCTAACTGTGAGATGAGAGCGACTGGAGAGAGAAAGAGAAAGAGAGATACTCTTTTCTGGGAGCAGACTGAGTATAGTTTAAAATTCTTTCCCCCTTTTTTGTGGGGTCTCACACCAGGACTGTGATTGTTATTATAATCTCCTCCAGGGTGAAGGAGCGAACAATAACAATGACAGTATTGGCTTCTTAGTTGGTAGGATTGGCACCGTACACCATCTGAAGCGTTCCTAGCGGCGGGTTCACGCCTGGTACCTATCGGTCCTCTTTTGACCTGTTTTCGTCTTGGGCTGCGGGGTCGCGATGGAAAGGGAAGTGAGAGTTAGGCAAGAGTTTAAATTATGTTTTCAAGTTAAACGAACATTGAGTTAAGTGTCTTTTAAAATTCTCTGCTTTTATGATTCTCACAGGTAGATCGCAGAACAGTAGCCGAAGTCAAATCAAAGGACAGCTAGGAGTGAGAGAGAGAGAGAGAGAGAGAAGGAGGGAAAGAAAGCAAAAGTAAAGGAGGAATAAGAATGTTTAATTCCCAAGTGAAATTGTGATTTCGAGTCAGTAATTATTGTTAATGATCAAAATTGCCTTCAGTACTTTCATTAAAGTTTTGGCAATGCAGTTGTGATTACATTAATCAATAAGTATCACTGATGTATGGGAGGAGAAGTTGTAATTGTGAGTGAAATTGAAATTTCAAATTTGATTGTTAATGATCATAAATCATAATGTCTCATTAAAAGTTTTTCAAAGTAGTTATAATTCTATTAATCGATTAGTATCATTGAATGAAACTGAAACTTCGAAAGGGTAATGATAGTTAATGATCAAAAGTTATGATGTCTCATTAGAGTTTGATCAAAGCAGTTGTAATTAAATTACTCAGTAAGCATCATTACAATGTGGGACGGAAACATAGTTCTGGAATTAAGTGAAAGTTTCAACCCAGTGATGATATTAACTGAGTAATAATTACCGATGTCTTCCGAATTGATCAAATCAACTAGAATTCAACTTAATCAACAAGTATCATTACCATAGGGAAAAAGCCATTGTAAAGGAAATCAGATTTCAAATCAGCAATGCGGGTTATTGATTAAAATTTATAATGCTTCGTAAGATTTGTTTTCTTTCTCAAGCAGTTATAAATGGATTAATCAATGAGCTTTGCTGAAGTCTGTGCGAGGAAACATGCTTAATTACGATTAAAGTTTCAAATCAGGAACAATATTCAGTGATTAATCTTTTAATGTTGTCATTAAATCTTGTAAGGTTACAAGGAGATTAATCAATTAATATCGTCGAAGTAGGGCAATGAGACAATTGTGATTATGGTTAAAAACAGCTGATTAACAAACTGCAGAGGGATGGTGAACCTCAAACAATATTTAAAGTTAATTTTGCAATTAAACTTTAAATATTATTGAAATTGAATAATGAAAGTTAACTTTTGCAATCAGGGTTTAAAATCATAATCAAAATTCCTTTCAAATGGGAGGAGGAAAGAGATAGAAATAGTAATAGAGAGAAATGTAGTATGGAAACCCGTTAAAGTTGAAGATGCAAATGATTGAATCACCCAAACACTATCACACACACTGTTATCACCCAAAGAACTAAGAAATTGTTACAAGTTAGCCACTCAATGCTAACAGCTTCGCATCGGCTCCGATGCGAATGCGTTAGCCTCTGGTAGCCTAACTGTAGCACGGTCTGTTTACAAATACGGCGCGGCGGACTGCGCCTGCGCACGAAAATTTTACTCCGGAAAGGAGGTCTTAGGGTTTCCGGGTCGCGGCCGTTCCTATGGCAGCGTAAACAACAATAAACTAGCACGTGAACTACACGCAGTGTGAACACATTGCGGGAAACGACGGCGCGTTTCAATACAGCACAGCAAATAGACACTATTTGAATTCTTATAGCGCTGAACAGTCTCAACTCGTCAGAGTGAGAACTTTTATCTACAGATTTACTGCAGTCAATAACGTTATTGAATTACACAACTTTGTTTGATCAAGATTCACAATTCTCCCAAAAACAACGCTTGGACACTTTTGAGTGTAGCGTTCTAAGTTCACCAGTTTCAAGTGAATAGTTGGTAAGAGAGCATTAGGTAGCGAGCCTATTATCTGTAACCGGGAGAAATCCTAGTTATTTCGTCATTGGAACACGCAATGCAAAATTAATTCTAGGATAAAGGCCTTATAAGAGAACCATCAGGAACACGCTGATTTTCTCCGTGTGCGCTTTTAAGCGACTTAATGTCTCTGGCAGACAATCTTTAAACGTTTACTGCAGTTAAAAAAAAAAATCTTCGCAAGAAGAATCGAGTTACTCTTTCATTCATTCAACACACTGGCAGCCACAATAAAGTATACAGTAACACAATAAACTGTTTCTCTGTCTTTGATCAATTTCTTCCGGATAAAATTGAACAAATACCACAAAAATGTCTTGGTGTTATGAATTTTTAAGTCAAATTATGCCCGCATTCTCCACCATAAAATATGTAAGATATTAGCTCAAATTATTATTATTATTATTATTATTATTAGGGAATCAAATGGGAATCATAGGCTATCTAACGATTCGATTCAGCTTGATTAAATTAACTTGGTTCAGAATCAATAATTTGCACCCATTAACTGTTCGTCCAGCGAAATGGTTAAATTAGTACATCTTACCAATTCTGAGGTTTATAGCACTTCTTGGGCCCGACAGTGCTACAAACAGTTATTTTGTTAACTCTTAAGAGCAAGGTAACAAGGATCTTGGCATATTTGACCTTAAAATACACAACACAAGACAATGCTTCTTTACAAATGAAACACGAATTTATTCGAATTACTCTAAGACACACAACCTAAACTACTAACACATAAACATACACACGCACACACACATTCATACTGTTCTAGAGGGTTATGGGGTCAACAGAGCTTAAACGGAATCCCAAAGCAACATTACTAGCAATTGCTACTATAGTTCTTAGATTGCACCCTGGTAGAACCACAAAAGCAGAGATTCGTCTTTTAGCTGCTAATAAGGATTTTATGCACCAATTCAGCGAGCAAAGAAGATTTTGTTTACTTGCGTCCTGTTTGAACAGCCGGGGTTTTCCTCCGTGACTTTGCCGGGGGTCCTGATTGGTGCTCGTAGATGATGTCTTTGGGAAACACGTCAGTGATGAGTGAGCTGCTTGGCCGGATGGCTCCGATTGGTTCCCGGGTTACGCAATGTAATGCGCGGGGAGTTTCTTCTGCAGTCAGAGTTGCCAGACGCAAAGTCTTTGAAGAATTCGGCCGGTTAGCGGAGCTGAGTCTTTCTTGTAGGGTTCTGGATGGCACAATCGCGTGATGGTCAGTGCGATGGAATGGCGGCACGCGGCGAAAGGCGCACAGCGAAAGGCAAGCGAAAGGCAAGGCATTGTTAGAAACATAGGGTTTTAAACCAGCCATCTTGGTCCGTCCCCATTCAGGTTTGCTCCAATCAGATCGGGTTGTGGGGCGGAGCCATGCTTCAGGTGGTTCCTCCTTGCATAAATTAACCTGTGTCTCACACATGGTATATCTGTGAGTTTTGTCAATAACTTCAATAAACTTTTGTGATGCGAATATTGTAACCAATAGTAACTTATCATTCATCTAAACATATTGGAAATAAAACAAGCTTCTGGTCAACACCAAACATCAGATATCTTGCATACAGTCAAATACATTGTAGCCTTATCTACTAAGGGAAATATAATGCAAACACATAAAAGGGGAATATATTCACTCATACACATACACTCGATTACACAAAACACACCACACATATCGGAAGGTAAAGAACATACTATTCATCGGTACTGTTACTCTAATTGTGGTAGAAATAGTCCGTTTTAAGAGTTTGTGTATTCTGAATAGCCGTCCACGGTTTAGTAGAATGCAGAAAGGAGGGGGTCTGGGTGACCAGAGTGTCCGGAGGTCATGCTGTGAAGCCCCTTTGAACCTTACCGGCTGGTTCCTATCATTATAAACCTTTCATTGTATATTTGATTGTCAATTCACGTGTACCTGGTAAGAGATACACTGCATGCTCTGGTTGCCTGAATGAGCCTAGATGAAAGGGGAGTTCTTGTCTTCCATCGATTGAATTAGGGTTTTAGCTATTTAAATTCCCTAAGAGATAGTGACCAGGAAAAGGGGGAGCTGGTCTGGCCCATTTTACAATAGGCACATGGCCGGGGAGATGACTCTTTTAGATTTGACTGGAATGTGGTGATCTCTGCAGTTTGATGATCTGTTCGACCGAGGTCCCACAAACAGTTGATCACACTCAAAAAATTGAATCAAGGCCTAGTTTAAAATTAGTTTGAAGTATTATAAGTAATAGTTTATTAAAATCAATGTATTATAATGTTAATCAATAGTAGCAGAAGTTGTATTTACAGTACAGTAACAATTTAGTAGTTACAGTAAAAAGCCTAAAAATAATATTTTTGTTTGTCTAATATTTTGCAATAACTATTATTGTAGACATAGATATTTTGTAGACATGTGGAAGTGGCCTTTTAAAATGTGACATTTGATTATCTACATGTACTGCAGGTTACCTTAAGGTAAGTTTCCTTAAATCTGATAATCATTGAAATGAAAACATAATAAAATGCAACATAACATGTAAAATTAAATATGGATAAAATAAGAAACACTACATACATGCCAGTGTCTGTTTGAAGAAAAAAAAAGAAGAAAAAAAACATCATTCCTAAAAATATCTTTTGTGTTCAATAGAATAAAGTCGTCGTTTTAAACAACATGAGTGTGAATAAAAGTTTATTTTTAGTTTGCAGAATCTTAATTTTATTTAGTTGATCTTACTTTTATTTCACCCAATTTATTGTAATAATCAATAATAGTAGTTGTATTTACAATACAGTAAACATTTTGTAGTTACAGTAAAAACAAGCCTAAAAATAATATATTTTTGTTTGTGTAATATTTTGCAACAACTGATATTACGTCTTTTGTCTACACAGACATGTGGAAGTGGCCTTGTAAAGTGTGTGACATTTCATTATCTACATGTATTGCAGGTATCCTTGTCTATACAGAATGCCCTCAAAGGTTGAATGTAGTTACAGTAAAACAAGTGTAAATTATTTTTAACTAACTGATATTTTTCTTTTGTTTTTGTTTACAGATATGTAAATGTGGCCTTGTAAAGTGTGGGACACTTCATTATCTTCCCGGTATGAGTTGCTAAAACATTTTAGGCTGAAACTTTTTCACTATGGTCACAACTGCAGGTATCCCTGTCCATAAGCAGATTGCCCATGCACATTCAAAAGGTGGAATAACCCCCTTCTAATGATCAGGTTAGACTCATTTAGTAATTTCCATGAGCACAGATCTTAAAAGCGATAGTTCATCCAACAAATGAAAATTCTGTGATCCTTTACACACCCTTATGTTTTAAATTTGTAGGAGTTTCTTTATTCTGTTGAACACAAAGGAAGATATTTGGATAAATGACGGTAACCACACGGTTGCTGGTAGCCACTGACTTCCATAGTATTTGTTTTTCCTACTACAGAAGTCAATGGCTACCAGGAACTGTGAGGTTCCTATCATTAACCAAAATATCTTCATTTGTATTCAACAGAATAATGAAACTGCTACAGGTTTAAAACAACACGAGGGTTAGTAAATGATGACAGAATTTTAATTTTTGGGTAAACTATCTATTTAATGCTACAGTATATCATGCTATTCTAGAAAATTATGTGCCTTTAATTTTATGGGTGATACGTTTTTTAGCTCAAATTGTGCAAGTTATACAGAAGGTGTTGAGCTGGATTTAGGTCTGGAAGCAGATCAGTGCTCTTCACACTAGACTGAATCTATAATTTTTTTGGAACATTGCTTGGTGTACAGGGGCATTGTCATGTTGAAATAAAAATGGCCCTTCCTAAAGTTATGCTATAAAATCAGATGTTCACAATTTTCTAGAATAGTATTATTTACTGTAGCATTAAGTTGTGTGCTCATGGAAATTACTAAAGTAGTCAAACCTGGTAATTAGAATATTTTTGGCAATTTAGTGTATTTAGGTTACTTTTTTTCTATTTTTTTTCCATATATAAATGTAAAAAATGCAGAGACGAAGAGTATATGAAGGTTTGCAAAATGTGTCTTTTAAAATGTTTGCCTGGCTTCATACCTCATTCTCTTTGTTTTTCCTCTAGGACTGTTCAATTGATGAGGCCGAGTCTGGGATTGCACAAACAACAATGGGCATCTATGTTATTTGGAGCAAGGGTGCTAATCCCGGAGATGAGCCTGCAGACGTTGGTGTGGTTCTCGAAGGTTTGGCAGTCCTCCAATACCCGCTTTTAGGACTCATTTATGCCCTTAATCTTAATTACCCAAAAGACCTCAAGTGCACATGTGAAGAGTTTCAGAAAATTTTCATGGAACTTGATTCAGCCAAGCTTTCACCAAAACTCCAAGAATTTAAGATTAAGATGCTTCAGTAACACATATACTCCCCAAGTAGGGTTTGACTTTTCCATTTACCTGAGTGAACATTGACACTTGTACATTGCAGGACCACATTTTGTGTGATCTGATCATTGTTTACCTCGGGTTTTGTACAATTTTAAAACACAGATTGTAATTTCTGGTGCTTTTTTTTGCTTTTGATACTATTGCACTCATCTCATATGTTAACTTTTATTGCATATGAGTCTTTTATTGCACATGCAGTGTATCTGGATTTTTGACAATTTTCAAACTTTTAAAAATTTGAAGTTCCTGTTGATTCCTGATGATTATGGATGTTTATGCATGCCCCACATGTAAACATGCTTGCCCTAACAACATGCCCTAACCAATCAAGCAACTTTTTGTGACTCTATTGTTTCAAATAGATTTGTTTGTCATAGATTTGTAAAACTGTCAGTGTGATAAAACAGTGTGTTTTAAACGGTTTTGAAACACAGTTCTTAGGGAAATGTAGTTTTTTTTTTTTTTTTTATTAATAAACCTTTGATACTATGATAATGCAAAACCACTCATACTCTGAGACTTGAAAACTTTTCTTGACTACCACCATTTCATTTCAAATAATGTCACAGATTTGTCAAAATGTTAGTATAAGTAATACTGCTGTCATTGGCTCATATGTAACTTCATTTTTCTGTCTATACAAGTGTCCAAATACATTGATTGTGATTACTGTGTAAAGTGGTGCATTTAAGCCATTTGGTCTAACTGTTGTTTTTTGCATGTTGAGGTTAGATTCCTTACTGGAATAAATAAAACTTGAATATAATTTAAATCCACTTGGTTTATTATTAATATACGTAAATATAATGCATTTTAGTTAAACAGAGTTTATTATCTAAGAATACACAATCCTGATTCTAATGAATTTGAAACACATTTAATTTATTAATATTATTACATAAATCTTATTCTTACTTGTTTCATTTACATATGTCTTACAAATTTGTATCACATAAAGTTTATTACTTAGTTTAGGTAAAAAATATGTAATCAAAATGGATGGAAATTTTATATGCAATCAAAATACATAAACCTTAATTATCAGATACAAATATTTTTATTATTTTTATAATTATTATTTACAATCAGTGGAAGAATGTATTTATTGTGTTAAACTGCAGGGCAATGATTTTATAAGTTCTGAATGCAATAATAATTTAGTGTGTTCCCTTCTTCAATTTAAATGTGCACTTGCTGTTACTAACTGGAATTTTTTGTATAAAAAATATTCTGATTGGAATAAGATTTGGATGACACCTCATAAGTACTGCATCACAAATAGAGTGAAATGTTTAATCAAAAAAAGTCCATTGAGTTTACCTAGTTAAATCACTTGTGGTACAGTGTTTTATGGTGAACATGGAAGACACCTGTGCTTTTTGTAAAGTTTCCTCTGAAAGTATTAATTATTTATATCGAGAATGTCCTATGTTACAAATATTCTAGAAACAACTCAATAATTATATACAACAAAAAGCCATGATTTCTGTTAACTTTGTAGAAGCTGATATGTAAAAATTAGGGCTGGTAAGCGATTCAAATTTTTTATCTAATTAATTACATGATGTGGCAATTAATTAATCTAATTAATCGCGAATGAATCACACATCAGATTGATCAGCTAGGAAATAACTCCCAAAAGATAATTTAAAGTCATTGCTGTGTAAAGCTTCAAACAGACATATAGGTATAATTTATTTCATAATTTTTTTTATTACTATGGAAATATTAAATTATTTCTTTAATGAAATGATACTCTAAATAATAAACTAAAACTGTTAGTAGGTGGTGGTAAATGTCTTAATGATTAAGTCCTCGCTGATTCATTCAGGAGTGAAGTAAATGGTTCTTTATGAATGGTTCATTGAATCATTTAGCTTGTTCGACCTGAAGCGGATCGTCACCATCAGAACGATTAGTGTGTGACATCAAAGTACCGCAGCAGCTATAGAGAGCAGACGGCTCCTTATGCTTTTGAATGACTCTCGCAGTTCTTTGATGTCATACACCGATAGGTCTGTGCAGTGTCACTTCAAATCCAACACGCAAATGCATTCAAAAGGTGTTAAGAAATGAAATGCTGCTGTGTGTTGCTCGGAGACGAACAGGTCTGCTTTGTCTTTATATTTTCTTTGGCAAAATTGTGCAAAACAGACAACATTGTGTCTAAAATAACACAACATTTATCTTCTTACTTACTGAACTGTTGTATAAGATCGGCACCACATTTGCACTTGTGTGATATTGCACTTAGCCTATTGCTCATGTAATATTGCTTAACTATATGACGCAAATATGAGACAAAAACTTAAACAGAGGCATTTTTGCCCCATATCTTGAATTTTAGGGACATTCTAACTACATTCTCTACAGGCTCTATCATGCAGTTGTTGCCCTGCCTCATATTTGTCATCAATCAACCGTATGAAATGTCAGATGACCCACGTAGGTCTGGGGCGGGGCAAGTGTATTAAATGCATTAATAATTTTAACACGTTATTTTTTACCATAATTCATCTAATTAACGCATTAAATTACCAGCCCTAGTAAAAATGTTTTTCATTTGAGGGTGATAAGAGTTTTATATTAATGTTTGATTTTATTATTTTAATTGCCTGTTACTATATTCAAATGGAATGATAAATTACTAAATGTTAAACAATTTACAGTTGTTATTTCAAAACAAAAGGAAATATACCAGTATCGGCATCAGTTATTGGCCAAAATGATTTGAAAAATATTGGTATATCGGATATTGACAAAGATGTAATAACATGCACCCCTACCAAAAACCCATGTCAACAGAACTAAAAGGAAATGTTTTATATTCTGATATCAAAACTGCAAAACTGAAAATAAGGTACTTTTACTTGTAACTAGTGTTTTAACTAGTGTTTCTGCCTAATTTCTCTAATTTCTAAATTCACTCATTGCCCATCGATCTTACAAGTATTTCATATGACTGCAATCTACTGAGAGCCTAGGCAGGCTTCTTGGCAACTCATACAAACCAAATCCAAAATCTTACCAAATCTTGTGACTTTATGTGCAACAACATCAAATTCCCTATTTTTATTTCTACAAGCACCACTACAGTAGCTGTGGTGTATATATATTTGGTAACACTTTAGTATAGGGAACAATTCTCACTATTAACTAGTTACTTATTAGCATGCCTATTATTAACATACTGACTGTTTATTAGTACTTATAAAGTACCCATTCTGCATTACCATATTCTACATCCCTAATCCTACCCAATACCTGAACCTAACAACTACCTTACACACTATTATAAAGCAGCAAATTAGAAGTTTGAGGCAAAAGCAGTAGATAATGGTTTGGTTAATAGCGATAACTGGACCTTATAATAAAGTGTGACTGTGACCATATATTTCAAATAACCTACATTAAAGGCAATAATAACAGAAATATTACACATCCAGGATGACTGCAATTTCATTCTCCCTAATAATAAATATATAAATTACACACTTGCAAAAAGCTTGCAAAATGCTTGTACTAGAAGTTACTGAAGGGCAGCAGCAACAACAGTCAGAAATGTGTCCTGTTGTTTCCCCTTTCTGGTATTCAGGTCAACCACTGCAATTTCAAACCTTTCAAGGATTGCTCTTCATCCAGAACTCATTGTGCAACAGATGACAGCTGGAATCAAGACCACTGAATCAATGCCTAGTAGCAAAACAACTTAAGAAAGTTTTTCCACCCTACTCTAAAAATCCATATTCACTGCCAAAAGGGTCAGAAAATGAACATAAGCCCTATTTGGACGGTGTATTTTTTCTTATGTGGATGTCTATAAAAATAAATTTACATATCACCTCACAGTGGTATGTGCAAGTTCTGTAATCCTGCAAACCTGGAAAACCGCTGCTCACATGGCCAGTCACATGATTGTCTGCAATAAATAAATTAATTAATTATTGACAACACTTTATTTTAAGGTGTCCATAATACAGAGTAATTACCTAGTTAAATACTTAGTAGTAGCTGTTGTACTTACGTGAAACAAAATGTACTTACCATGTAACTAAGTTATGAAACAGTTTGTACTTACAGTTAGTTATGTATGTAGATGTAATAGGCAGCTATTGTTACACATATGTAACAGACCAAGTCTGTTACACAGCTACTTGTACACTTAAGTACAATCTTGATGCACTTTATTTTAAGCAGCTTATGGTTATGCCTAATATTCAGTAATTTTATTGTAATTTGAAAGGTGATACATGTATTTAAGCTGTGTACTAGTGGGTTAAATCAAACTAAGGTGCAGCTGGATAAGGTGTACAGTATAGATACGTAGCTAGTTGTGTAACAGACTTGGTCTGTTACATATGTGCTGCATATTACATGTACATAATTACAAACTGTAAGTACAGGGTGTTCCATAACTTAGTTTTTTTTTTCTTTTTTTTTTATGCAAGTACAACGGCTACTACTAAGTACTTAACTAGGTAATTATTATTAATTATTATGGACACCTTAAAATAAAGTGTGTAGCAAATATACCAATCACCAACACAATTATTTGTTATATTTTAACAAATCTTCTCTTAAACCAGCCAGCCAGCATTCTGGTTTCAACCCCCACAACAACTAACACCCAGTCGCCATAGCAACCACTGATAACCTCAGTTTACGATGCCGAAGCATGCAGACTGCAACTTTTACTTTCTTCTCCACATAGGAAAGACATTATGCTCATAGAAATGGACTCTTCCCTATTTATTCACAGACAAACTATGTATATTATGACTGTTCAGATACTTTGTTTTTTGTTTTATTAACTGTTTTATGCATGTTTTATGGTAGATTTCTATGTAGTATGATCGTGTTTGGTCTCGTTGAAATTGTATTTTGATTATCTTAAAGATGGTGTGTATTATCTGTGTATACCTGTGCAACATATTAGTGTTCTAAGAATCCTTAGTATTTTTGGCCTGAACCCCTATTGAGTTACATATGCAAACTGCCATGCCTCGGAAACAAAGGGCCATAAAATGAGGACCCAGGTTCTAACCTCCCACTGAGAAATTCAGCCTTCTCATTGGTCGAACCCATTTGGGAAGGTGTGACTCTCTCCAGACTTTAAAGGGCTCAGAACACTGTTCCGCGTCTCTTCTGCAAAATCTTCAGACTGTTTGTTGCGTGGAGGCCCTCCACTACAAGGCCATGGGCCTATGGCCCAGCCACATGTGGCCTTCCTAACCATAGAAATGGCTTTTGATCACAAGACTCAAACCTACAACACTGGAGTTTGGTTTCACTCAACCCTGGAGCCCATCTTCATGGAAATGTCCTCGACCAGACAGTCCTTGCTCCACAGCCTTATCCCTGGATCGGGGCCTACGCATCCGCTGCGTCCCACAATGCCAGCAAAATCTATTTTGCACAAAGCCATGTGCTCACCCAGGAGGGAGGACTCTCCTGAGAAAAGACTCAAAGACAACCTCGGAGTTTCAAGGAATTGCGACTTCGGCCATCGAATGGAACCATCCAGACTTTCTACAGAGGCTTCACGAGACACAGGTCCCACAGCCAGGTCAAATGCAAGTATAGTACCTTTTATCAGACAAAGTTCTGGTGTAGGCTATCGTATATGGTGCTTTGAACTAGAAACTGATGGTTTTTAGAGATGGTTAACTGATTCTCACCCTTTTCCTCTTTTCCTTACCTATCCATCACTTTAGCCTTCCCATGTATGCCTGACGCGTGTGTGTGTGTGTGTGTATGTATATGTGTTGTTTAGAGTAGTTATGTGTTAGTCTGTAGTTAATAAAGTTCTCGTGCACAAATTACATGAGTTTCTGATTCTGCATTGCAAAATGTCACTTTACGATTTCCGATCAAAGCTACATGCTCTAAGCCATTAGTATTTAACAAAGTTATTTTCTGTGAATACATATGAATTTACCCTGAATGTTCGCTGGACGAACAGGTTAATTGATATGAAATGCGAATTCAGCTTCATCAAGATAATTATTTCGAATTGTCCAAATATTATAATTAACTATAACAAGTTATGATTAATTATTAATATTTCCCCTTTGAGCTAAATTCACTACAAGTGTTACCAATTTTTTTTTTTTTTTTTACAAATGTATTCCTATTATTGTGTAAAATGTATTTAAAAATACAACCCCAATTTAAGAAAAGTTGGGACGTTTTGTGAAATGCCATAAAATCAAAAGTTATGTTATCTGCTTTCAGTTAGTTTGTACAATGGGTAGGCTTAATAAGCAAGGCTTCAGCCTACTTCTTTTTCGGTATGTGATTATTTAAATTTATTATTGTGATCATATTGTGATCATTTTGTGTACATTATGAATACATTTTGTGTATATTCTAAGTTTGGTTGAAACCAAAATAAACGAAACTAAACCGCTAATTATGTACATGTAATAGGCAGATACTATTACACACATGTAACAGACTACTACTTTTACATAGCTAGTTACGGTAACACTTTATAATAACGTTCAGTTGTAAGTCATTTACAAGTGATTAGTTAATGATGAAATAATAATTTACCAAACATTCACAAATGATTAATAATTGATGCGCTAATAATTTGTATATGTTTTGTTAATTAATTTACAAGTCAATTACAAATTAATTTACAAGTAATTAGTTAATTACAAACTCATCATTTACAAAACATAACAATGTGTTTATAAATGATTAATAAGTGATGTTAATGTTAATGTTAAAAAGCAAAAAATGCAATTAATCTAAAACCCTTTTTTTTTTAAATAATAATAAATGATTTGAGTAAACATTTAAATTATTTCTCTCATCAGCACAGACTTGTGTTCTGGTAATGTAAACCAGTTTTCCCTCCACTGAAGATCACATCAGGTGCGCAGTGCTAAAATACTCCAGGTGTGTTACAGAAGACATCTTTACCCTCACCAGTCAGCCCTTACATTGCAGTACACACTACAAAGTATTGAAAACCTGTTGTGTAAACACATGAATAAATCATTTACAAATCTTTCTGCATCCCCTATTCTAATGTGTAAACAATTCATGACTTGTAAATGTGTTACACATCATTTGTAGATTTTTCTTACATGTCACAAATGATCTGGTGTATACAACGCATTTACAACACTTTCTGCATCCCTTAATCTAAAGTGTAAACTACTCATCAGTTGTAAATTTTTACAAACCTGCCGGTTGCAGGTTGTGTGGGTATACACACTGGGGGGGAAGATCTACAAATGATGAGTAAAACATTTACAGCTGAGGAATTGTTTACACTTTAGAATAGGGGATGCAGAAAGATTTGTAAATGATTTGTTCATGATGTGATCTTCAATGGAGGGGAAACATTTCAGTGACAGACATTTCAATTATTTACATTATTTGATTAGTAATATATTAACTAGTATCTTATTAACAATTTACTAAGGATCTGTTTGATTATTTTATGATATGCTATTTTAAAGACAAACTTTTGACAGATTTGTAAATTGTTAGCATATTACTTAATAATCATTTGTGAACATAGTGATGTTTTGTAAATTATTAGTTCATCAACTAATCACTTGTACATGATTTATAACAAACGACAAAGCTCTATGCTAAAAATACTAACATATCACTTATTAATCATTTATGAATGTATAGTTATGTTTTGTAAATGATTAGTTCATCATTAACTAATTACTTGCAAATTACTTGTAAATGAATTAACAAAACATACATAAATTGTTAGCATATCTCTGATTAATAGTTTATGAATGTTATGTAAAAGATTATTTCATCATTAACTAATCACTTATAAATGACTTACAACTGAACGTTATTATAAAGTGTTACCAATACATGTAACATCTTTCTAATTACTTTAAAATTACAGAATATTACAAAGGCATAAGCTACTTAAAATAAAGTGTATCAAGGTTGTACTTAATTCATGAAGTACTTGTACTTCATGAATATCTATACTGTACACCTTATCCAGCTGCACCTTAGTTTGATTTAACCCACTACACTCTAAAAAAAGATGGTTCTTTGAAGGTTTTTACATGTAGTAACAGTTCTATTTAGAACCATAGCATCCTGAAGAAACCTTTTAATGCTGAAATGGTTCTTAGAGTTAGAGTTAGTTAAAATCCCGCCCTTTTGATTTTCAAATCTGTAACTGTCAAAGCACCTTATTAGTGAGTTTCTGGAGCTGAGAGATCCCACTACAGACTGTCAACACCTCTCAACAGGTAAATGATTTCATTCTTTCTTTTAAATACAAAATTAAATTTAAAATGGTATTGGTTTCCAAACAAATATGTTCTTTTCTCTTCTTTTTAAATCACATGTAGCCTAAGTGTGAGCAGCTCTGACAATCCTCTTCACTACGTAAGTAACAGATCCATATTGTATCCATATTGTTTTTTTTTTTTTCGTTACTTATTTATGTTTTACTAACAGATAAAAAGTTGTCTCATTTCTGATCTTCTGAAGTTAAGTTATCCAACAGACTGCCAACACACTCTTATCAGGTAAATATTTGTTTCTTATAATGTCTATACTTTTTTACTTTTTAAATCGTTCCTGTTTTCCAATCATGTCTTTTTCTCTTTTCAGTGTAAGAGAACATGTAAGTGACCAGCCCTGTTCAGTTAAGGATGCTTTTTAAGGATACCTCTTCACCACTTAATAAGTAACAATAATGTTTAATTTATGGTTCTTTTATTGTTTTTACAAAAACAAATGGAAGGAGACACACTGTAAATCTAAACTCAATTGCGTATTTCAGATGCTGTCACATCCTACAACCTCGACATCTGCAGAGAGAAACTGCCACTCAGTCACATCATAATGATGAACTTACAGGCATCATAGAGGATTATGAAAATACAGTATTTCACTGGAACCTGGTCTTCATTTCACTATTTTGATTCTATTTTTACTTCTTTATGCATTTATGTTCAATGTGAAAGGCATCTATTAATGTTTTCTTGTTGTTATAGTGCTGTCATTTTTTTGCAACCAATTCATGTCATTAAAAAATAAAAAGTACCTAACTGACACGTTGTTGTTGTATATACACTACAAGTTACTGAAATACCAGACAGAAGAGTAAAAAGCAATAAAACAGTTAATTAATACATAGTATATTCAAATAATATTAATAATTACATAAATATACTAACATTAATGAAAATAAACTAGCATTGAAAAGGTTATTTATAATAAAGTTTATATTTATAAAGTTCTATATAGCATTTTCAAAGCATGGTTCTTTATGGAACCCTATAAAAAAGGGTTTTATTTAGCACCAAAAAGGGTTCTGCTATTGTTACAAGCCAAAGAACCCTTTTCTGGTACTATATAGAACCATTTTTCTTAAGAGTGTAGTACACAGCTAAATACATGTAATGCCTTTCTAATTACATTAAAATTACAGAATATTACACAGGTATAGGCTACTTAAAATAAAGTGTATCAAGGTTGTACTTAAGTGTACTTCATGTATATATATATACTGTACACCTTATCCAGCTGCACCTTAGTTTGATTTAACCCACTAGTACACAGCTAAATACATGTAATACCTTTCTAATTACATTAAAATTACAGAATAGTACACAGGCATAAGCTACTTAAAATAAAGTGTATCAAGATTGTACTTAAGTGTACAAGTATCTGTGTAACAGACTCAGTCTGTTACATATGTGTAACAATAGCTGCCTATTACATGTACTGCAAGTACAGGCTGATCCATAACTTAGTTACACAGTAAGTACATTATGTTTCATGTAAGTACAGTGGCTACTACTAAGCACTTAATCAGGTAATTACTCTGTATTATGGACACCTTAAAATAAAGTGTTACCCACTTTTGTCATGAAATTTGGCACAAAGTGATGAGACATGATCCAACTTTACTTGCAAAGACTGAAATGCTCTTTTTATACCCAAACATGACATCCTCACCTAATATCCATTTCACCTGCTTACTGTGAACTGTTTCAAAACCGTTTCATTTGGATATTCTGTAACCTTTCCAAATTTATTCTGCCTCTGTCCCAACTTTTTTGGAGTGTGTTGCAGCCATAAAAATCTAAATTTGGTTATTGTTACGTCCCGTATTGTTCTGGGAGGGATGTTTTTCTCCTTTCTTTCTTTTTCTCTCTTTCACCTCAAAGGACCTGTGATTGGACCACGCTTCTATCAGTCTAATCAGTTTTATGGACCAATCAGACGTTAATGGGCACGTATCAAGACCTGGATGTGACGCGAGTTCGGGAGGAGCGTTTGCTTTTCATTTGTTTGCTCTCCCACGTTTACGTTGGTGTTTGCTCCCATCGTGTGCTTAACCCCCAGAGGTCAAAGGTGGCACCGGCGATGCCACATGCATATTTTCTAGATGGCAGCAAAAAGAACTTAAACTGCTCCGTCAATTTTGAATGGAGACATAAAAGTAATACATCACCTGAATCTGTAAAGGGTCTACTTTTATTTGTGTACACTCACCATCTTCACAAAACTTTGTGCTGTTTTTAAATAAAGAAAATATACAGAGTGTCCTTTCAGTCTTCCGAGTCTCTGTGAACAACCATTTCAAATGCTTTACTAATAATAACTCTAGCTCCGCACACACATTACACATAGACATACGATTTATATATTTACAAAGCTTGATATGTCTACTTTTAAATGAAGTGAGTCTTACCAAAATCAAATATTCTGTGGTAAAGTAATCTATATGAAACCAACGCGATGTCCTGTTTTCCCCCTCTGCTTCATTATCTCCTAATGTAATCCCGCCCATTTGCTGCTCGCTAGGGATGGGTATCGATTACATTTTATCGATATCGATATCGATACTGATACCGATACCGATACCGGTTCTTATTGATACCGCTATCGATACTACTACTCTATAATTAGGTCCAAAAGACATGATGTGAAAAGATGTTGAAAATTTCAAGTTATTTTATTACTGTTGAACTTTACTGCAGTTTACAAATACCTCTAAGCAAACAGAAGTAGATGCATAAAGAACATTTTTTAATTAAAAAGGCCCTTCAAAGAGAGAGAAAAAGCGAGAGACAGAGAGAGATTTTCTTAGCTACCACAGCACAACATATTTTTCAGATTAATTGCTGTGAGGGATTTTGTCTGGCTTGCTATTTTTTCCCAGAAATTGATTTTGGCATACATATAAATACGCAATTTTCGTGTGCATGTGATACTCATTTTTTTTGCCCCTTCAGAAAGAATCTGTGCCCCCTTCAGTCTTCTTAACGAATGTATTTTTAATACAATAGATTATTATTATAGATTAATAAATTATTATTTGGAGGAGCATGGGCGCACCGTCTGCACAGCGCATAAAGCTGTGCTCCATTTGCGCAAATCAATCAGCGTCTGACAAGAAGCAGTGTAGCTAGCCCATGCAATCAAAGCATACCAACGCTAAGCATTTACCACAAGACTATTCGCAAGCAGACGCAGGCCATGGCAGTTTCTCCTGTGCTGCTTGCTCCACCAGGTTTGGTCATGACAGCTAAATCACGATTTATACCAGACTCACTCATTGTATTTCATACCGTGCTTTAATACGCCCGTGCCCATTTCCCATATCTCCCCTCAATGTTGAATGCGTACAATAGTGAAAGTAGAATCGGAAAAATAGCACGCATAAGAAAGCCATTGCACGCATTCCCGAGCATCAGCAACTGAACGCTGTCACCTAATATTATCACAGCTGTTCACGTTCAAGACATAAACTGTTTACACGAATACATATTTCTGTGCGTTTTTGATCATATGGACGCGCACCCAAAGTGCCAAGTGTAATTTCTGTTTTGGACTGCGCAGCATGGTGAACAGTATCTTTTCCATGGATTATTGTGATTCAACGTTTTTTTAAACATGTCCCACAATTTAGCAACATTAAAGACTGCATTTTGAAACAATCACCGATTGTGCTGCTTCTGATGTTAAGTTTTGGTTTTTGGAAGGAACGAATGTGCAACGCTGTGAAGGTAAATAAGTTTTAGAAAAAAAAATGTTTTACCTCATAACTTCTTTTTTTGTTCCTTGGAAGCCAACATCGAACTCAAACAATAAAACTGGCTAAATATCACAGCCAGTTCTAACGCGTAAGCAGACGTCTGACTGTTCAGTTCTGTCTTCTATCATCACAGTTAAACAGGGCTTTATTATTGTGCGCTCTGCGCGCTCCTCGGCGTGAATTACAAATAGCAAAAATGTCCTAATATTATTGCATATAAAAACAGGCTGACGACTTTGGCGAGATATAGTTTGCAAGATGATGTATATATAGCAATAATAAATATATGTGTATTTTCTTAATTTCTCCAGTACCGATAGCAGAACCGTTAACGCCAGAGCTTATCGATACTCCGGTCTTTCATAATTTAGCACCAGTGCCGATTTAATACCGGGTTTCGGTACCCATCCCTACTGCTCGCGCTATTGATATTATAATTAGCCAAGTGGAGGCGCAAGACGCAAACGCCCACATCACAAAGTGAAACAAAGCTGCAACACGTTCATCTCGGATACTTTTCGTTTTTAGAAGAAAACGATGACAGGATTAAACATTGTATTCACCCAAAAGCCACGGAGGACACCGTTTGTACAGTGTAAGTAATGTGTCTTATTGGCAATAGATCATGCGTTGTTGTGATATAAACTTGAACGCATTTACTAGTTGGACTTTTCCAAAACTACTATTCCTGTCTTAAATGTGTGAAATCAATCGAGTGCAATATTTTGAAACACGATAGGCAGTTTCATTGTATCTGTATGGTGTCAGGATAAACAATAGGCTACAACATAAAAGTAATGTTTAGACGATATAAAAGTAATGTCTAAGAATGCTTAGACCAAGCTTTACAGTGCAATACTCTACAAATATGTTCTCAAACATTTATAATGTGCTTAATAATAATTTAGTTTCTCAGATATTGTTTATGTATTGTGTGATAAATACAACGCATGTGTGCATATCATATAATATCACACAGGCAATATTAGGGATTGCTAATGAAACAATAGAGTTGCTCCTGGCTTATAACATGCTCAATGACTTATTCACTTATTTTAGTGACCATGCCTACACTCTTAAAAATAAAGGTGCTTCACAATGCCATAGAAAAACATTTTTTGTATAAATGGTTCCATAAATAACCTTTGAAAATCTGAAAATGGTTCTTCTATGGCATTATGTGAAGAAGCTTTTGAAGAAAGAAAATGTGAAGATTTATTTTATTTTTTTTTTAATACATTATATAAATAATACTTTTATTTAGCAATAATGCTTGATCAAAAGATAAAGATGATAAAGACATGTATAATGTTACAAATAAAATAAAAAATAGCCTATGAGTGTTTATACTGAGTGTATGTTTAGACCATGTTTATTAGTAATACTCTGATCGCGAATAGACGTTTAACGTGCTAAACAATAATTAGTTCCTCAGATATAAAACTCAGATACAACTTCAGATGTTCAACTACACTAATATTCTAGTACAAAACAAGTTTCTTGACTACTGATGATGAGTTTTGCAAGCACTTAAATGTCAGGTATGATTTACTTGTTGAACAGAATTCAGAAAAGAATCAGTTTTCAGAAATGACACAAAGTCTGTTCATATCTGTAGATCAGGGTGCTCAATAATGTGTTTTTGACCTTCATTATGTATGTTATGATTATACTGTGTTAAATAAAATACAAATTATCTAAAACTCCATTCTTTAAATCTTCTCACGTAGTTTTTTTTTTTTTTATACCTGAGAGTCACAGAGTAGTTGATGGGCCATTTGGGGAGAGCTTTGTCTCTCTCAGGTGTGAATCACTAAATATTCTTGACCATTGTCAATCTCTTTCATATTCTCTTTCCATCACAAAACATGCTTTGGTAAATTTACGTCAATATACTGTTTTCTTTGAACGAGTGAATGAGATGATTTTCACATCATTTTGTAGAAAAAACTCTAGCCTACCACATCCAGTTCTCAAAAGCCTTGTGAACAAATGTTCTGTCTGTGTTTCATTGCCTTTTTTAAGTGACTTTATTTTTTTAGTTTTTCACTAACCACACATAAATGTTGTTTTCTCGAAAACACAAACATGTACATTCATGTTGCTTGCATATTATTGTAGCCTAGTTTGTGCTGATTACAATATCATCTGACTTTAGCCATGAATATGTTTTTAAGATACTGAAAAATGCACAAATGTCAAGGCATGTCAAAACTTCTTCAGGGCCCAAAAAGACCCTCAGACCCCAGAGGGTTAAACTTGGTAATACTGTTCAACTGGGTTTACGCTGTGACTTGCCTTTCGATTTATCCGAGTTTATTCAAGTCCTTCTTCTACACATAGTGATGGGACCAGTTCAGCATGTCACGTGACTTACATCTTACAACACGCAGGGTAAAGTTTGTTTAAACACACTAGTTTACGAGCGGATGCCAACTTTTGTATTTATGTTTGTCAGTCAGCATAGTTAGTGGCGTTCTACGCTGAAGATGTTATTTTCTTTATTAGCTTAGCTTTGTTTTGGTGTTAGTTAGAGGGTTTGTTTTATTAATTTATTTTCTTTAGCACCGCTCTTGTCCCTCACTTTTGTTGTCGTTAATTCTTTATTTTTGTATATAATTTGTAAATAGATTTTTGTTGGAGTTTGGAGATTATTTGTGGGTTTTGTTTATTACTGGGAGCTTTTGTGTTTCAACTTTTTACTAAACAAAAACTAAACGCAGTTCTTGTTTCTGTCTGCTTCTTAATTGCACACACCACACCTCCGTAGCGGAGAAAAGTATTTTAGCTGGCATATCTTTTTATTTATTAAATTTTGTGTTACCTCCCAAAACCCTAGATGCCAAATAATTAGGGACATGTAACATAATTGGGGGCTCGTCCTAATAAGGCGTATGCTGTTTCTTTCGCTATGGAGTGAGGTGTGTGTTTACTGTTTCAGACAAGTTTGTGTGAACGTTGGGTTGAGCAAATTTTGTGGCATATCGCGTTTAACTTGCAGAGTTTCGTTGACAATCCCTCATTGGACGCGATTGATAAATGCAGGATGGACGAATTGTTAATGGTGTATCCATTATTTAGCTAATGATTTGGCTGGCGAGAAAGTTGTACCCTCACTTGATGTGACCGACACTTTGTCGACAGAGATTAACTCTGATGAACTCTTGGAAATATCCGAATGCATTTACTGCTTGTGTGATCACACGTGCCAAATTGAAGAAAGCTAATGAGGTGTCTTTATCTGACTCTTTCTTATGTATAGATCAGGAGGCTGAGGAGAGGCTTGAAGACAAGTCTTACGGCAGTGATCAAGTGGGTGAAGTCATAGTGGCTTTGACAGTAACTCGTGAGAAGTTAATTGAAGCCCAAAAGAATGATGCTTCACTTGTGAAATGTTTTAAATTAGCTGAGAAATCAGACTTTAGCAATGTCTCATTTGTCGTGAAGGAGGGTCTATTAATGCGAAAGTGGCATGAAAATAACACTACTGATGATGAGTGGAATGTGACTTATCAGGTGGTGGTTCCCTCAATTTTTTGTCAGCAGGTACTATCAATGGCGCACGATAATCTGTTGTCGGGGCACCTTGGAGTTACAAAAACGTACAACCGTGTCTTACCACATTTTTTTTGGTACCGTTTGAAGTGTTGATGTAATGCAGTTTTGTAAGACTTGTCATGTTTGCCAGTATGCTGGGAAACCGAATCAGTTGATTCCACTGGCACCTTTAATTCCAGTTCTTGTCATAGGCGAACCTTTTGAGCATGTGACAGTTGATTGCGTTGTCCTTTACCAAAGGCCAACTCCGGTAACCAGTTTTTAATTGACTGTTATGTGTATAGCTACCAGATACCCAGAAGCGATACCACTTCGTAAGATCACAGCTCAAGCAGTCGTCAAAGCCTTGAAAAAGTTCTTTACTAATTTCGGTTTGATCAGATCAGGGAACCAATTTTCAATCTAAATTGTGTACTCAGGTTTTTAAATCACTTAATATCACACATCGCATAGCCAGTGCTTTTCACCCGGAGAGTCAGGGGTCATTGGAGAGGTTCCACCAAACATTGAAAGCAATGCTTAGGAAGTACTGTATTTAGATAGGGTCTGAGTGGGACAAAGGCGTTCCTTTGCTTTTATTTGCAATCCGTGATACAGTGCAGGAGTCTCTCAAGTTCAGCCCGTCAGAGCTGGTGTTTGGCCATGCTGTGAAAGGATCACTGAAAGTCTTAAAGGAGAGGATGTTAGGCATTGAGGATGCTAAAAAAACAAATGTGTTAGATACTATGCAAGTAAGTTCCATGACCGACTTCATAAAGCATGTATGCTAGCTCGTGATTGATGTTTTTCGTCATTGACTAAAGCTCAGAGTAAGATGAAAATGTGGTATGACAAATCTGCTGTAAACAGATCTTTTGCAGTGGGCAGCCAAGTGCTAGTCTTACTTCCTTTCCCTGGATCTGCGTTAACAGCGCGTTGTTTGGGTCCTTACAAGATCCTGGAGAAGAGGGGTGAGACAGATTATGTATTGAGTACGCCAGACAGAAAACGTTAAAAACGGGTATGTCATATCAACATGTTAAAAGCTTACTATACCAGAGATGTTGCAAAGTTACTTCCCCAAAAGGAAGATGATTCTGTCTGTCCAGTAGGGGTTGGTGTGGCAAAAGCCCAGTTGCTGAGCAGCAAAATGACTTGGAAGGTTCGATGGGGACTGATACTCCAGTATTGTCTGCAAGATTGACTAACTCTAAAACTTTAGCCGATTTGCCAAGTTTCTTGACACCGACCAGAGGGAAGATGCTGTTAAACTTAGCAAGTTTTCTTCTATACTGGGTGACGTTCCCACACTTACAAATGTTCTACAGCATGACATCAATGTAGGTAATGCTCAGCCGATTAAACAACACCCTTATAGAGTTAACTCTACTAAAAGAGCCGTAATGGGAAAAGAAGTTCAGTATTTGTTGGAGAAGGGTTTGGCCAGTCCTAGCGTTAGTCCATGGAGTTCGCCATGTCTTTTAGTACAGAAGTCAGAGGTTACTGCACGTTTTTGTACCCATTATAGATGTGTCAATGCTGTAACAATACCGGACTGTTTTCCAGTGCTAAGGATGGAGGACTGCGTTGACAGCGTTGGTTCTGCCAGATTCGTGAGTAAGTTAGACTTACTCAAAGGATATTGGCAAGTGCCATTAACATCTAGAGCATCAGAAATTTCAGCTTTTGTAACACCAGATTGTTTTCTGCAATACAAAGCTATGGTGTTCGGCTTGCGAAACGCTGCAGACACTTTTCAGAGGTTTCAGAGGTTGGATAATGTTGTGTCAGATGCCCTGTCTAGGGTCTAAAGAATAGTGTCTACGTGGCTAGGTGGGCTCCATTCAAACGTGTATATGTTTGTTTTTAAGGATGAGGGTGTTACGCCCCGTATTGTTCTGGGAGGGATGTCTTTCTTTTTTTCTCTCTCTCACCTCACAGGACCTGTGATTGGACCATGCTTCTATCAGCCACCAGTTTTATGGACCAATCAGACGTTAATGGGCACATATTAAGACCTGGATGTGACACGAGTTTGGGAGGAGCGTTTGCTTTTCATTTGATTGCTCTCCCACATTTATGTAGGTGTTTGCTCCCATTTCTGTTGTTGTTTTCTGAATTTGAGTTATCGTGTGTTTGTATGTGGTAATACTTTACTGATTATTGGCTGTTCAACTGCGTTTTCGCTGTGACTTGCCTTTTGATTTATTCGAGTTTATTCAAGTTCTTCTTCAACACATAGTGATAAGACCAATTCAGCATGTCACGTGACTTACATCTTACAACAAGCAGGGTAAAGTTTGTTTAAACACACTAGTTTACGGGCGGATGCCAACTTTTGTATTTATGTTTGTCAGTCAGCGTAGTTAGTGGCGTTCTACGCTGAAGATGTTATTTTCTTTGTTAGCTTAGCTTTGTTTTGGTATTAGTTGGAGGGTTTGTTTTATTAATTTCTTTTCTTTAGCACCACTCTTGTCCCTTACTTTTGTTGTTGTTAATTCTTTATTTTTGTATATGATTTGTAAATAGATATTTGTTGAAGTTTGAAGATTATTTGTGGGTTTTTGTTTATTACTGGGAGCTTTTGTGTTTCAACTTTTTACTAAACAAAAACTAAACGCAGTTCTTGTTTCTGTCTACTTTTTAATTACACACACCACACCTCTGTAGCGGAGACAAGTATTTTAGCTGGCATATCTTTTATTTATTAAGCATTTTGTGTTACCTCCCAAAACCCTAGATGCCAAATAATTAGGGCGACGTAAAAGTTATATTTACAAAATAAAATTAAAAGTTGGCCACTGAAAACATTGAACATTTTTTTCTTTGTAGTTTAGTCGATTAAATAAAGGTTAAAGAGAATGAAAAGATAACATATTCTTAATTTTATGGCATTTCAGAATACAAAATGGCAGCGGCGGGGAAATCGAACTGGAGTGCAACAGAGACGAACGTTTTGCTAAGTATTTTAAAGAAGAAACTGAGAGAGCCGGCGTACACCGCACGGTCTAAGAAAATAAAAACTGATGGAAAACTTTAAAGACTGCGTATTATAAAGCCAAACTTCATAACAACAGGAGTGGAATAGATCCTACCAACTTCCCCTTCTTTGATGAAATGGACGAAGTAATGGGTGAGCGACCACTATCTAACGTGACAGAAAATGGGGTGGACGTGGGCTTTGAAGAACCCCCTGATGTGGAGACCTCAAATGAGGCTCACATTAGCGTTTCTGGTAAGTTTCCCATAACAGTTGACCGGAATCCTTCAATCGTAATGATCTCAATCAGAATGGCAAAAAAGTGTGCATGTAAATGGGGCTACTGACTCTTATGATGTGAAACGCGTGTTAAAGGCATTCAAATCTGCATTTTTGATCAAATCTGCTGTTAATTCGGAAAGAGCAATACAAACAGTCTTTTCAACCACATAATAATCATTATTTCTGTGTTACAGACATTTAATTAACAGAACTACTGAGATAAAAGTTTATAGTTTGGGTATAAACACTTATTGTCTACAGTAGCGATCAAAACAAAAGTATCTTAACACTCGTATGTTTTGTAACGCATTTCCTCTTTCGCCAGGAGGTGGCGACAACTGTCTGTTTAAAAAAGTATGTCATTGAATCATTCATTAAGGTGATTCCAATAGTGAAACAAGTCTTTATGAATTGAGACACTGACTCCTTCATTGATATAGATATTTTTAATTTAGTTCAAATAAATATATTTTTTAAAAGACTTAAGCAATGAACATTTTGTCTGAACCACTAGTAAATTACATTATTTTGTGTAGATGTCTCATCTTATTTTTTTCTTCAGAATTGTGAGAATTGTGATCTTCAATTTATTTAAAACAAAATCGTGATTCTCAATTTATCCAGAATCATGCAGCTTTAGTTTACAGGTTTATTACTGCATGTAATTCATTAAAATAGAAATTACATTTCATAAAGTACAAGTTGATGACAAAGTGCACCTACATTTTTGTTTGTGTTTTTCAGTTGAATAAAATACTATTTTCCCCTATATATTTCATCATTGAGGATTTTTTTTTTTAAGTTAAAAAATCTTGTCTCGTTTTGTTCCCGTAAACCCAGTCTCGTGTCTCGTGGGATAAGTGTCTCGTCACACCACTACTATTTGTCAAACAAAACAGGTTCACACTGACATTTTAAAATTCCTGCTTTCTCCAAGAAATACACTGCAAGACTAAAACATACACTACCTCACCCACCCTGTTTGATCTCTTAAAAAGCAGTCAAACCAGTGGTTACAATTACCATGGAAACATTGCTTATTGGCATGGAAACAGCCAACCAATGAAGTTTACCTGAGCAGTGCAACTTTTGCACTCATGCTTTCACATTATCTTCATACTGCCGTTTAGAAAGACTGCATTCAGTGAAGTCTTTATAATAGTTTATATAATAATGCATGGATAGTAAAAAGGGCTTGTGTGTTAACTGCCAACAAAGACTTACATAAGAAAAGACTGAAATGTCTGGAATTTAGCTGTAAATTAGCTGTCGTGGATAAATAAACTGTAATATCCTTCCCTGTTTTGTCTGGTTGAAGAAAAGAAAAGCCAAACGTAGATAAATACTCATCTTGGTGTTAGTCAGGTACAAGAGCCATGTTAACCAACAGAATAAGGCATAGCATGAAGCAAAAGTGCCAGAAAGCATATTTTAAACAAGAAAATTGTTTACACAGATTGGTAGTGAAATGCACATCTTCTTGGAGCGCTGCAGTTTGTGTAAAACACATTGTCAAGGCAGAGTCAAGACCACACACTAATACTAACATACACAACAGGAGTCACGACCAGATCCTTCATGAGATGAGGAGAGAGTGGGAGTACATGAGAGGGAAGCAGAGAGATTGTTCTGACTGCACACCTCAGCAGGCTAGAGTGTGGGTGAAACACATTATGCAACACAGACCCACTTGCTGTAGCCTACATGAGGTCATCTCAGGGGCACACACACACACACACACACACACACACTTGGGTTTTTGCCTTGTGAGGTCTCTATAGACAATGTTTTTTTTTTTTTTTTTTTTTTTTATATAATGTAAAACTTTATATTCTAACACACTAACCCTAATACCCTACTTGTAAACCAGCACTCTTATAGAAAATATTCTGTTTTTACAGACATATTTTACTGTTACTATACTATTAATATAATATACTGTTTTACAAATAAACAAACGGGGTCTGAAATGTTGTCCCCACAACTTGTTTCAAGGTTTTCTATCCTTGTGTCCCAAGGCCTGTCGCGATAGTCAATATATCGACTTATCGCACGGTATATGGAAATGAGCGCGATCATTTTTGGTGCTGCAATATATTGCGACTGATTTATTTTTATTTTTTTTATTAAAATGAATTATTACATAAAAATGAATGTCACCAACATTTAAGTCGATCGCGCTGCCTCTGTCATCTAGTCTGCTCTCTGTGGCGGAGGCCTGGTTTAGGCAGCGTCTTCACACACACACACACACACACACAACACAGAGTGGACAACGACAGGTGAAGAGATGGCGTGAACGCACTGCAATACAGAGATTTTTCATGACAAGTACAGCCAGTTAGGAAGAACAAGTCCCATTGGACTTGGTTTCAAAGCCGCATTCTTCAGCTCCGGTGTGGGAACATTTTGGCTTTAAGCCGAACGAGAGAGAAGAGACAATTAACGTGAACGAGCCAGTATGTCGATTTTGTTTTAAAACAGTGGCAACGAAATCAGCCAACACAACTAACCTAAAAACTCAACTAAAATATAACCAATCCCTCCCAGTTTTTCAGCTGTTAAACACGGTCGAAAAACCAGCATTTAAAAATATGCTGCAGACTTTTGACAAACAGTACGAATTGCCAAAGAAAACATACATCTCCCAAACTGCCATTCCATCTTTGTACAACAAAGTAAAAGATGATATTCTGAAAGAGATAAAAGACATCTCCTTTTACTCTGCCACTACAGATATGTGGTCAAGCTCAAATATGACCCCATATATGAGCTTGACCATACACTACATAACTGCTGACTGGACACTGCAGTCAAAGTGTTTAGAGACCAGATACATACCTGAGCACCACACTGCAGATGTACTTGCTGAAGCGGAATTGGATGAGAGCAAAATGGCCTGTATAACTACAGACAATGGTGCTAACATTGTGGCTGCAGTACGTAATCTTGGCTGGTCATGGCTCAATTGCTTTGAATACAACCTCCATTTGGCTGTTTCTCATGGACTGGACTGTGACAAGGATCGCACAGAGCGTGCCATGGGACTTTGTAGGAATCTTGTCAACACCTTAAACCTGAGCTGGCTAAAGAAGAGAGACCTGAGGAAGGCACAGACTGAAACCAATGTCTCCCAACACAATCTAGTACTGGTGAGTGAAGGTAACTTTTTATACAACACAAAATATTTAAAGGGTTAATATAAACTTAATTTAAAGTTTTGTGATGTGTCCTGGTTGAAGATCGAAAACATGGCCACCTCAACCCAACCTGGCAGGATGTTTCTGTGTTGGAATCCATTAATGCAGCAATGAAGCCAGTGGCTGATTTCACGGATGTCCTCTCAGGGGAAAAATATGTCACTGTGTCCTCAGTAAAGCCTGTGTTGGAACTTCTTAAAGGTGAACTTTTATCACCAGACCCCAGTGACACTACACTGACAGCAAACATAAAGGCAAACATGTGCAGGGTATTGACAGAGAAATACAGCCCATCTGAAATCCAAAACCTTCTGACAAAGGCCACCGTCTTGGATCCAAGGTATCGTGGTACCATGGAGGATGCTGAGGTCTTGGATGATGTCAAAGAAAAGCTCTTGCAAGAACTACTAGACATGAATGGGGAAGAAGGAAAAGGAGAAAGTGCCAGTGTTGAGAGCTGCATTAAAGCTGCAGGGAGAAAAGAAGGATCTGAATCTGAACCTCCAGCAACCAAGAAGAAGAGGTTGTGTGACCTTCTCCAGAACAGAAGAACCCAACTTATAAGTCACCAGACTCAGGATTGGTTCCAAAAAGAGTGCAGGCTGATGCAGAGCTGACTAAGTTCCTCCAGGAAGAAGCACTTGATGCATCATCTGATCCCCTGATGTGGTGGCGTGATAACCACAGATACTATATGAATTGAACTGAGCTGGATGAAGACATCTATGAATCAATGATGAAATGACTTTAACTGAAAAAAATTGTTTACTATTGTCCTTTTGCATTATTGACACACACATTTTCTGTTTAATACTGTAAAGCTGCTGACACAATCGGTATTGTAAAAGCACTATGTAAATAAAGGTGACTTGGCTTGTTCTTAAGACTGCAATACTAAATAGACAAAATCAGGAATGTGATACAAGTGTAAGGAAAACAAAGGGCACAATAACATTTTATATAAACATTTTAAAAAGTAAATTGCTGTAGGGTAGGGACCAATCAGACAATGGTTCATTAGATTTAACCAAATCAGTGGTTTATTCAGTTAACAAAGAAGCAGACTTCCCTTCACCCCAACCCAACAGTGGGTGACAAAGTCTCAACCAGGACGCTTCTAGCAACCACTGATAATGTCAGTTTACGACGTAAAACTATGCAGGAGATCTGCAACTATGCAGGCAGACTGTTTTTCTTCACTCACCTCCCCCCATAGGAAAGACACAATGCTCATAGAAATGGACTCTTCCCTATTTCATTCACAGACAAACGTTTCTGTGAACGAAGACACATAGCCCATATATCAGTGTGTGTATATTACGACTGTCCACTGTCCATGTCCTTTGTATTCCTTACTTTAAATGTCTTTCTTTATAACCATTTTATGCTTGTGTCTTGATAGAATGCTAATGTAACCACATACAGTATATGCCATGTTTGGTCTCTTTTGACTCGTATGTAGATTTCCTGAAAGATGCTGTGTATTAGAGACTGATACCGGTGCAACATATTAACGTTCTAATAATCTTTAGTATTTCTGGCCTGAACCCCTATTGATTTAAATATGCAAACTGACATGTCTCTGAAACAAAGGGCCATAAAACGAAGACCCAGTTTCAAACCTCCCACTGAGAAAGCCAGCCTTCTCATTGGTCGGAACTACTTGGGAAGGTGTGACTCTGTCCAGACTTTAAAGGGGCTCACACCCCGTTCCGGCCCGCTCTCTTCTCTTCTCCTCTTCTTCTGAAAGATCTTCAGAGTTATCGTGGAGGTCCTCCATGGAAAGGCCGTGGGGCAAACCCGTGGCCCAGCCACATGCGGTTTCCCCCAGCATGAGGCCGAACTCTCTCTTTCTATCCTGGCATCTACACCTCAGCCCCTTGGTAACCATCCGATCAGCCGATCAATGGAACAACGAAGGCTCCATCTCCATTACATCATCAGGACTACCTTTGAGCTGGCATCTGGACCCTTGCGTAAGCACCACACAAAAGGAAACCATTATGCAAGTAACCATTTAACTATTAGATGCAATAAGGAAGCTGTGCCCCTTGTAGGTCAAGGAGATTCAGGTTTTCCTGATGATTTGGTTTTGCTGATGTAAAAGATGGCCAGTCTTCTCTCTCTCTCCTCCTCACTCTCTCTCTCTCTCTCTCTCTTGCTTTGTTTTATGTGTTGTCTGTTTAGCGTTCGTTTATTTGCTAGCTAGTGTTTATTTTCCCCTTTTACGTATTCAATAAACCCGCATTTTGTATTCACAAATGAATTTCTTACTGTGTTCCTTGCTCACAAACATCACGTCACTTAAACTGCTTTGATTTCGTTACAAAAACTGATCCAGTCCTGTGACTTAGCCAATTATGGTGGGAAAGATTAATTTTCAAGGCTAGGAAGTTGATTTTTCTTAGAGTTAGAATAAAAGCGGCTAATACTCGACGAGGACGAGGGCATTAGTTCGGTTTATTTTTGACTCGGCTGTTTCAGAGAAGTGTATAAAGTATGTGTAATTAATAACCATTAATTATACATAGTTTATTGTGCTTAAATAAAATAACTTTTGTTACATATTTGGTGGAGAATGCGGGCAGTTTTAAACGTGTTTGTGAGCAAACCCAGTATATGTTCATTTTGTGTGTACATCTGTGTGTAATGCGCGCCTTTTGTTTTGTTTTATATTGGTGCAGTTAATCTGTGCTGAGGCAGACTGAGTCTTTCTATCCAGAAAATCAGTCACTGTTAATGACGGCTAAAATTAACTGTAATTTATGTGACCCTATGAGATGAAAAAATTCCTTATAGCGAGTCTCACCAGCATTACGGCGCTGAGACAGTACCTGAGTTTTCTATTCAGAAACCTGTTGATGAAGTTAAGTAACTGCAACCTACATGACCCCGTAAGATGAAAAAATTCCTTGCAGCGAGCGTCATGAGAATTACGGTGCCGAGACAGACCCACTGTTAATGACAGCTAAGTAATTTTAATTTGATACCGCCATAATGCGAAGAAGGTAACGTTAGACTGAACGACCTTATAAGCGGCCGATGTATAGCCCAATATGTTGATGCATATGATTCGCTGGCTATACCCATTTCCCGAGTTAAAACATTAGCTTTGCTACCTAATGTATAACTTTCTCGTTTTCTCCTCGGACAAGAAGGATGTTGTTTTGCTTTATTAATTTTAATAATAGATGACAATAGATGACTTGTGTCTAAAGGAAGCCGAGAGACGGAAGGATGCCGTTCTGGTGTACCTTAATGTTAAATTTTAACATTTTTATCAGACGACACATGAAGACCGTCAGAATGGAAATGTGAATCAAATCTTGATCAAGTTAAAGGTTTGACGGTGAAACCCCGTCGTGTGTTTGTTTTATGTATTATAGTATGTAACTCTGTGTCCGTGCAGAAAATTAATCCGACCGCACACCGTGCAAGGCAAAGCTCGCGTGCTGCTTGTGAGATCTGCTGAGATCAATAGTTTTGCCACCCGCGATGTGATTAGAATTGGTATCAAATTGACGTCAAATGCTGTAAACATCAGGTTCTGGTGAATCCAGTTGAATTACCATATTCGATTTGGGCATTGACGTCACTTTGGATATCAATTATTGTCAACAGTGATTATTTAAGTCTTTGTTAAAGCGAGAGCGCTCTCACGATAAATTTAAGCCTTAATCACAGTGTGTTGTGAGGCATGGAAGTACATGCCTGAGATTGGGCGAGGAAACTCCAATCTTCACGTTCTCTACATTGCATAAGACCGTTGTAATCAGAACAGCGTTTTAAAAATGTATTTCGCTGACAAAGAAATCCCAGCGCAAAACTGTGTTTGAAAAATGAACGTGCTCATTTTTCCAGTAAGATATTCCGTTTACAGACGTGTCTCATTGACGTGATGAATATGAACATTGCTTGACTGGTGGAACACTGGTTCGACAGAATCAGCCTTCCACCACGGTCTGTGACGGGAGCCTGCTGTTGAAGTTTTGGAATTAAAAGTTGTGTGTGACGCGTCAGGACTGACTGCTGACAAGATTCTAGAAATGTGCTCGCACCCTTCACCCACAAGCCTTGTGCACACTGGGGGGTGAGATTACATCTGTCTCCTTAGCAACATGGAAAACCATTGTTGTTGTTTTTTTTTCTTTCCCCAGTCAAACTCACGTCAGCGCCCACGTCACAGACCTGCATGTAAACAGACCCATGCGTGTAGCATAGGCTAACTCATTAGCATATCCACACGCCGATAAGCTAAGCCTTTTTTCCTCAACTGATAGCTATTAGCATCCGGCTAATTTAGAGAGTGTGAGCGTAAGATGTAACCAGTCTTCTCTAGCCACACCTCCGTTCTCAGTTTCATCCTCTGTCTGTTCTCAACACTGTTGTTCCACTCCTGGTCTATCCGTGTTATTCTATTTTTATTTGTTTCTTTATTTTTACTCCCTCATTATTTTATTTAGTTCAATTTATGCATGTATTTCACTTTTGGTTTTTTTTTGTTTTTCCTATTTTTATTGGTTTAGCCTGAATAATCATTTGGCACAATGGATTTCATTTAGAAAAAATCGAATTCAAACCCATTTGTTTATTGTCCATTTCCCTTTGTGTTCCCTAAGCGATTAGGACATTTCCATTTACTTTTACCTCTATTCATTTTGATTTACCCCTCATGAAGTTAATTTTAAAGTCAACTTTAATTTTACTTCCCTCTCAGTTCCCATTTCTAGGATGTAGGATTACAGTAGCTCAAATAATGTTGCTCCTCAAAGTAGCTAGTTCACTAGTGGCCTTTGAATGAAATCTCTTACCCCCTCAACACTTAGCATCAAGCTACTTATCTTATCATTTAACCCTTGTTCCTTCTCTCAATTGTGTCCTATTAGGAAGCACTTTGTGCCTACGTGGTGAAGTGTCGGCTGGTGAAACCCGGGGACCGTAGTCATCTGCCGGACGCACCCGATGCCCTCTGGGGGGTGCCCTGGATACCTCCTGCCCCTGCACTCCGGATAGCGACCCGCAGCCGACATCAGCAATGCGGTACCTCAAGTGTTGTATCAACCATATCAACTGACACACTAGGGCAACTTTGGTTAATTACCCTGTGGTGGTTCCATGCATCATGTGCCCATCTTAGTGGGGAGCGCGCCCCCACTCTGCCGGCCTATGCAATTCCAGATCCCCCAGGCAAAACCCAACGTTGGCTGTGTCAGCTGGTCGTTGACCTTCCCTCACTTGAGTGCTGCCCATTGTGCAAAAGGTCAAGGCTGTTTGAGCGATCGCTGCCGAGTGCTGTGAGCGGGAGTGATCTGAGGTCCCTGCAGTTGTGTGTCGGGGGGGTCTGGGGAATGGCCTGGTCGCAGGATTTCACCAGGTTGACCTCAAATCACCACCTTGTCAGGACATAGCACCTAAGCCCTATTTACTCAATCTAAGCTCCCAAAGAGTACTAGAGAGCCTCTATGCTTCAGATGTGTCCGATAGGCCCTGCTATCTCCCTTTCCACATCCCTAGGCACCATACCTCAACAGCGCCCCCTCTCCGAAGGCCCTGACAAAACCATGGTAGAAAGTCTAGCCCTGCTTTTCCTAAACTTTCCCTCTATGTTAACCTCGGTTCGACCTTTGCGGCCTCTCCTGGTTGAATTTTTATTTTGTTTTCATTTATTTTATTTTCATTCTATTTTATTTTTACTTCTTTTGTTTGCTTTGTTCTTTTGTTTTCTTCTGTTTGTTTTCCCTATGCATAGAGGCCAAACCAGTGAGAATCATCAGAGAAACTGAATAATAGACGTACAAATGGTGCAGCCATAGAGTCAGGAAGTGACCCCCTCGGCTACCACACCCGCCACAATTATTATTCAGTTTACCTTCCTGCAGTACACTGCCACCTGCACACTGTAGACAAGATGATGCATGTCCACCCCACGCATCCACCCTTACTGACTGCACCAGTTAATTAAATAGCACAGCCAATTAAACTGTATGGTATCATAGCTGATAAAATACATCTATACTTGCATTGGTGTCCTTTTGTGTTGTGCTGTTTTCTCTCGCCACCAGTGAGACAGTATGCCCAAGCATCCCGCCCGACAGACCACTGGGACCACCTGGGATGCCTGGCCGAGCACCATGACCAATGTGATCCACAGTACCTCAGCCAGCACAGCGGGATGATTAACAGAATCGGCCGATAGCCCCAACCTGATCCAGAGCTACAGCTACAAGGAGCTGGCCATGATCACCAGGGCACTGGCCTGCAACGTCATCATCCAAGCAAGGTTGAGTGGAAAGGACGTCGCTAATCTGGAGCAAGCAGCAGCAGAGCTAAAGCTCCAGGCCAAGGTGACTCGGCGGAGCCAGACAAGCTCAAGAGCCAGCTACACCAGCCCACAACACAGGAGACCAAGGACCAGCACAAGACCAAAGAGCTACAGGAGGATGCGAAGGACTGCAAGTTTACAGACATCCACGTAGACAGTGAGCAGAGAACGACTGAAAAGAAACCTGAGATGGACCGTATGATAAGCTGCAACAAGCTTAAATGAGAGCATAGACTGAAAAGGCTCTTCAAAGGAAACAGAGGTGAGAGCCCTCTGCTAAGGACTGCACCAGCCAACACCCCAATAGCCCCCATCAGCAACAAGTGGGGTGGGAGCCCATTCAAAGGACCCTGGCCACCAGCCATGGCATGACTCAAAGACTTTGATAAGCTGGCTAGAAACATCTCCACACTCACTGCAAACCCCACGGGGGGGGCCACAATGTAGTGATTACCTGCAACACATCTGCAGCTGAAGCAACCACACAAGACTGGCTGTACCTGCTTACGACCACCCTCAGCGATGATGCCAACCAACAGTCTGACAATGTTAAAGCAGCACTCTAGTTCCATCCAAACTACCTCACAACTTCAACAGGAGATAGTTAGGAACAAAATACAGCCATGTGCACGCAGATAGAAGGGATTGCGGAGCTCAACACAAGAACTTATAGTTGAGGAAAATATTCAATAGCACTCTGACTACACTTCACGCGGTGCCCCACTCATGGCTTGGCCGAGGAAGGAGCTGAACACGCAGCAGCCACGACCAACCAGAGTGTGGGAACGCCACTGTGATCACTAGTGCTATTGATTTTTCCCACTTTCAGATTCCCCTGATGTAACCACAGCCTAAAGCAGCTGGACTACAGGGGAAACGACCTCCTGACACATGATTCAGACCAGAGTCACAGACACTTGTCTACAGAGATCACCTTCGACTGGGCCCACAACATCACGGGCCCTACAGTGAAATCCCATCTAAAACTAGAACACGGTCTCAACTTCCACCAGGACTCAAGGTCACCACTGACCAGCCAAAGACTGTTGCTGTCATGCTCTCACGTCAGACACCTAAGGCCTGAGTGGCATAAATGGACTGTAAGCCTCTAACACCAGACTAAGGTTTCAAAACAAACCACCTCTCAAACCCCTCCAGCCACCCGATCCTAACTTTCAAGCTCACTTATGCTCCATGCCTTACAATGCCAAAGGACTTCACATACATGCTAATGTGGGACTCATCATGCTTCAATATGTCCCTGAAGGCACCACAGCGCCACAGCTTGTGTTGCCCCCACTGACAAGGGGGGTGAAAGCATAGCATGCCCACAACACACCATGACACCCAAGCCACCTAAACAGGCGGCATCCATGGCCAGCATGCAGCATGACATGATGTGAGAAGGTAGAAGGTGTCTGGACTACCAACACATGGAGCCCATCTCCAACCTGACACACATTGACCCGGGCACGATACAACCAGTCAAACGAACACTCCCTCACACTTGGTTTCACCCTCCGCAGAAAACCATATACCCTTTTCCTTTTGGGAGGAGTGTTGTCTAAAATTAGATTTTTGGTCATTCCTTATTTCATCTAGATGTGTTTCATTTAGCCAGGACAAAGTTAATTAAATTTTAAAATTTAATTGAATTAGCGGGCTTATAAACACTCTCCTTTAGGTTCCTATAGCTATAAGGACACCCTACTTTTACTTTTATTTGGACTTTATTCCTCTATTTTTAGTCATTGATTTAACTTTGTTTCCGACTGAATTTCCCTATTCAGCTACCCTGAATTGAATTACATTAGAAATGTAATTAAATCAGGCTGCCTATTTAACTTTCCTTCAGTCTTCTGGAGCTATAAGGACATTTCTAACCTCGACTTTCACCTTACTTTAGTTATGTTTACCATCACTTATTTCCCTCCTTGCGTGGGATTGCAGCAGTGTAGCCGCTGTTGTTCCCCTAAAGAGTATGCAGGATATTAGCAGCCCTAAATCTGTGTTACCTCTCTGCCCCTTCGCAATCTTCAAGGCCAGGCCTTGTATGCTGAAAAGGCATTGATTGCCGAACACAATGGAGGTGCCAGACAGAACGGGAAACGCTTCCCCTTGTTTCTTTTGTCTTTCTGACCTCGGAGTATTTAGTGTGTGTTAGTTTAGCTAATAATCTAACCCTAGGTTTATGAGCCTAATGCAGCCTCACCCACAAGTGACCACTGCTTTAATCATATTTCCTAGCTCAAACTAAATAAGGAAAGCCTTTCTTTCTCTTTCTTTCTCTTCCTGCCTTTATTTCATTTTATTTTTGATACTCTCATAATGACCAACACTAAGAACCATCAGTGCGCTGAGTAATAACGTACCACACGTACAGCACAGTCATTAGCTGACCCATGCAAAATTACTCAAACCACTTGGTGGTCACCTGCACAAATCTCAAGACTAGCTGTCCCTCACCGGCTATTCACACACTATCTGGCTTACAGAACCCTTATTCAAATGGATAGCTTACCACCTCTATCTGTACTTGCATTTGCCCTCTGCCTCTCTCTCCTGTGTCTCCACCAGTGACCCAGTGTGTCAGACAGCTAACACTGCCATCTGCCAGTACCACCTTGTAGACCTGGCAGAGCACTGCAATGGACATCCCTCAGCCTACAGCAGCCAAAGTCCTGCAACAGTCAAGAAAGGAACAGCAGAACGGCGACACAAATGGACACTTCACGCCCAGCCGGGACAACCAGGAACTGACACCTGCCCAGCACGAGAAGGAACAGAACAGATTCACCAGACAAGATGGAGAAACAGGAAGAAATCGCCAGTCTTCAGGAGGCTCTAACAGCTACCGGACACAGGAAACAGTTTGAAAAGGTCACCGGAAAAGACTTGGAAAGAGAACAGTTCCACACGAATCGGTGTCAAAATAGCACATATGTATATATATATCTACATTTTAATGTGAGAGACATTAGAACTACGGCCATAGAAACCCTCTGCATGCAGCCAGAGCTGAAGTCCAAACCTGGTCTCAGCAATTCTGCAACCTTCGGAAGGAGCTCAACATGGTCCAGAGAGAACTGAAACAGTCTTACAGACTGTGCATGGACTCAAGTAAAAGACACCCTGCTGCCGTCACAGATCCAGCAGTGCAGTCCAAATCACCCCCGTACAAGACACAAAAGGGGGGAGTCAAACCCTTCTACCTGACACCCAAGACAAGTCAACTTCCTGAAAACTTCAGCAGTGACAGAAGGAAAAGGATTCATTCAGATGAGCCCGGAAACAGCACATGAAGTGGCACTCAAAGATCTCAACCAAATGAGACGTCCCTGCATTCACAACAAAACCTGCAGGAGACATTGTTGTCCATGCCTACTGGTGAGACATTTGAGACATTGCAGTCCTGAACTACCAAGATAGACTGTCTGCTCTGGGTCACTTCTCGCCTAGAGGTGCAACACTTCCTGGGTTGACAGCCAGGACACATCCAGTAGGACTGCCAGCTGCTAAGACAAGCCAGCACGAAGGAAACTGCAGACCTACAGTCTGAACTTTAGAACTTTTTGCTGCCCTAGCCACCAAACAGGGCCGGCATGAAACTTCCCCATCACAGACCTCAACAAGCTTACTTCAGAGCTCATAAAGAACCTGCGAAGGAGGAGGACACCGGCTTTGCAAGCTTTTCCTCCAAACAGCCTTCCGTCTGTAAGTCACCGGTTTAGGCATTCTGGCCTGCCCCACTCAATGCCTGTGCAACAACTGTGTGACCTGACACCGAGAGCCTTTCGCGACCACAAGGCCACCTCAGAAAGGGGTTCATAAGATCTCAATGACACTGATCTACCAAACTCAAAGGATCAAGTTAGCACCTGAAGGCCCCGGTAGGGCCTCAGCGCAAGTCAGCACAGGACTCACATTTTAAGTAGGTGGAAACACATGCTGGAAAGAAGCAAGTGTGTGACAGTGAATTTATGATTTGGCCACTTGAATTGAAATCTTAAACAGAAGACTCAATTGCTAACAGACTAGCCTTCCAAAGCCTACAGACATTTGCTACACTCTGTTCAAATTGACATTAATGTGCATTGTTTCCCATGACAAAGACTTGTCAAAGGACACAAAAACTCCAGAGAATGCACACGTCATGACACCAGATTGTAAGCACACCACCTGAGCCGGTCAAGCTAACAAGGACCAGTTTTAGCTTAGGCTAAGTTAACCAATAGCGTCAACAGCTAGCAGTTATCATCATTCACTTGAAGCTTTAACTACAGCTTGTAGGCATGCAGTGCAAAGTGTTCTATATGTATATATAAATATATTTTGGAATATATTTATATATATACTGTTCCTGAACCCTTACTACTTAGTCCCTCACTTTAAGTCTTCTCAGCTAAGTCACCTTCACTATTTTAGTTGTATCCCCTCGTGCTTCAACTAAATCTGCAGTTACTTAATTAAATCTAAATTTAATCACATGTAAACTGCTTAAGGAGAGAAGAATTTTCTAGATATAGGGAACCGTTAATAGCATTTTGTCTAAACTTTATGGAAGGACACACCCATAGAATGGTCTTGAACATGCACCCTAACATCCACAGTTAATGCATTAATCATAGGAGACACTTCACTAGCAAACCATGCCTGAAACAACAAGTTGTATGTTATATCGCTAGCTGAACCATTAAGCCTATAACTCCGGACTCTTCAGGGTGGTGCATTAGTCTCTTACTTCTACCCTCACTGTGAAAATGGCAACACTTCACAGAGGCTCAGCCTATCCTCCCAGATGGGCGACCTGAACACTGACTAGCCAGTGCGAGGAACACTGTCCCCCCCCACAGCACCTGAGGAAAATGCCACCGAACAAGGAGAGAAGGGGACCAATGACACCTGACCCAGAGTTACAGCTACCTTGGGCCGAACAAGGCTATCACCACCTTAGCCACCTTATGGGTCTCAACCAGAGGGTAAAACAACTTCACTTCACTGGTCACCAAACAAAATCCCGCAAGGAGCAGACACATGCTCAATGCCCCACAGATCGGCTAGAGATTGAGACACTGTTGCCATTGCGACAGCCCAGGTACAAAACACCACTCATCCTATGTACCCCATGGTATGTCCTACAGCAGTCCACCACAACATCCTCCCCCCACAACCTTCACACAGGTGCCAAATGGAGGCTGCATGTGGACAGCTGGACACACCTAGTTACAGGAGCTGCTAACACTAGCAAAGGACCTCCTTGAACAAACTCAAGTGAGAAATATTGAAAGGGACAAACTGCTGACTCCTTGCACAATGCAACACAGCATCAGACTCCTCCAAGGGAGGAGCATCCTGCAAAGCAGTCGACACCCCAGGAGCAGCCAGACAATGTTGGACCGAGCAACAGCTCACATGCCCAGCAACAAAACTCCTACCAACACAAATCAGGCAAACTCAAGTCAGTGACGCTACAAGACAGAAGTGACACTGTTAACATCAGATTTGTGGTGAAGTTCGAGCAGAACAGAGGGCTAACAAACACCTGCTGCCCTCCTACCACCTTCACTAGCGCAGCCTGAACTCTCTTCACACTACAAATCTCCCTAAAAATTCCCTGCGACCCCAGGAACCGCCTGCCCTCTCACAAGTGAGAGTCCAACCAGCTATTCCAAACCGCAGGCACTACAGACAGCCTACTAGATAACAGCACCTGAACCAACCACCTGACCTAGACCCACATCAGGATGACAGGTGACACGGCCCCGACAACTGCTGCACCCGCTCAAGGACCCGCACCTTGCTACAACTTACATCACCACGATGCCTGACGTTCTCTTCCAGCCATGAATGGCAGGTGCATGTCTGATCGCTCTACCCCTTTAACGTCGATCGCTGTTGTCTATTGGATGGACAACAACGTTCGACGGGGGGGGATATGTAGGGTAGGGACCAATCAGACAATGGTTCATTAGATTTAACCAAATCAGTGGTTTATTCAGTTAACAAAGAAGCAGACTTCCCTTCACCCCAACCCAACAGTGGGTGACAAAGTCTCAACCAGGACGCTTCTAGCAACCACTGATAATGTCAGTTTACGACGTAAAACTATGCAGGAGAATCTGCAACTATGCAGGCAGACTGTTTTTCTTCACTCACCTCCCCCCATAGGAAAGACACAATGCTCATAGAAATGGACTCTTCCCTATTTCATTCACAGACAAACGTTTCTGTGAACGAAGACACATAGCCCATATATCAGTGTGTGTATATTATGACTGTCCATGTCCTTTGTATTCCTTACTTTAAATGTCTTTCTTTATAACCATTTTATGCTTGTGTCTTGATAGAATGCTAATGTAACCACATACAGTATATGCCATGTTTGGTCTCTTTTGACTCGTATGTAGATTTCCTGAAAGATGCTGTGTATTAGAGACTGATACCGGTGCAACATATTAATGTTCTAATAATCTTTAGTATTTCTGGCCTGAACCCCTATTGATTTAAATATGCAAACTGACATGTCTCTGAAACAAAGGGCCATAAAACGAAGACCCAGTTTCAAACCTCCCACTGAGAAAGCCAGCCTTCTCATTGGTCGGAACTACTTGGGAAGGTGTGACTCTGTCCAGACTTTAAAGGGGCTCACACCCCGTTCCGGCCCGCTCTCTTCTCTTCTCCTCTTCTTCTGAAAGATCTTCAGAGTTATCGTGGAGGTCCTCCACGGAAAGGCCATTTAACTATTAGATGCAATAAGGAAGCTGTGCCCCTTGTAGGTCAAGGAGATTCAGGTTTTCCTGATGATTTGGTTTTGCTGATGTAAAAGATGGCCAGTCTTCTCTCTCTCTCCTCCTCACTCTCTCTCTCTCTCTCTCTCTTGCTTTGTTTTATGTGTTGTCTGTTTAGCGTTCGTTTATTTGCTAGCTAGTGTTTATTTTCCCCTTTTACGTATTCAATAAACCCGCATTTTGTATTCACAAATGAATTTCTTACTGTGTTCCTTGCTCACAAACATCACGTCACTTAAACTGCTTTGATTTCGTTACAAAAACTGATCCAGTCCTGTGACTTAGCCAATTATGGTGGGAAAGATTAATTTTCAAGGCTAGGAAGTTGATTTTTCTTAGAGTTAGAATAAAAGCGGCTAATACTCGTTGGACGAGGGCATTAGTTCGGTTTATTTTTGACTCGGCTGTTTCAGAGAAGTGTATAAAGTATGTGTAATTAATAACCATTAATTATACATAGTTTATTGTGCTTAAATAAAATAACTTTTGTTACATTGCTTTATTACCGTACATACCCAATATATATATATATATATTTTTTTTTTGAAAAAAAAAAAAAAAAAAACACGTTTGTTTTAATTCAGGGTGAAGCAAGTCTAATCAAACTAACTATTATTGATAATCCCAACTCAGGAAGGAAATTGTCAAACTTGGGGCAAGTAACCAAGATTAATGGTCAAAGAGATGCACAGCATGACCATCACATTCTAGTGTCACTGTTACAGTGTAAACACTCGTATTACTTTTATATTGTATTGTATTGTTTTATATTTTACAAAACATCCAGGTGTCGTGAAACATTTAAAAAGGTTTCACTTTATTTCATACATTTAGTCAAGAATTATAGTTATGTCATGACAACTCTCTGAGGGATTGGCATGGTAATGTACATGACAATGTTAATGTATTTGGTTTTGGCGGAATCAAGCTTTCTATACATATATTTCTTATGTCTGTAAAGCAAGTATTCATTGAAATTTAGGTTGTTTTATTTCCGTGTCTGTGAAGAGAGGTGGCAGAGAGTGTACCCTGTTTATTTTCTTTATTTTACAAAAGCACATTATTTTATTTTCTACTATAACTGCACATAAATAAAAGTTGTTCTGTGTTTAAAGTCTAACTTGTTCCTACCTTGTTCCATGTAGTTACAGGGTAAAATACAACAAAAGTTTAAAATAAATTAAAGTGATGCTTGTTCCCCCCTTGTTTCATGTACACACAGAACCATTTGGGTTTGAATTTGTGTGACATGCACACTCCTACAGCACCAATGGGTTACTTAGCTATTATGATTATTAACCCAAATTGGGTCAATTAACCCAGCTTTCTTATCCAACAGTCTCAACCGAGTGTTTGGATTAAAACAATAACCCCCAATATTATAGGCCAAAATATAGATGAATTTCCCAGGTAAACACCAGTCTGGACCATTTAAAAGATAAAAGACAAGATTGTATAGACTCAGATTTAGATTTAGTTATTTAGATGCCATCTCCTTTCACAGGTGTAATTCATATTTTGAGAGTTGAGTCACTCTCCCACTCTTTACCATGTAACTTAGCATTGAATGTGATCATTTGAATACAATTATACATTCAAATATCATAACTGAGTTATACAAAATAATTCGAAATCCGATCCATTATTGAGCTAAAAACCTGTCACTCATGAATCATCACATATGTCTGCTGGTCCCTAGTGATTATCTATAAGCGCAGAAGGTGACTATCAGCCAACTCTGTAGTGTGCGCGTGTTTAGTAACGTTGTGACGACTGATTGGATGCAGTTCATGCACACTTGGGTGTGTTTGTTAACCAATCAGCCTATACAATTTAGATGTTTGAAAACTGCCAAACGGACCCCAAACCAGCCCAAATTTTTGTACAGCGGCCAAAGCCACTGTTTTACTCGCAGAATAAAATTCAAAACCGCTCAATCTGGCAACACTGTAAACGGCAGGAGGCTGGGAGGGAGGCTGTTGGTCTACTTGTAATAAAATTTTAAAAATTAAAAAATAAAATACACAAATAACATTAATGTCCCTCAAACACTCAGGGTAATTTCACATGTATTCAAAGAAAGAGTATTTTCTTGGCCACAGAAAATAACTTCTTACATACTAATGCATTAAAACATGTAGCTTGAATCGGAAATAATAAAGGGACATTAATTTGCGAGGCAGAATCAGAAACTCATGTAATTTGTGCACAAGAATTTTATTAACCCTCTGGGGTCTGAGGGTGTTTTTGGGCCCTGAAAAAGTTTTGACATGCCCTGACATTTGTGCATTTTTCAGTATCTTAAAAACATATTCATGGCTAAAGTCAGATTACATTGTAATCAGCACAAACTGGGCTACAATAATATGCAAGCAACATGAATGTACATGTTTGTGTTTTTGAGAAAACAATGTTTATGCGTGGTTTGTGAAAAACTAAAAAAATAAAGTCACTTAAAAAAGGAAATGAAACACGGACAGAATATTTGTTCACAAGGCTTTTGAGATCTGGATGTGTTAGGCTAGAGTTTTTTCTACACGATGTGAAAATCATCTCATTCACTCATTCAAAGAAAACAATATATTGATGTAAATTTACCAAAACATGTTTTGTGATGGAAAGACAATATGCAAGAGATTGACAATGGTCATGAATATTTAGTGATTCACACCTGACACACACAAAGCCCTCCCTAATGGCCCATCAATGACACTGTGACTCTCAGGTAAGAAACAATGTGAGAAGATTCAGAGAATGGAGTTTTAGATTAGTTGTATTTTATTTAACACAGTATGATCTAAACATACATAATGAAGGTAAAGACACATTATTGAGTACTCTGATCTACAGATATGAACAGACTTTGTGTCATTTCTTTTCTGAATTCTGTTCAACAAGTGAAACAAGTAAATCATGCCTGACATTTAAGTGCTTGCAAAACTCATCATGAGTAGTCAAGAAACTTGTTTTGCATTAGAATATCAGTGTAGATGAACATTTGAAGCTGCATCTGAGTTTTATATCTGAGAAACTAATTTATTGTTTAGCAGATCGCGATCAGAGTATTACTAATAAACATGGTCTAAACATACACTCAGTATAAACACTCATAGGCTATTTTTTATTTTATTTCATTCATTTTGCGATAAATAAATAAAATACATATACAAATATGATCTTATAGTCATAAACACAAGCATGTTTTGTATGCAATACATGCTGTCTAAACATTCTTAGACTATCATTCAGTGTTACAGTGTAAACGCTATTACTTTTATATCGCATCTTTTTCTAGAACGTTAAAAAAGTCCTTGAGTCGTGAGACATTTAGATGCAATGAAATGAAACCTATATCATAACGTTTCACATGATGAGGTCAGTAATTATAGTTTGAAAAAAGTCTAACTAGTAAAATCTATACAACTTAGTCTGTCACAGTAACACAATAACAGCGAATGCAAGCAAGCAAGCTAATAAAAGAAAGTCTTACATGTAAATGTAGAATTTATTTTTTGTTGAATCTGCTGCGCGTCACATCGCGTTCTTCTTCTGATGAGGTAAATATAAGATTTATTCCTCTCAGCAGGTCTTCTTTCAGAAATGAACAGTAATCCAGATAAACTTGAAGTCTTGCCGTTTTGTTGACGGTGATGTGGGCGTTTAACTCCCGCTCTTCTCACGTGGCTAATTGTAATATGAAAGCGAAAATAACTTATGGGCGGTGACAAATTAAAACTTAATTAGATCCAAGGGGGAGATTGGACATCGCGTTGTTTTCATAAGGATTACTTTATCACAGAATATTTGTTTTCGATAAGACTTACTTCGTTTAAGAGTAGAAATATCAGGCTTTCTCCGGTTATATGTATAATGTCTCCATGTGCTGTTTTCGCCGAGTATTTGATCATTTAAGTGAAGCGTTTCAAAATGAAGAGCACATAGACCAACGCGGCACACAGCACTCCCTGTATATTTTCTTTATTTGTCAAAAACTCACCGTTTCATTGTTATTATGTGTCTGTGCAAATAAAAATAGACCCTTTACAGATTCGATTGATGTATTTATCTTATCTGTACGATCAAAACTGACGAAGTAATTTAAGTTTATATAGAGGGCTTTTAAAAAAAACGCACCAAAACGCGCCGGCGCGGTCTTCGACCCCAGAGGGTTAACTAAGGACTAACACATAACTAATCTAAACAAACAAACACACAGTCATTCATACAGGGGAAAGGAAAGTGAGAAGCCATTAAAGAACCAAGGAGAATGAAGCTATGAAAGGAGTCAGTTAACCTTTAGTGAAACCATCAGTGCCATTTTTCAATGTGTCTATAGCTTATACTAAAACTCTGTTTAGTTAAACGTACGATACTTGTGTTGCCTTGGTTGTGGACGATGGTTCGGATGCAGTCTTGTACGAAGGTCTTGATGGTTTCAAAGTTTTGGATTTGCAATCACGTTCTTCTGGGTTTGAAGAGTGATGTTCTCCAAAGATGTCCTGACTTGTTGGTGATTGGTGGTTGAAGAAGAGCAAAAGGGCTGAGAGAGAGAGACCCAGCTGAAATCTGATAATCCTTGGGGAATGGACAGACAAGGTTGCAGAGCCTGGCACAGACTTAAAGGTCCAGAAGAGTTCATCTTCTCAGGTTCTAAAAGATCCACCGACGTATCATGCTCAAGTCCTGCCTGGCGCCGATGCACCGGCTTTGGGACTTGGCAACCAGAGATGGGAGGCTGATGAGATGCGTGTGATGAGGGTGAAAGCACCAAAAAGCAAAAGCAATGAGAAGTGAACAGAAGAGAGAAATGTAGCTTGTGTGAGTCTTTTATCTCCTTAGGGAGGTCACACCTCAAAAAGTTCAGAGAGCCAGTGGTGTCTTGGACTTTCGGAGGGAGACTTTACGACTCTTTGTCTTAGTTCATGGTATTTTGCATATGTAATTCAATTGGGTGCTGATGCAAGAACTACTGAGGATTCTTAGAACACTAATATGTTGCACAGGTATCAACAAATAATATACACCATCTTCTAGATAATCAAAATACGAATCCAAAGAGACCAAACATGGCATATATGTGGTTATACTAGACTAGTGGTCTATCATAACACATGCATGAAACAGTTATACAATACAAAAGACTAAATGCAGAAACAGTCATAATATACACAGTGATCGGATGACTTGTGTGTTCGTTCACAGAAAGGTTTGTCTAAGAATGAACAAAATAAGTCACTTCCAGTGGTAGTATGTGTCTGCTTTAGAGACAATTAGAATGGGGGAATAATCTCTTTACATACTTTTGGATCATAAAGTGTATCTGGTCAGGCAGAAGTGTCCTAGTTGCCATAGTAACCAGGCCCATCTAAGACTTTGTGGCACACAGTGTTGTAGATAGGGTTGAGGTAGTTTGTGCTTATTTGTTAATTCAATAAACAACTGATTTGGGTAAATCTAATGAATCATTGTCTGATTGGTCCATATGCTACAAATATAAATAAATAAAAAAAGAAATATTTAACGTTTTTTAACTTGTGTTCCCCGTCTGTCATTCACGTTCGACGTTGGGTCGAAGTGACAACAATAGGGGTCACTCTAGGGAGCCCGAACACCTCTGACAGCTTTGAGAAAAGGCCAATGAGAATTGGTGAATTGTTGGACATAGCCAGCTCCGCCCCGGACATCCAGGTATAAGAGGAGGGGGCTAAGCAACACTCATTGTTCTATTTCTTCAGAGCCGAATGCAGCATCTCTTTGTTGAGAAGCAGCGTTACTCACCTCTTCGTCGTTAGATCTACGGCACGGGCAGCGGTCTCTTCCTTCTCAGACGTGGCAGCAGTGAGAGTCCCCTGGGTGCTTCAACGGCGAATCCTGAAGAGCAGATTTCCTCTTTTTAAAACTAAAAGAGCAAATTTCTCTAAAAGAATCAGACACGGTTGGTTTGTGTGTTTACAATGCCTTTCCTTCCGTGTCCTTCTGGTTGCGGCTTCTATCTCTCCCAGAGCGATCGGCACGAGCTCTGTCTTCAGTGTTTGGGTCATGAGCATGCTGAGGCAGCGTTTGCTGAAGGGGGATGTCCTGCTTGCGAGGACATGCCCCTCAGCACACTCTGTTCGCGGGTTGCGTTATTTACTAAAAGAACCGCTTCCGCTGCTGGTCCTTCTACTTCCGGGTACGAGGCCACTGTGGTGCGTGTTGGTGAAGAACGGGAGGGAGCGAGTTCCTTTCTTCCCGGAAGTGCATGAGGAACTGACTAAGTCGTGGAAGGCTCCTTTTTCAGCCAGAATGCGACTTAGCGGTTCTTCCTCTCTCACCACCCTCGATGGAGGTCCAGCGAAGGGGTATACGGAGGTTCCCCCAGTGGAGCATGCCACCTGGCGGGACCGCCCGAGACTCCCATCCAGGGCGTGTAAGACTTCTTCCGCTCCTGTGGGGAAGGCTTATACTGCTTCTGGACAAGCCCTTCACGCTATGGCCGTCCTGCAGGTCTAACAGGCTAAGGTCCTAAGCGAGTTGCACGAGGGTGCTCCCAAACCAGAGCTTTTGCAGGATCTACGCTCGGCGACTGACTACGCTCTCCGGGCTACGAAAGTCACGGCGCAGGCTCTGGGGAGGGCGATGTCCACTATGGCGGTCCAAGAGCGCCACCTTTGGCTGAATCTGGCAGAAATTAAGGACGCTGAGAAAGTTTGCTTTCTTGACGGCCCCATTTCTCAGGCTGGTCTTTTCGGTGACACTGTTGAGGAATTTGCGCAGCAGTTCTCCACAGTGAAGAAGCAGACGGAGGCCATTAAACACATCCTGCCTCGTCGGGCGCCGGCTTCAAGTCCCGCTTCCCCAAAGCAGCAGCCACCGCCTGCTCCACGCCGAGGCCGACCGCCTTCCAGATCGGCTCAGGGCCCGCCGCAGACCGGTCCTGCACCTAAACCAGCCTTGCGGTCGAGTTCTCGCAAGAAGGTGGCGCCGTAAGCTCATTTTCAGGCCGCTAAGAACCCTCATCAGGCTTCGAAGCGCTCCTGAAATGAGCAGCCCGGAGGAGAGAGATCTGCTGACCTGTCTGGATCCACACTCGGCGAGAGAATTTCCTTCTTCTCTGGGCGTAAAAACCAATGTGACTGCTTCCCTCCGGGGTACCCAGCCACTGAAACACATCAAAGCATGCTCAACCACACACCCTGCGTTTCTGCATACTTTGACAAACCAAGTGCATCCTTCAGTCGATCCCCTGAGCTGAGGCGATCCTCTGTTGGATCCTTGTCTGTCGGCTACGATGATCGGTACTCCCACCGTGACTGGGTCCCTGCGGGGTACCCAGCCACTGAAGCATATCAAAGCATGCTCAACCGCACACCCTGCGCTTCTGCATACTTTGACAAATCAAGCGCATCCTTCAGTCGATCCCCTGAGCTCAGGCGATCCTCTGATGGATCCTTGTATGTCGGTTATGGCGATCAAAGCACCTTATGTCCTCCGGGACAGCGCTTCCCCAAACAAAGGGCTTTCTTTACAACTCAATCACACCGTACCCACCTGAGATACGTCGGTGGTCCCCCTGAGACCGTTAGCAGAGAGTCTTACAGCTTGGCTCGAATTACCCAACCTCTCTCGCTGGCTTCTCAGAACCATCTGACTCAGCTATGCTATTCAATTCGCACAAAACCCGCCCAGGTTCAGCGGTGTCCTCTCTACCGCGGTTCGGGACGAGAGTGCCGCTGTTCTTCAGGCGGAAATCACGACCCTTCTGGCGAAGGACGCGATAGAGCCGGTCCCCTCAGCCGACACGAGGAAAGGGTTTTACAGCCCCTACTTCATTGTACCCAAGAAAGGTGGCGGTTTAAGACCAATCCTGGACCTGAGGATTCTGAATCGGGCCCTTCACAAGCTCCCCTTCAGAATGCTAACCCTCAAACACATTATCACGTGCATCAGGTTCCAGGATTGGTTTGTGGCGATAGAACTGAAAGACGCGTACTTTCATGTCTCAATTCTTCCAAGGCACAGGCCCTTCCTACGGTTTGCCTTCGAAGGTCGAGCATTTCAGTACAAAGTCCTTCCATTTGGGCTCTCCCTGTCTCCCCGCGTCTTTACGAAAGTCGCGGAAGCGGCCCTTGCCCCTCTTCGGGAGGTGGGCATCCGCATCCTCAATTACCTCGATGACTGGCTGGTCATAGCACACTCTCAGGAGTTGGTATGCAAACACAGGGACATGGTCCTCAACCATCTGGCCCATCTGGGGTTTCGAGTCAACTGGGAAAAGAGCAAGCTCACCCCGGTATGGAGCATCTCTTTTCTCGGTGTACAACTGGACTCGGTCGCTATGAATGCACGGCTCTCCCTGGAGAGTGCACAGTCAGTGCTGAGCTGCATCCAGAAGCTATCACGCAGCCCGACGGTCCCCCTCAAACAATTTCAGAGGCTCCTGGGTCACATGGCATCCTCAGCCGCTGTCATGCCGCTGGGCCTGATGCACATGAGACCGTTACAGCACTGGCTGCATACCCGAGTCCCAAAATGGGCATGGCGCCAAGGTTCATACCGGGTGCACGTCACACCCGTATGTCTAAAAACCTTCGGCCCTTGGAAAGACATTTCATTTCTGCGGGCAGGAGTTCCCCTAGAACAAGTGTCCAGACGCATTTTGGTTACGACAGATACATCCAACACGTGCTGGGGCACCGTATGCAACAGGCAAGCAGCCGCAGGGGTCTGGACGGGCCCTCGGCTGCATTGGAATATCAATTGCCTTGAGCTGCTGACAGTGTTTTTGGCCCTGAAGAGGTTCAGACCTTTGGTTCAGGGCAAACACTTGCTGGTCCGGTCAGACAGCAGCACGACTGTAGCCTACATCAATCACCAGGGCGGTGTACGCTCCTTTTGCATGTCACAGCTAGCCTGCCATCTCCTCCTTTCGGTCAGGCCCAGGTCGACCTGTTTGCCTCGATAGAAACCACTCACTGCCAGTTGTGGTACGGTCTGTCCGAGGCACAGATGCACTGGCACACAGCTGGCCCGAGGGCCTTCTCAAGTATGCGTTTCCACCAGTGAGCCTGATTGCACAGACTCTGTGCAAAGTCAGGGAGGACAGAGAGCAGATCCTGTTGGTGGCCCCCTACTGGCCCAACAGGGTTTGGTTCTCGGAGCTGGTGCTCCTCTCCCCCATTCCTCTCTGGCGCATTCCCCTGAGGAAGGACCTCCTTTCACAGGGGAAGGGCACAATATGGCACCCACGCCCAGATCTCTGGAACCTCCACGTATGGTCCCTGGACGTGACCAGGAGGACTTCAGAGATCTCCCACTGGCAGTGGTAAACACTCTGTTGCAGTCGAGAGCTCCCTCTACGAGGCACCTGTGCGACCTCAGATGGCGCAAATTCACAAATTGGTGTTCCTCCCAGGGGGAGAACCCACGGAGATGTGGCATCCGAGCAGTGCTTTCCTTCCTCCAAGGAGGATTGGATAGGCACCTTTCTGCTTCAACACTTAAGGTTCAGGTAACCGCTATTGCCGCTAACCACGACCTGGTGGAAGGCAGATTGTTTGGGAAGCACGACTTGGTTATTCGATTCCTTAAAGGTGCCCGTAGGCTAAACCCCGTCAGACCGCACCTTGTCCCCTCTTGGGATTTCCCATTGGATTGTGGATGCGATTCGTTTGGCCTACCAGGCCAGGGGTGTGCCCTTCCCGCTGGGGGTGCACGCCCACTCCACCAGGGGCATCGCAGCATCAGTAGCGCTAGTGAATGGGACCTCTTTAACAGACATTTGCAGAGCTGCAGGTTGGGCTACACCTAACACGTTTGCCAGGTTCTACAATCTGCGTGTAGAACCAGTCTCTTCAGGAGTCCTGAATGCAAGCCTGCCGACTTCTGAAGCTGTAGAAGCTTGCCGTAGCGTTGTTCCCTACGGGTGATGACGCTTCCCCAGTTCAGTAAGTTTCCTGGCGTAAACCCTGAACAACACTTCCATCATGTTGCACCCGCAACGTAGCTATGTTCGGCAGAGGAACTAGCTATCAGAATCTAATATGAGGTTAGGTTGCCTCTTGTAAACTCTCATATTAGGTTGGTGCTCCACATGTAGTGGCTCCTAATGCGGCCCCATGTGTGTATTTCCACCTATATTCCCAGAAATGCGGTGTTTCCCTCAAAGACAATTTTGTCTCTGGTCCTGAGTTCATCAGCCTCTCCTTATGCGGAGCCTGTCTCAGGATCTTCCCTTTGTAGCGCTCCCCTAGTGCGAGCCCTCAGGTGTACTCTCCCACACAACGACCTCCCTCCGGGCAGGGTGTAGTCTCCGTAGTTCCCAATGTTCTCCAAGATGTTCAACCAAAGGTGAGGAAAGGCTGGCTGAAGCTCTTGGGCATTGGAAGGTCACGCAGAGGTGAGTTGCATTTATTTAACATGCAGACCTGTTATTATTTGCACTCCATGCACTCGTGGCGCAGTCCGCTGGTTGTGGCGTTTTCAAATGGGACCCCTAGTGTCGTCACTTCGACACAACGTCGAACGTGAAAGGCAGACGGGGAACGTCTTGGTTACGTATGGTAACCCTCGTTCCCTGATGGAGGGAACGGAGACGTTGTGTCCCCCCTGCCACAACCTCGGACTGCCTCTGAGTGTAGCCGAGTGGCTTTTCGGCTCCTCAGATCAGAACAATGAGTGTTGCTCAGCCCCCTCCTCTTATACCCGGATGTCCGGTGCGGAGCTGGCTATGCAAATACTGCACAACAATTCTCATTGGCCTTTTCTCAAAGCTGTCAGAGGTGTTCGGGCTCCCTAGAGCGACCCCTAGTGTCGTCACTTCGACACAACATCTCTGTTCCTTCCATCAGGGAACGAGGGTTACCATACGTAACCAAGACGTTTTTAAATGTAGTTTAATAAAACAATAATAATAATAAAAAAACTTAAAAACATAAATAGACAGAATTAAAACTGTTTAGTTAATTCATGTTTCAAAACAGATTAATACAAAAATGAAAAGTACATTCATAAATCATTTTAAATGCACATTAGTGCTGTCACTAACAATTATTTTGGTAATCAAGTAATCTGTCAATTATTCTGACAATTTCATAATTTTTTTTGTAATAATAAAACAGACTTAAGTTAACAATAGCCTTTAAAATGACTTGTAAATGCATGGAACAAGGTAGGAACAAGTTAGACTTTAAACACAGAACTTTTTTTTTTTAATGTGCAGTTATAGTAGAAAATAAAATAATGTGCTTTTGTAAAATAAAGAAAATAAACAGGGTGCGCTCTCTGCCACCTCTCTTCACAGACACGGAAATAAAACAACCTAAATTTCAGTGAATACTTGCTTTACAGACATAAGAAATATATGTATAGAAAGCTTGATTCCGCCAAGACCAAATACATTAACATTGTCATGTACATTACCATGCCAATCCCTCCGAGAGTTGTCATGACATAACTATAATTCTCGACTAAATGTATGAAATAAAGTGAAACCTTTTTAAATGTTTCACGACACCTGGATGTTTTGTAAAATATAAAACAATACAATACAATATAAAAGTAATATGAGTGTTTACACTGTAACAGTGACACTAGAATGTGATGGTCATGCTGTGCATCTCTTTGACCATTAATCTTGGTTACTTGCCCCAAGTTTGACAATTTCCTTCCTGAGTTGGGATTATCAATAATCCCAATTATCAATTATCAATTATCAATCAATGTTCTTTTGTGCTAATGTTGCAAGTTGTTCAAAGCTCCTAGTTAGATTGATTAGACTTGCTTCACCTTAAAACGAACATGTTTTTTTTTCCAGATGTATTTCCAAAAAATTATATGTATATATATATATATATATATATATGTACATATACACACACATTAGCAATGAGGCAATAATAATTAGTTCAATAAAGTATCAAAAGCAAGTAGTCATATTGAACAAAACTGTTAATATACATAATGTAGCAAATATATAGCAAATGCCTGCAGAGGGTGCCAACAGCCTGGCGATTGTTTTTATACTTTTATCTTTGTTTAATCCTAGTTTAATATTGTATTAACAAACATTTAATTAAAATGTCCACTTATTAATTAATATTTGGCCATTTCTTTACGACAGAAATGCTGCAGCCACTGTAATTTGTTGAAATTGTGGACATCAAAACGTTGTAGAGTGAGGTCCCAGCAAAGGGCAACACTCCAATCATAAAGAACTCGCAAATGGACATAACCCAATCTGGCAAATCTCTCAAGAAGATCCAAATGGCGCCAGCCAGTCTTAATCAACACCTAAAAGTGCCCTCTTGACAAGAAGTGTAAATTAAGGACCGCTCCTTAACCCAATGGCTGAGATAAAGATCACTTCCCCTCTTGGAACTTCAAAGGGCCGGTGGGGGAAGATGGGGCTTGAGAGATACCATATGGCTTAGGAATGGAGAAACTGGGATCTGGACAAAGGAAAGAATACTTATTCTCAGTTTTGGCCACCAAAAAGGACAGAAATGTATAAAATGTATACCCTGTTACAGTGGTTGTCTCTCTATGTTACTCTACCTCATTAATAACCTCAGGGACAAACATATCGAACTGTATTTTGCTTGTATTCACATGTCTGTATGACTACATGTACTCGTGTGCATAATCCCTCCATGTTTCATATCTAAATGTTTCTCTTTTATTTTCCTAAATGATAGTGCATAGCTTTGTGCCGTGTCTCATACCCCTATCATTTTATCCTAGTCTAAGTTTATTTTAACTTCTGATGTGCAGATTCCTACGGGCGGGTGGTAAATGCAAATGAGACCAGAAGTAAGACAAAGGAACATGTTTTGCGCCCAAAATTCGAACTAGTACATTGGCTGGTCCGCTTGGGAAAGGTGGAACACCTCAGGACTTAAAAGCATCTGTGCCCAGGGAATTGCGCTCGTTCTGGATTCTGTGACCTGCTCGTCTTCGCGCACGTGCTCGTCACTCTCTCTCCCTCGAGACTGGTCACCTCCTAGGCCGCTTTCTTCTGCAGTTTGCTTCGGCTGAGTTCGACTGATTTTGTCAACCTCCTCGGGACTACGGAATCTGACGGACACACGCACACACGATCACATTGAACCACCCAGACTGAAACTCTCTCTCCTCGCAGATCAGGACCTGAAATAGCGCCCACTGCAAAACCAATGCAAGTATCTGATCTAATTTAACAGCCGCACTTAAGATTTGCCCCTTTTTATAAGGCGACTGTCCAATGGTTCATGCAGATGTGAATAGCTGATTTAATATTGCACTCTTTGCTTTCTCTATCTTTCTCACTTTTTCTTACTTTTCGTGTTTCATGTATTGTGCTGTTTTGTTTGCTAGTTAGCGTTGGTTTTTCCCCTTTATGTAATCAATAAACCCGCATTTGTATTCACGTTGGAATTCGGTACTGTGTTCATTGCTCACAAATATTACGTCACTTAAACTGCTTTCAAAATCAGACTGAGCTGGTGTGTTTGTAGTTTTCTGAGCAGTTCCCAATCTTTAGAATATGCAAATGTAACATTCATTGCCATAACCATTCATACATACTCTACTTTAAATAAAAATAACAGAATTTATGAATACTCAAACACATATGTAAACTCCTCCATCTCAGAGCCATTGAAAAAGATGTTCAACAAGAGACTGCTCACTGCAGAGCAAATGGGTGGAGCTTGACATTCCGCTCCCCCTCACTCCCGGATTGTATTCTCACTTAAGATGGCAAAATACCCAGTTGTGAAGTCCACTTACAGTCTAATTGAACGCACCTGTAATTTAGTGTGAAAAACTAAACTAAATAGTCTGTCATTTTATCCTATTGTTTCTTATATATTTTTTTAGCGTGGCCAGTGTCTTTGTGGGTTTTGGTTCATTTGCTATTGTACACTGTAAGGACCTTTGAAATAACTGAAATCATCTTTGTTTGAACATTTTGTTTGTCTGTTTCTTTTTTTTTATTTCATGTAACGTGACAACAATTGCAAAATATACAGTATTAACAGAGAAGCAGGCAGATACAGTAATTACAAAAAAATATCTATGTATACTTTTACTGTGGGCTTTTGTGGGGAGAGTGGGACAAAACGTAAACATTACAGGTCGGAGTAAGAGAAAGTAACATATTTTTGTGGAACAGAATCCTGCGGGAGTGGGTCTGAAAAAAACGTCCTGCACAGGTCTTTACGTTAAATCTTAAACCACAATTGGCTTAAAATGACCAGTTCAAAGGCCTAAAATTTGAGTTATTTTAGCTGTGACATTTCAATGACTCTTGACATTACAGTTATTCACATTCCAGTAAAAGATAATTACATTTAAAACAATTAATGATTAATATAATATAAAATATAATATGTGATTTTCTTCATTTTAAAATGTTGCCATGGTCAAATGTTTTTATTTACCAACTCTCAATGCATGAGATCTCGGAAACGAGATACATATTTACTTTAAAATGCACAGATCATGTTCAATAGCAGGTACTAGGTGGGGTAACTGAGAATATCTGATACTTGTTAACACCGTACTTAAATACTTAAAATATAATTTTGGTAACACTTTAGAATAGGGAGCACATATTCACTATTAACTAAGAGTTTTCCCTTAATAAACTCCTACTTTGTTGATTATTAAAAGTCAGTAAGTTGTTAAGTTTAGGTACTGGGTTGGGTTAAAGGATCTTAAATATGGTCATGCATAATAAGACATTAATATGTGCTTTACAAGTACTAGTAAACAGCCAATATGCAAGTACCGTATTGACCCGAAAAAGCTGACCCTGGTTATAAGACAACCATTTCCATAAGGTGAGGTGGCATAGTTGTGGGACAAACCACTGCTCTTCCATTCCAATCAAACATTAAACAGGTTCTCCCCCAGTTACGCACCCACTGAGAAATCTGATGCAAGTTCTCTAGTTACTGGTGATTATATTGTACGGAATGTGAAAAAAGACACAACAGCCACCATAGTCCAATGTTTACTGGGAGCCAGAGTCCCCAACATCTTGGCAAATTTAAAAGTGCTGGCTAACGCTAAATGTATATTCACATCGGCGCTAATGATGTTTAACTTAGCCAGTTGGAGATCACTAAAAATAACATTAAAGAGCTGTGTGAACTTGTACAATGTACAATGTCAGATACTGTAATATGCTCTGGCCCCCTCCCTGATTACCGTGGTGATGAAATACATAGCAGACTGTCGTCACTCAATGGCTGGATGTCTAAGTGGCTGCTCTCATTGGAGACAAAATACCACAGAATAAAAAAGCTTTCTTAGACAGTTGGATGAGATTTTGGGGCAGACCTGACCTTAAAAAAAAATGGTCTTCATCCTTCCAAGGGTGGTGCCGCTTTTCTCTAGAAATATGGCACATAGAGTTTGTACTTGACTAACTGGGGCCCAGGTCAGGAAGTAGACAGACTGGCTAAACCAACCGTCTGCTGGCCGCTTCACATTACAAAAGTCAGTTAATTCTCAGCACATAGAAACTCTTTCACAGAGAAATCATACTATAGACATTGTGTCTGTTACTCGAACTAGAAAATACACAAGAGACGAGACGAGACGAGATGAGACACAAGACTGGGTTCACGAGCCAAGACGAGATGAGACAAGATTTTTAAACTTAAAATAAAAATCCTCAATGACAAACTATATTGGGGAAAATAGTATTTTATTCAACTGAAAAACACAAAATGCAAAAAATAAATAAATAAAATAGGTGCATTTTGTCATCAACTTGTACTTTAGGAAATGTAATTTATATTTTAATGAATTACGTGCAGAGACTGTCCTCAAAGAAAATACGACCCAATTTTAAATTTTTTTATTCACCTTATACCACCCATTTTTACATTTTAAAAGTTAATGCCCTCTAGCGGGCGTAAAAATAATGACGCGTTGGATATGACGTCATGAAATGACGCATGAGTTTTTACACCGATCTCACGGTAATTCAAACATATTTTACTAGGTGTAATTCGTATGAATGACCACACCTAACTCTACCCTAAACCTACCCCTTACAGAAATGCAATATCATGATTTATAGCGCATATTCCAAAAAAAAAAAAAAAACATTATCTGGTATCGAACCTGCGTTCATATGATTACACCACTTTGTAGTGCAACGCTCTACCAACTGAGCTACACGTAATTCTGAAAGTGCATTGGATACCTGTTGCTGATAAGGGAGGAATTGTTGTATACGCTTTATGAAGACGTATTTTGAGGATTTGTGAAAACGACTTACGTCGGCCGTATAAGTTGGAGGACATGTTGTACATGCAGTAATAAACATGTAAACTAAAGCTGCATGATTCTGGATAAACTGAGAATCACGATTTTGTTTTAAATAAATTGAAGATCACAATTCTCTCACGATTCTGAAGAAAAAATAAGATGAGAAATCTACTCAAAATAATGTTATTTACTAGTGGTTCGGACAAAATGTTCATTGCTCAAGTCTTTTAAAAAATATATCCATTTAAACTAAATAAAAAAATTCTATATCAATGAAGGAGGAGTCAGTGTCTCAATTCATAATGACTTGTTTCACTATTGGAATCTCCTTAATGAATGATTCAATGACAAATACTGTTTTAAACGGACAGTTGTCACCACCTCCTGACGGAAGCGGATATGCGTTACAATATATACAAGTGTTAAGCTATCTTCATTTTGATCGCTACTGTAGACAATAAGTGTTTATACCCAAACTTTACATTTTTATCTCAGTACTTCTGTTATTTAAATGTATATAACACAGAAATAATGATTATTATGTGGTTAAAAAGACTGTTTGTATTGTTCTTTCCGGATCAACAGCAACAAGAATGCAGATTTAAATGTCTTTTACACGTGTTTCACATCATAAGAGTCAGTGAAGCGTGAATCCTTGTCATTTTTTAATAAGATCATGTGGGTGTTTGAATAGAGATTGCAACCTTTTAAAAATTAATCGTGCAGCTGTAATGTAAACAGTGCAAAATGTTTTGCAAGGATATTGTCACGTTCTCGCAAGACCAGTCGGATCTCACGAGACACATCAGATCTTTTTTTTTTTTGTCTATTTAAATTATTTTTATAAACTCACCACACAACATTAATGGTTAATAACTGTACTTTTTTGAAAGACATTTGTTTTCTGAAAAAAATGACATTTTGCACTTGACAATAGCACATTCTGTTAGAATTTTATAGTCAAATAAACAAAATATGTGAAAATGACCTATTTTGCCCTTAGGTTTTAAAGGGTTAACAATTTAATTGATGTTCAACAAATATTGTACAGATAAACAAATGATAAAGCTCGGCTTAATGAATATTAGATCCCTTTCTATTAAAAAGCACTTTTTGTAAATGATATGATCACTGATCATAATACTTATCGATAATCCCAACTCAGGAAGGAGAATGTGAGTTTTTCTTTTTTTTGACAAGAAACCCAAGATTAATGATCAAATAGACAATGAATCATAAAACCATAAGGAAAAGCATTACTTGAGACTGGGTTTTGATAGCTATTGAATATCTTAAGGGTTTATATTTGTTTGGTATGCATTGAGTTGAATATTCTTGCTTAAAATATTTCTACCAATCAATTCTTTGTAAAATGTATCATATCTTGTTATAGCAATCATGTCCAAATTATACTCCACAAGAATGGAAAAATTGGACCATTTGACTAATCAGATAACATGTTGATATATGTATTGGGAGGAGAAACATACCAACACCTGAGCTAAGACAATGTCTAATTGGTCAAGACACCACTTGGAATGTGTCCAACAGCTGAGTTTAAAAACTCAGGACACCGTCAAATTTTACTGTTAGCATCACTTTTCGCCACCGGCTTTAAGCCATTGCTTTTTGCCACTGCTTTGTGCGTTTTCAAATGCTCTTTCAGCATGCTTCACTGTTACTCAATCACCATGAGAAAAAAAGCCATCTAATCTCGTTACACTCTTCTATTCTTTCATTTACTTTAGTTTTTTTTTTTCTTTTTCATTGAGAGTTTTGTGTACTAAGTTAAGTTATGCTTTAGACATCACAGTCTGTGCCCACCTTAAAACTTCAAATAGCATACAGAACTCTGCACCATCCAGCCAATGCCTAAGACATAATTTCAGATGACTACTGAACTTCCAGCCAATCAGCAACCTTGAGAAACCCCTTTCTGCAAGACTACAACAAAGAGAATCCTCTAAACAGGCAATGCATGTAAATTCCAGATTCACTATTCCAGCTCGTTGATTGGTTAAAAAAAAACGCCGATTTAGGCTATGTAACATATTTTTGCTGCATACATGCCAAAACAGATGTAAACATGGATAAATGGTTGACAACGGGATCGCTGAAAAGGAAAATTACAGACGTTACAAGCAGTTAAATATGATTTCACTTTCGAATAATACGGTTAGGGAAGAATAAATGAAATGGCAAATGATATAACTCAGAAGTTGGTTAAACAGTCGAGAGAGTCCCTATTATGCCATACAGTTGGATGAATCGACCGATATAGCAAACCTTTTCAACCTCCTTGCCTTTGTACGGTATGTTCATAATGGAGAATTACAAGAGGAATTCCTTTTCTGTAAGCCGCTGCCGGCTCAAACAACTGCCGAAGCCATTTTTGATATTTTGAATGCATGTATTGTTTCAAATGGAATCAGTTGGACTAAATGTGTGGGTCTGAGCACAGAAGGAGCAAGAGCCATGGTGGGGCATCGAATGGAGTCGTTGCGCGCGTGAAAATAGTTGCTCCGCTTTATGACCTCCGTTCACTGCAGTTTACATCGGGAGGCACAAGAAGATGCCCACAGATCTGTGATGTGTCTTGGATGAGGCTGTTAAAATAGTCAATTTCATAAAGACTAGGCCCCTTTAGTCACATTTGTTTCGACGTCTCTGTGAAGAAATGGGAATTGGCACACTTTTGTTACACACTGAGGTACGATGGCTTTCACGAGGCCGGGTGCTTACTTGTCTCTTTGAATTACGCAACGAAGCACAGATTTTTTTATCCGACTCAAATTTTCCCCTTTCGGACCACCTCAGTGATTTTGAGTGGCTTGCAAAATTGTCCTACCTTTCTGATATTTTCAACCACCTAAATGGAGTGAAGTCTTCAAGGCAAATTTGAAGCCACAATAAAGAAACTGGACATTTGGGCGAATTTGCAAATCAAAATCCGAATCGTTTGAAAATTTGTCACATTTTTTGTCAGAAGAAGCCATGAGCCTGCCCACCTCAGTTAAAAAGCTGATTGAAGAGCATCTCCAAGGACTGAAGAGCCAGTTGCATGACTACTTTCCTTCTCCAGATGTTCAGGTTACCTAGATTGAAAATCCTTTTGCAAATTTGTGTGAGGGAGCCGTCACGAGTTTAAGTGCAAAAGAGCACGACAGCCCCATTGACTTATCTTGTGACAGTGCTTTAAAATTAAAGTTTTCTCAGAAAACTTTGACGGATTTTTGGATTCATACTCTCTCGGAATATCCTGATCTTTCTGACAAAGCTCTGAGGATTTTGATGCCATTTCCAACAACATATTTTTGCAAAGCAGGATTTTCTGCATTGGTGGCACTCAAGACAAAATACCAGAATAAGCTTAACGTCGAGCCTGATCTTCGCTTGTAACTTTCTTCACTTCAGCCCGACATACAGCGCTTAATCAGTTCTAAACAACACCAACCAATTAGGTGAGTGACAGATTGTTGTTTATCGGATGTGTAATTGGCATGTAAACAAGTCCAGAAGTTTTTTTTTCTTTTTGCATGTTATCTGTTTTACTAAATTTGTACTTGTCTAGTTAACACATTGCAATTAAAAATCAGGAAGGGTCAGGAAGCGGGTTTGATCGCGGTCTCAGTTTCCTTTGGGTCTTTGTTTTTTGTTTTTCTCTTTATTTCACTCATTGGTTTCTCTCTCTTAAATTGTTCGACCTGTATCTGCTCTCGATTTGCGCTTCTCACTCGAGCCTGACTGTAGTCTTGATTTGTCCAGTGTTCCAGTTCTCTGCCGGTTTCGACTGCTCGTCTCAACCCTGCTCTCTGCCTGTTCCCTCTGACTGATTGCTCCGATGACGATCTATGCGCTGCCGACCTCCGAATGGATTTGGTTTTCCTGTTTACTTAAGAATTGTTAACCCGAGTGTCTCTGGGCTTGGTGACCCATTATGCACATTTTCTGTTTATTCAACATTACCAGTTTATTCAATAAAGACAGTTAACAGTCATGCTTCTGAGTACTCAGTTACTAAACCCGACACAAATAGTGGGTTCATTTAAATTTTTTTCAGTGGGCCGCGGAAACATATGTGTTTGGTTGTGTGGGCCGTAAGTTAAAAAAGTTTGGGAACCACTGATGTAACAGAAACTATGGACTCTTTCTTTTCTAGCACTTCATATGATTGCCCCTTTACACTTATATAAAACACATAGCAGGCAAATATAAGTACAGTCTCAAGTATTTATTGCAAAAACTGACCATGAACAAGCAGTATAAAATCAACATAAGTCCTGTTGCATTCCAAGTCTTCTGAAGCCATGCGATATCTTTATGTGAAGAAGAAACGTTAACGTGCTCACATGCCATTCAAAAAGATACTCCCGCAGCATGACGCAATCGGTCACGAGACACACAAGAGCCAATAGCATTTTTACAACCAAGGCAGATGTAAGGCTTCTTCTGGTGGCATTTTTTTACATTTGAGCACAGACTGAGGCACGCAGGCACACATATTACGTCAAGGGTTTCTTATTTAAAGCAATGGAAATGCTAAAATGGCGCTAAAGGGGTACCTTGTGCATCAAAAAGTGACGCCAAGGGGTCCTGACCAAGCATCAATACGTAACGAGTTGGGACTGAGAATGTTTTGGTGTGGTACGATAGAAGATGGCTGTATGATTTCTATGAGTGAGTATGTGTCGTGTTCTGGCCACATGACTTAAGCGCTCAAATGAACGCATGGGATTTAAATATTAGTCCATTTATTCTAATAAAGTGCAAGCAGCTATTAAAAATATTAACGCAAATACTGGTGTTTTTTCCTCTAATGATGTGTATTTGTTGTCATTGTATGCTATTCACTATACACATGCACGTGCACATTCTCTCTCTCTCTCTCTCTCTCTCTCTCTCTCACACACACACACACACACACACACACATAACCCTTATATAGAGTTAAATTAGATTTTTTTTCCTAATGTAATTTGATTTCAGCATCTCAGCACAGGACATGGAGGAGAGCACTCACCTGTCACTGGGGCTTCTATGTCCAGGAGGTTCTTCTCAGAACGGAGGATTGCCGCTCCCTCGCCAATTAATCGCAGTGCCACACTCTCCTCCACGCGCCCCTCTTTAGTGAGGTGGGCCTTCAGGACATCAACTTTGGGTTTGCCTTCACTGTCAAACACCTCTTTCACAGTCAGTCTGTGGCTTGGGGGAAACGGGACAGCTGGAAGGAAAAGAGATAAAAAGGACTTTTATTTTGTTACTGTTCTGAGGGTGTGTAAGAGGTGAAATTATTTCCTCATGAAATTAAAGTCCAGGAACTCTCACAAAAACAGATGCCACGCAACGAAACAAAAAAAAAAGTAATCTGGAGAAGAAATCTTCAAAGAGAACAAACAACACCACCCCCCTTGCTCATTTACGACCCCCTTCCTCCCTCTCTTCTCCCCTCCCTGCCTTTCACACTTTCCCCGCCAAAAGGTTTTTCACTGAAAGTTTATCAGGAATATATATGTACCAAATGTGTGATATCTTGTGAATATGTTGTTTTTCCCCTTCACGTTTGGTATCATTCTAAAGGTCTCTGTGCGATTGGTAAAATGGTCTCAATTTTACAGCAGTTATATAATTCAGTTAATATAATTCAGAAAGACTGAAATCTTTTGTAGAATTGTGCTTTGCAGCTGAGGGGCGTGTTTCCCCCTTAGGATTGGGTGAGAATCTCCAGCCAGGTACGACACTGAGGAACGAGAACCTAACCAAAAGGTCTTCTATGTTTTTACAATTGAAGATTGGAAGATTTGTTTGTTCTAGTCTGGGTATTTAAGCAAAATAACAGGACACTATGGGGCGACTCCACATTCGGAGGCGCGTAGCATGGACCGTGTCTCTATGCTATGTAATTTTCCTAAAGTCTCTTTGCTCTTAGATTAATCTTTAAGCAATTGATGTTAAGTATTTATTTGAATTGGAACTGCATTTGATTCTAAATTGGATTCTCATTGTTTAATTGCGTAAATTGGCATTATACAATATTTACCTGACAAATAAACTGTTACATTTGATTTATTCTGGATGTTCTTGAAATCATTATTTACAGTAGATTAATTTGTAGTCTGGCATTTCCGCAAATCTGTGTCCAGGACAGGTCAAACCAAAGTACCAATGAATGTGGCGTGGGCACCCCGACTTAAAGATATTGTGACCACCCTGCATCCTCTGAGCAAAATCAGAACTGACAAGTTTGTGTTTGTGAATTCACCAAACGGCCAAGTGAATTTCTAAGCAATGCCAGGTCATTAATGAATGAATAATTGAAAAAATAGGACTTCCAGAATAATCAAATGTCAAATTAATATTGAATAAATAATACAGAAAACAATTTACCTACTGCTTTGAATGACGCTTAAAATTTTCAATTAGCCACAAAGGAAACAATGACATTAATACACCAGTAAGAGGCTGCAGTGCACTAATGTTGCTAATGAGCAACAAAACAACAGAATAAGAAATTTAGAGCATGTGCAACAAGCTTTTTTGCTGTTGTTGTTATTGTTGTTGTTTGATTCTAACATTTGTCATAAATACCCTGTGAAGCTTTTAACTAGGTTGATATAATTACTCAATATTTGTGACAATATTTTGCAATTGAGCATGCTTGAGTTACACACAGACTTCACCATTCAGCATGCTAAACACAATGATAATTACATTTTATACATTTTCATTAATTGCAATAATTTGAATTGCTTTTTGGTGTGCTACTACACAAAAGACAGCAAATAAAATTGGTGGTAAAAAAAGGTAAAACAAAGCTATTTCATAATTAATCATGTAATTCTGAGTAGCTATACTAAATTGAGAGTAAACCTTAAGTAAACAATCAAGTACCCCCTGCAATTCTTTTTAGTAACTAGAACTCTTGCGTAAGTGAACTATACTAACTAAGCATTTGTCAGTACAGCATACTATTCCTATTTTACTTTACATATTTTTTAAGGCAATCGGTTTGCCTGCGTATTTTTTGAAGTCGAACTAACTTGATTTCACTAATTTATTATTATTATATAATTATTTATTAACATTTTGCGATTTGGAAGCAGTAATTATAATTTTTGAAGGAAATGCACCCCCGATCTACCTAAATGTGTATATGTTCACGCAAATCATTTGCCTCCAAGAGAGGGCTTGGAGGCACCAACCTAATATGAGAGTTCACAAGAGGCAACCTAACCTCATATTAGATTCTGATAGCTAGTTCCTCCGCCGAACATAGCTATGTTGCGGGTGCAACATGATGGAAATTGTCGTTCAGGGTTCACGCCAGGAAACTTACTGAACTGGGGAAGCGTCATCACCCGTGGGGAACGACGCTTCAGCAAGTTTCTACACTGTGTCAGCTTCAGGAGTTACTGGGCTTGCGTTCAGGACTCCCGAAGAGACTGGTTCTACACGCAGATTGTAGAACCTGGCAAACGTGTTAGGTGTAGCCCAACCTGCAGCTCTGCAAATGTCTGTTAAAGAGATCCCGTTCGCCAGCGCAACCGACGCTGCGACGCCCCTGGTGGAGTGGGCATGCACCCCCAGCGGGCAGGGCACCCCTGTGGCCTGGTAGGCCAAACGAATCGCATCCACAATCCAGTGGGAAATTCTTTGTTTGGAGACAGCTTTCCCCTTCTGCTGTCCTCCAAAACAGACAAAGAGCGGACTCGACCGTCTGAAGCTTTCAGTACGTTCCAAGTAAATGCTCAGGGCATGGACTGGGCATAACAAGGAGAGGTTGGGGTCGCCTTCCTGAGAAGGGATAGCTTGCAGAGTGTCCACCTGGTCCCTGAAGGGAGTGGTGGGCACTTTGGGCACATAACCGGGCCGGGGTCTCAGGATAACGTGAGAGTTAGCCGGCCCGAATTCGAGGCACGAGTCACTGACAGAGAGGGCTTGGAGGTCTCCCACTCTTTTGATCGATGTGAGTGCAGTCAGGAGAGCCGTCTTTTGGGAGAGAGCACTGAGTTCGACTGACTGGAGCGGCTCAAAGGGATCTGACTGTAGGCCCTGGAGGACCACAGAGAGATCCCAAGAGGGGACAAGGCGCGGTCTGATGGGGCTCAGCCTGCGTGCACCTTTAAGGAATCGTAGAACCAAATTGTGCTTCCCAACCGATCTACCTTCCACCAGGTCGTGGTTAGCAGCAATAGCGGCTACCTGGACCTTTAGTGTTGAAGCAGAAAGGTGTCTATCCAGTCCTCCTTGGAGGAAGGAAAGCACCGTTCGGATGCCACATCTCCGTGGGTTCTCCCCCTGGGAGGAACACCAGTTTGTGAATTTGCGCCATCTGAGGTCGTACAGCCGCCTCGTGGAGGGAGCTCTCGACTGCAACAGAGTGTTTACCACTGCCAGTGGGAGATCTCTGAAATCCTCCTGGTCGCGTCCAGGGACCATACGTGGAGGTTCCAGAGATCTGGGCGCGGGTGCCATATCGTGCCCTTCCCCTGTGAAAGGAGGTCCTTCCTCAGGGGAATGCGCCAGGGAGGAACGGGGGAGAGGAGCACCAGCTCTGAGAACCAAACCCTGTTGGGCCAGTAGGGGGCCACGAACAGGATCTGTTCTCTGTCCTCCCTGACTTTGCACAGGGTCTGTGCAATTAGGCTCACTGGTGGAAACGCATACTTGAGGAGGCCCTGAGGCCAGCTGTGTGCCAGTGCATCTGTGCCGAGGGGCGCCGTACACCGCCCTGGTGATTGATGTAGGCTACAGTCGCAGTGCTGTCTGTTCGGACCAGCACGTGTTTGCCCTGAACCAAAGGTCGGAACCTCTTCAGGGCCAAAAACACTGTCAGCAGCTCGAGGCAATTGATATGCCAATGCAGCCGAGGGCCCGACCAGAGCCCTGCAGCTGCTTGCCCGTTGCATATGGCGCCCCAGCCTGTGTTGGATGCATCTGTCGTAACCAAAATGCACCTGGACACTTGTTCTAAGGGCACCCCGGCCCGTAGGAACGAAATGTCTTTCCAAGGACTGAGGGTTTTCAGACTTACAGGTGTGACGTGCACCCGGTATGAACCCTGGCGCCATGCCCATCTCGGGACTCGGGAACGCAGCCAGTGTTGTAACGGTCTCATGTGCATCAGGCCCAGCAGCATGACGGCGGCTGAGGATGCCATGTGACCTAGGAGCCTTTGAAATTGTTTGATCGCCATAACCGACATACAAGGATCCGTGAGAAGATCGCCTGAGCTCAGGGGATCGACTGACGGATGCGCTTGTTTCTCTGTCAAAGTATGCAGAAGCGCAGGTTTTGCGGTTGAGCATGCTTTGATGTGTTTTGGTGGGAGGGTTGACCATCGAAACCGACAGACAAGGATCCATGAGAAGATCGCCTGAGCTCAGGGGATCGACTGATGGATGCGCTTGATTCGTCAAAGCATGCAGAAGCGCAGGGTTTGCGGTTGAGCATGCTTTGACATGTTTTAGGGGCTGGGTACCCCGGAGGGACGCAGTCACATCGATTTTTTCACCCAGAGAAGAAAATTGCTCTTTTATTGACCATGTGGTGGCCGTCCGCTGTGAGGCAGACAGCCGGGGTGGAGCCGAAACCCACACTCTTCCCCTCGCCGAGTGTGGATCTAGACAGGTCAGCAGATCTCTCTCCTCCGGGCTGCTCGTTTCAGGAACGCTTCGAAGCCTGACGAGGGTTCTTAGCAGCCTGAGACTGAGCTACCGACGCCACCTTCTTGCGAGAGCTCGACCGCACAGCTGGTTTAGGTGCAGGACCAGCCTGTGGCGGGCCCTGAGCCGGTCTGGAAGGCGGTCGTCCTCGGCGTGAAACAGGCGGGGGCTGCTGCTTCGGGGGTGCGGGCCCGGGGGCCCGCATATACATTAATTTTTAACAGCTGAATTTGTGTAAGATATTGCACTACACATAGCTGTCACAGAGAATACTTGTTTCTCTAAATACGTAAAATGTAAACATTTTAAAGTTTAAAGAAGTAAAAGTTTTAAGGTAAAAACTAAATAAAAAAAGAATTAAAAATGTTAATTTAAATTAATGTTAAGAATTTGGTTAATGTTAAGAATTTGGTTGTATCTCTCTCTTAGTATCCTCACAATTATGTGAGGAATTCCAGTCAGGTTTTAGACCATATCATAGCACTGAGACTGCTCTCATTAGTGTAACAAATGACCTGCTCCTGTCATCCAATCGTGGTTGTATCTCTCTCTTAGTACTACTGGATCTTAGTGCTGTGTCTGATACTATTGACTGCAACATTCTTCTGAATAGACTTGAAAATGATTCTGGCATTAATGGAAGTGCATTGGCATGGTTCAAATTGTACTTATCTGACCGCCATCAATATGTGGCAGTGAATGACGAGGTATCATATCAATCACAGGTGCAGTATGGAGTACCTCAAGGCTCAATACTAATTCTTACTGCTAAATTCTGAAAAAAACAGGTGTGTTAACCAGATCCAGTCTGTATCCAGATGAGATGGTCACTGCAGTCCCCCGGATCTTAGGTGGATCAGCACCTAGAGACGACCTCTACAGCCCTGAATGTCAGCAGAGACCAAATCAACTAGATGAGCCCCAGAGACGGATCTCAGTGAAGACCTCTTCCCCTGGACGAACAGGAGTCCTATCAACTTCATTTTAAACTACAGTTTTAGTAGGTTTATACGCTGTTTACTATAATGAGTAAAGAATAACTCACTGGCTAATGTTAATTCAGTGAATAATATTCTCTGGAATATTGGAATATAACAAAACATCATATTTTACTGCATTTCTCAACTAGTATGTTATATCAGAATTACTAATGTTTTTGTGCTGTTTATCTATGCAACACAAAACTATACCCAAACTGTGATAGCTAACGGAGATAATAAACAATTAAATTCCTTATAGTTGTATTTATTTAGATGTGTATTAGCGAAATAATATAGTAAATGTTAATATAATTTAGGGTGTCTTAAACAAGTGAATCTTTGTTTGGCCAAGTATGGTGACCCATACTCGGAATTTGTGCTCTGTATTTAACCCATCCAAGTGCACACACACAGTAGTGAACACACACACACACCGTGAACAAACACCCGGAGCAGTGGGCAGCCATATTGCTATCGCTGCGGCGCCCGGGGAGCAGTTGGGGGTTCGGTGCCTTGCTCAAGGGTCTCACCTCAGTCGTGGTATTGAGGGTGGAGAGAGCGATGAAGCAATTGCTTTACCTATGTACGCCTTTGTAGTTGTCTCGTCTCCCCTCAGAGGTTCAGCAATGGCGATTCTGCCTGAAATTCTCAAAACACCCACAAGATGGCGGCGTTTATCAGTGAATCCGATATTACAAAACCGATAACCGATTATGGTCAAATGCTTAAATAAATCTCTTTCAGAAGGTAATGTGATCTCCCGTGTATGTTTTTTTTTTTTTTTTAATTGTACATTTTCATTTTATGCATTTGCATAAAACCTGCTATTGCAGTTAATTGAGAAATTTTCTTCCATGCGTGGGTTGTGCTCCAGCACGGCTCCAGCGCAGATGAATCTAATGTTTTGGTAGCTGTCAGTCACCGCACCTTTGTGGATTTTCACTGTATTTAGGAATCACATACGTGACGTAATGATGCAGTGGCATGCTTGAATTTCCTGCGAAAACCTACCTGTACCACTCAATTTAAAAAAACATTATTATAAGCTAACCGTTGTGTAACACTGGCTGGTTATGTGCTTGCTCAAAAATTGATTTTGTATAATTTTTTTTTTACCAAAAAAGTTACAGACTGCAGCTTTAAATGTCAATATTTTAGTAACACATCAATTAAGTAAGTAAATAAATAAGTAAGTAAATAAATAAATAAATAAAAAATTACAACTTTTCCAAGTTTGAGGTTTGGTAATTCAATATAAGGGACAGTCCACTAAAAAATTAAAACTCTGTCATCATTTACTCACCCTTTTGTACACAGACTTTTGTTCATCTTCAAGGCACATATATAGAACACATCAAATACAGTAAACAGCAATTTATTGTGCTTGCTTGACTAGCGAATCAGGTATGTTCTTGCTCTCTGCACATCTAATAGTGTTTAGCTACGCTGCCATTCACTCTTGACAAAAACTGTCCAAATATCAATAAAAGGCTTGTATCTGTACCTTACTAATACCAATCTTGCCATTTGTGAAATCAGGTTATTTTTTACTGAGCCCTGTGACTGTGAAGCAATATCAAGTATAAGAATCAAGTGTAAACTTTTGAACAGCGATTTTGAACTATTATTTTCTCTCGTGGACTATATGTAAACATCTTTTATGTGAAATATCTGATTCAGTACTAAAAAAAAACAAAAAAAACATGCATTTTGTATGATCCCTCTTATTTTGGTCAAATAATTATCATTTTGCAGATTCTGCAAGGTGTTTGTACACTGTTGTCTTCAGCTGTATTTACACAAAAATTGCATAATGTAAATAGCCTATAAATTAAAAACAAAAACTCAGTGTCAAGCAGCAATAACATAAAAAAAAAAAATCATTACTCATGATTATTGCTCTTGACATAGGCTAGTAAAACCGATCCAATCCGATATCAGCATAGCTTTTTTTTTTCAATGTTGAATTTCTATACTTCTTTGTGTTGACCTGATCGTCAATTTTTTGTGTGTTAAACACAATCTATCACATATAGAAAGCCAGCGGTGGTTTTAGATCAGTTAATATTGGATAAAATCTTCACGTTCCGTTGAGTTTGGAAAATTCTGTACACAGTAATCATCAGAATGTCTTCTCCAGTCTCTGAAAATTACTGGATTTTGAAAATCATCCCGCGATTTCTCATTTTATTAGGTGTTTAAGTCAACTAGACAATTACAGCACATTGAAAATGTACATAACCGGAAATAACTGAGCCGTAACATTTCAAAACGGAAGTGCGTCACGAGGCTCAGTGCAAGTAGTCCATACAGAGTGGCACAAAGCGCTTGTGCGCATCCCATGCGCAGAATAATGCATTTGAAGCAACGCGGTGCGCAAGCTGCGCAGTCCTCCGAGTCCACATTAGAAAAGTTTAAAGATACAAAGGGAAGCGATATTGAAGCGTAGTGTAAAATATGTGCGTTAGTCTATTGTGCCTTTTCTTTTAACAGTTTTAAACCTCAGTTACTGTGCGCTCTTAAAGGGAGTTTTATTGTTTTGACTGTAGTAACCAAACACAAACTAGTCTGATTGCTGAATGGAGGATGACAGACAGCCGCAGCGGAGAGAAGAGTTTACGTGAACTTGAATTTAATGACTCAATATTAATTTGACCTCACATTAAACTATGGAACAGCTGCAGAACACTTGAAATATAGCGCACAAGAACTTTGTGGTGCTTTATAATGTTTTTTGTGCCTTTCGTAGGGCTCAACAATAACTGAATAGTATACGCACAATATCGAATTTGGATCGGTCTTGTCTGACCGATCCACGATCCGGCGGAAATTGCCAGGATCGGAGCCGATTCCGATACTGAGTATCGGATCGATGCATCCCTACAAAGAACACTGCATTTCACTTTAATTGTGACAGTTATAACAGATCTAACTTATCAGTTATTACTACAATAAAATTATTATGAAATAAAATTGCATAAATACCTCTGGTATTGTTCACAGACAGCACATGCAGGGGGTTCAACTAATAAAGATCTTAATCACAAGAACAGTAGAATTAGCAGATTTGGTTTTGGTTGACTCTAGATTTATTGCTACTTCATCCCACACTCTATCCCACACTCTGTCTTCTTAAATTTCACACTGCTTCATTCGCAAACATTTATCGCATGTAACAGAATAAAAGATACTGTGCGCTTGGAATAAACTATATGCTTGTTAACATGTACTGCATTAAGTAACAAGAGAACAAGAGAAATGTCGCCCAGCGTAGCGAAGTAAAAGTACTGTGTTTTTTTTTGTTTTTTTTTGTTAGAAATATACTTGAGTTAAAGTAAAAGTACCCATCTTTAAATCTACTCTTAAAAGTCTAAATTTTTTCCAAAAATTTACTCAAGTAAATGTAACAAAGTAAATGTGCTTTGTTACTACCTACCTCTTGTGTTGTTAATGTTTATATGTAAATAAAAGTATAAATTACATCTGTTCATCACATAAAGAGATTGTGTATCTGTCTTATAATAATCTACTTGACCTAGTAACTTTGTTTCGGTAACAGAAAACTATAGAGTCCCAGCCTCAGAGAAGACAAGAGAGCAGTGGGTTTATTTATTTACTTACTGTATATTACACCGTTGACACACAGGTCTAATATAAACATGCGATTTCTTTCCCGGCTGTTTAATTTCATAGACAGAACAGACTTTTTTGTAACTTCTGTATGTTTTTTTTTTTTTTTTTTTAACATAAACGTGTGTGTATTTTATAATTAAGTACTCACAAGCCGTGTGACCATTTTCTTTGCTCGTGCTTTGGATGTGTGTGCTGAGAGAACCCGTTATCAGAAGCTTAAAGGTGCCACAGAATGGAAAACTGTATTAACCGTTGAATAATAACAGTTCTGTACATGGAAATAACATACCGTGAGCCTCAAACACCATTGTTTCCTCCTTCTTATTTAAAGACCACTGAAAAACAGGCCAATCCCAACATAACATCGACTGTAACGTTATAGGGATCATTATTAGTTACGCCCCCAACAATTGCATATAAGTTACCAGCCCAAGTTCTCGGCCAGCCTGACCTGCACAGCCGAAACTGTATTCAGAAAGGCACGGAAAACAAATAACACATTCTAATAAAATAATGCAAGCCACTAAAGGGACATGGTTAGCTGTTTGCTAGCGGTAGCCTGTTACATTACAATACATAAGATTTCAATTATCACTTAAACAGAGTAAGGAGAGATGATTGAGGACGATGGCGAATGATTTACAGATCCTGAGCACTGCTGACAAGCATCTGATCTTGTAAAATGTGTGGTAAGTACACAACTAGGGTTGTAAATGGACTTTTTGAATTTTTGCAATTACCTAAGCCACATACCTTCTATGTAGATATCAAAGAACAATTTAAAATATTGTTTCAATGCATTCTATGGCACCTTTAAACTGATATGATTTAAAATGCATGATTTCATATTATTGTAAGAAGGGACATAATATGTCTCCTTTAAGGATTTGGAACAAATCCTTAACTGAACTAACATTCACAGACTGAACTAACATTCACAAGTAAGAACCGGGAGAGCGCACGCGACTGCTGCGGAAAGTCCGAACTGCATTACTGGAAGTGTTATGGCTGCCAAAAAGCCAAGAGTGGGCGGAGCGGAAACGGAAACGGAAATGCTGTAGGTGACGTCAGACGCCGGAGACTTGGCGGAAAAACTGAATGAACAGCGAGGAAAATTTGGAAACACTCCAGGAATACATCGACTGGTGCTTCGACGTTATAGTCATGAAGAAGAACCAAACTGCATGTTCTCCAGCCAAAAGCGAGACGCCGTCTTCCAAAAGAAGTCGCCCGACAGACTCGCCTGAAACAACATCGCCGACAGGTAAAAGCTTTACCGACATTCTGGATTCAATCGACAAGCGGTTGTCCAGCTTTTGACGCGAGATCCCTTGTCGAGATCATGCACCGTGAATTCAAATCCCTCAGGGAATCACTGGAATTCAGCCAGCAACAGGTGGAAACACTCGCTGCTGAAAACGCATCACTACGGGACTCGGTTAAGTCTCTAACTGAGAATAAAAGAGTCCATCGGCTGGGAGCGAAGAAACCTGGAGCCCCGAGGCCGCGTCCTATTGTGGCCAAATTCGGATATTTTAAACAGAAGGAGCAAGTGAAAAGTCGTGGCAAGGAGCTGAAAGGAACAGACTTCAGCGTAAACGACCAGTTCCCCAAAGAGATCTTGGAGCGACGCAAAGTTCTGTTCCCAATCCGACGCAATTTCATCCAGAAGGGCTCCCGAGCTGTCATCGCCGTGGACCGGCTCTACGTGGACGGACGGCTCTACCGCGACCTCAGTACCACTCCCTGTTTATAATAACATCACTCCAGATAAGAATTCTTTATTATTATTATTATTATTATTATTTCCTCTTTCATCACTTGCTCCTACATTTACCTCTATTTATGTTAACTCGCTAATATAACACGATTTCATAACAAACACGACACCGCCAGTCTCCGCAGCGTTTAAATGTTGTTGCAATGTTTTCGTTTCTGTCAAGTTTTTACTTGCATCCCTCCCTGCTTGTTTTTTTGTATGTCTTTCTCTTTTCTAACTCTTCTCATAGCACCGTTCGCCTGCTTTCCTACTCACACACACACAACACCCTATATCTTTATATATCTGCACGGCACGACCAAGTACATATACATTCAGCGTCAACGCAACCACTCCGACTTTACAGCGCACACAAACATGGCAAACATACTTGCACACAAACACATATAAGCCCGCGTATATCTCACTTAGTTGAGCATCACACGCAGCGGGCAGCATTAGCTGCACACACACATCTATGGGCGCACTAAGGTTTATCACATGGAATGTGAATGGAGCTGGCTCCAGAGAGAAGAGGTTAAAAATATTTAGCCAACTTAAAAAACTACAGGCAGACGTTGTTTTACTACAAGAGACTCATAGACCTGCCACAGCTATAGATGAATTTAAAACAACTGAGTTTCCTAATGTGTTCTCAGCCTGCTATAACTCTAGGCAAAGGGGGGTAGCAATTTTAATACATAAAAATATTAATTTCACAATTCTTAATACAGTTATAGATCCAGAAGGTAGATTTCTAATCATAAAATTATCTATATTCAACAAAACGTTATGTATTGTCAGTATATATGGTCCAAATGTTGATGACCCCTCTTTTTTTCATGCTTTTTTCAACGCACTCTCTGAACACCTAGATTGCGCACTTGTTCTTGGGGGAGACCTCAACTTTGGACTAAATAAAGAAATGGACAGGCTCAGTACAGCTGGAACTCAGTGCAATTGGGATTCCACAAATATAGTCAAACAGTACATGAGCGACTATGGACTTTGCGATGCATGGCGTTCTTTGCACCCCAACCGTAGGGAATATACTTTCTTCTCACATGTCCATCACTCTTACTCTCGGTTGGATTATTTCTTAGTCAGCAGCTCATTGCTGAGTGACATTTCAGACACAGAGATACACCCTATAGCTGTCAGCGATCATGCTCCTATATCTTTAACTTTAATAAATAAGAAGGCCACTCCGCCAAGTAAAAATTGGAGATTTAATACATCACTACTTAAAGATGAAGACTTTATTAAATATTTCAAGAAAGAATGGGCTTTATATTTAGAATACAATGACCTGCCTGGAACATCAGCATTTGTTCTCTGGGAAGCAGGCAAAGCTGTGATGAGAGGTAGAATAATCTCATTCTCATCACATAAAAAGAAAAGAGAAATTAAATGTATTCAGGAATTAGAAGAAACCATCAAATCCTTAGAAGAAGCCTATGTATCCTCCCAGGAACAGGGAATGCTGCACAAAATACGTAAAGCAAAACTAGAATTAAATGAAATTATTAATAAAAAAAACTAAATTCTTAGCACAAAGACTTCGCTGGCAAGAATTTGAACATGGTAACAAATCAGGTCAATTCCTAGCTAACCAGTTAAAAATAAATAAAGAAAAAACAACTATATGTGCTATTAAAGACTTAACTGGGGACATAGTATATGACCCTGAAAGAATAAACAATACCTTCAGGGACTTTTACAAATCTTTATATTCACCACAGATTAGCCCATCAAAAGACGAAATTGACCAGTTTCTTGATAATATAACTCTTCCGAAATTATCAGACAATCAGGCGATGGCATTGGATTCTCCACTGACATCAGATGAACTTCAGGAAGCTCTGAACAGTATGCCCAATAAAAAGGCTCCAGGTACAGATGGCTTGCCAGCAGAATTCTATAAAGAATTCTGGCCTATTCTGGCACCAACATTCTACAGAATGTTACAGGAAACCAAGGATAATGGTAGACTTCCATCAAATATGAATTCTGCCAACATCAGTCTATTGTTAAAACCGGGCAAAGACCGGTATTGCCTACTAGCTATCGTCCAATATCCCTTATTAATGTGGACATTAAAATAATCTGCAAAGCTCTCTCAAAAAGAATAGAGAACATAACCCCTCTCATAATTCATCCCGACCAAACTGGTTTCATAAAAGGGAGGCATTCCGCAACAAATACAAGTAGATTAATTAATTTAATAAACTATTCATGCAATAAAAACCTTCAAATTACAATATTGTCTCTAGATGCAGAAAAAGCTTTTGATAGGGTTAACTGGAACTTTCTATTTGCAGCTTTACACAAATTTGGTTTTGGAAACTCTTTCATAAACTGGTTAAAAATATTATATAACTCTCTAACAGCATGTGTCAGGACAAATGACCAAATATCGTCCAGCTTCTGTCTCAAGAGGGGCACCAGGCAAGGATGTCCCCTCTCTCCTTCACTGTTTGCAATTTTTATTGAACCACTAGCAGCAGCAATTAGACAGACTACAGTGATTAAAGGCATTAAATGCAAGAATGTAGAACATAAAGTCAGTCTTTACGCAGATGATGTGTTACTTTTCCTTCAGCATTCACAAACCACTCTCTCTGAGGTAATCACATTAATAAACTCTGTCGCAAAAGTCTCAGATTATTCAATAAACTGGTTAAAATCTACAGTTCTTCCAATTAATTGTTCTTTCCAGAACTCTTCCACTCCACTGCAATCTGGAAATATTAAATATTTAGGTATTAATGTTTCACCTAGGCTGGCAGATCTAATTAAATTAAATCATATCCCACTTTTAAAGACGGTAGAAGAAGATCTAGCTAGATGGAAGTCTCTACCCATATCACTTATGGGAAGAGTCGCCTCAATAAAAATGATGGTTTTGCCAAGGATTAATTATTTATTTGCAATGATCCCTAGCAAACCATCATCTGACTGGTTTAGATCTCTGGACTCCTCCATCTCTAAATTCCTTTGGAAAGGTAAACCACCGCGTATTATCTTAAAAACGTTGCAAAAGACCAAAGATAAAGGAGGACTAGATCTGCCTAACTTTCACCATTATTTCTTAGCCAACAGGCTTCAACACATTTTAGGGTGGTTAAAACACACCCTCTTCGATGAAATTTGGCTAGATGTAGAACAGGCATTATGCAATAATATAGAAATTTGGGATCTGCCATTCATTAGCTCGATCATCAAACGACACGTATGTTTCAAAAGCATCAGTATCAGCTCTTCTCTGACAGCATGGTGGGAGTTTCTAAAAATGACTGAGTCTTCACTAATCCCATGCAAACATACTCCCATCTGTAACAACCCTGACATATTAATAAACAATAATGTGATAAACTTCACAGACTGGAGTAGAAAAGGTATTAAATACCTGGAACATATATTCGAAGGGACAGACTTTATTCCCTTTGACATATTAGTTAAACAATATGGGATCAATAAGAACAGATTTTTAGAATATCAACAAATTAAATCTATAATAAAAAAGAAATTTAAGCCTAATCAAATTAAATTACAAATACCACCAAGTGTGGCAGATTTTCTTAGTCTCAAATCCCCCAAATTAGTGTCTAAAATATACAGGACACTTTCTAAAATAGATGAATCAGTATCGCTTCCTATTGCAAAATGGGAGGCAGATCTATCAGTCAGCTGGGACCATAATTTCTCGTCTCAGATATGTTCAAAAACCTTTGAACTGCTTAGGAATCCCGGTTTACAGTTAATACAGTATAAAATCCTGCATAGAGTACACTACACAGGTCATCGGATGTTCAGGATGGGTTTTACAGATTCTAACAACTGCTCACACTGTCAAGACAATACTCCTGACAATTATATCCACGCTTTATGGTTCTGTCCGCCTGTTCAGAGGTTCTGGTATGGGATTTGTGAAGACTTAACAAAGTGTCTTAAATGTTCAATTCCAGCTTCTCCGTCAGTCTGACTGTTGGGTGACCTTGATGGTATCACTACAGAAGGTAACACAATCCTCATGGCTTTCACCGCCTTATGCATTGCCAAGAAGACGGTCCTCATGAACTGGAAAAATAAAAATAATCTTAATATCAACGAATATAGAAATCGCTTGTTGGACTATATTAATCTTGACACAGCTTCTGCTGCCACATTAGATAATTTTCTCTGGGCTCCTTTGATCAGCTCCATCACCTAGTGTGGGTGGGGGGTCCTGATTCTGTCCGGCTTTGATTTTTGTTGTTGGCGTGGGGGGCCAATTGGGCTTGGGGCGTCTGGGGGTTCTCTGGGGGGTGGGGTTCTTGGGGGATTCGGCGCTGGGGCTGCGGTCCTGGCCTGGATGGGGTACTGGTGGCTCTCGGGTGTTGTTTTTTCTGGCGACTGCACGCGGCGCTGCTGGGGAGGCCTGTGTCGGCGGACGTAGGTTGCCGGCCTGGCGGCTGTGTTGCTCCGGGGTAGGTCCGGGGGGGGGGTTTGGGGTTCTGGGGGCGCTCTGCCTCCGGGCTGGGATTCCGGCTGGCCCTGGGGGGCTTGGGTCCTGGTGGGTGTGCCGCCGGGGGCGTGGGTGGATGCATGCACTTGGGCCCGGCCCTGGTGCGGGGGCTTCCGATGCATCGGTGGGGCCGGGGGTGTCTTTAGTTGGTGGGGACGTCGTTACCATCTGTCAGTATTCACTCTGCAAGGAGAGAGGGAGGGACCCAATAGGGGCGGAGGACTGGTGTCCTGAGTGTCTATTGTCTTCGGTAGTCTGGGAGTTGACTGAATGATGGGGTGGGGGTAGTTTTTCCTCTGCTGTGGGGTCCGGTGGGCCACCCCGGGCTGCCGTGGGCCCTGGTCTGGATGGGCCTGGGCCCCCTGCCCGGGGAAGGGTTTGGGGCACAGGGGGTGCCTATGGGGGTCAGCGGGGGGGGCACTTTGCCCCCTCCGATGTTTTCCTCCCCATCCCTAATGCTTCCCCTCTCCCGCCCCATCACATCAACATACAGGTAGGGTTTTTGGGGTGGGGGTGTGTCGCTGGGATGCAGGGGAGTTGGGACTCCTCTGTCTCCTCGTGGCCTCTCGCATCCCAATCATACATCATTACTTAGACACTCTCATTACTTACTGTCACATGACACATACATATAGGGCCTTGGGGGTGGGCACTCTGAACGGCGTCCAGAGGGTGGTCTGTTCATTCAGCCTTCCCTCTGGTGCCGATGCCCACTTCTCAATTTTAAGTTGCACATAGACATTGAGGGCTCTTGGGAGGGGCCGAGCTGACACGAGCTGACGTGTCTTTGTGTCTTGCCCCTCCCCTGTTTTAAAGCACTTTAGAACAACATACACCAACACTACATTTGAGCGGGTGAGGTGAAGCACGGGGTCTTCCTTTTTTTTTTTTTTTTCCCCTTACACCCCTGTTCTCTGTCCGGGGCTGGGGGCTGTGAGGAGGAGCTGGCCGTCCGGTCGGGGTCTGGGCTGGTGGTCTTCTCTGCTGCTGCAGGGACGGGGGTGGTCTTCCTGTCTCCACATCGGAGCGAAGGGGATTCAGCTCCGGGGTCTGGCACTGACTGCCCTTTTGGGGGTAGTGGTGCCTGGTCCCAGGAGTATAGAGTACAAATGGGGAGTGTGAGTGTGGGTACAGTGTCCATTTTTTTTTTTTTTTTTTTTTTTTTGTGCGTCTACATGTGTGTGTGAGTTTTTGTTTGCGTGCATGAGGGTGGGATGCTTGTGTATGTGTGTGCTTGTTTGTCTATGTCCATGTGTCAGGTCAGGCCTTTGACTCCGCCTCAACCATCATCGAGGGCACCCCCCACCCCACCACCATGCCCTGCCGGTGGGGGATGCCCCTGGCCGCCGGTGTGTTGGTGGTTTCTGGCTCCGGGGCGGGATGCTCGGGTGGGCGCTGGCCCGCTCTCGACGGTCGCTCGGTAGGGCCTGGCTTCGCTGGGTTTCGCTGGGCCCCTGCTGGGGGGTGGGGGGCCCTTGGTTCTCCGGGCCCGGGCCAGTCTGCCCTGGTGTGGCCGACTGCCGGCAGGGCCTGCGCCCCCTGGGGCGTCTGCATTGTGGCTGCCGGATGACCTCCTCCGGGCTCTCCTCTGCCTTTTTCTGGGTGGGGGCCGCGGTTATCCCTGCGGTGGTTCTCCTGGGGTTCCCGCGCCCTGGGGGGCCTCCGGATGTTTGGGAGCCCGGGTCTCCTCCGTGCCTGCTTCATGCCTTGCGGGGCGGGGCTGTGGTTCCCCACTCACACTATCAAGCATTTACATGGAGGAACCTTATGAATACAAGCGCGTTCACACACACAGGTGTGCACACAGGTGTACACACAAGCATTCACATTGGTGTAAAAACAGGTGCTCACAGACACTCACTGTCCTAAAATGCTGTTGCTTCAAACATATTTTGTAATATTAGTTATGTGTGCTGCGCAATACCATTTAACATTTAGTATTTACTGTGATTCATACGGACATTGGATGTTGTTGTAGTATTTCTGCTGTTGTGTCTTTTGTTGTTTTCTCTCTTTGTCAGCAGGTATGGAAGCAGATTATCTGTTTTTGTTCTCTCTCTTTTTCTCTATCCTCTTTTTGTTTTTGTTTTTGTTTTTTTTTCTCTCTCTTTTCTTTTCTTCCTTCTTTCTCCTCTCCTGGTTCTCTCTATCCCCCGGTCTTGTCGGTCATAGTATGGTTAAATAAATAAAATACAAAAATTAATTTAAAAAAAAAAATATATATATATATATAAAAAAAAAAAAAGGATTTGGAACAACATGACACTGAGTACAAGATGATAAAATGTAGATTTTCAGGTGAACTATCCATAACACTTTAGATTAGGGAAAATTATTCACCCACAAACTACTTCAGCACACATACAAGCATACTGGTTGTTTATTAGTACTTATAAAGCACATACTGTATTAATGGATGACCATACTGTAGATTCCCTTAACCCAATACGTAAACATAATGACTAAAGCAACTACAGTACTTACTGTCAATAAGCAGCAAATTAGGAATTCATTGTCAGAACACTCTTAGCTAATAATAAATGTGTTTCCTAATATAGAGTGTGACCAACTATTTTTACTTTTAATCGCAATATTACATTTAAGACTGATTTTAACGGAATTAACACAAAACTTTTAACACAAAAAACATCATCATACTACACCAAAAAACAGACATGTTTACAGCTCCATACTGACAGATTTTGCAACAACTAAACGTGCTAGGGTAGCAGAGGGAAGTTACTCTTAATTCCATGGATGAGGGCTCTAGGCTGGCAGAAAATGACCTGGAGTCAGTGTGGAAAACAAGCATGAAAAATTACAAGTGTTGCATTATTACAAATATCGTCTTTTTGTCAGTCTGTGAAATTGCCGATACAGGTGATATCTCTGACTATCTCTGACTATCACTGATACACGATACTATCATCTATCAGCACAACCCTATTTTCCACGCATATCTGTTCCCAGATCCTGGTTCTGAACCGTTCCCCGAAACCTTGCTGGTCTTGAACGAGGAAACCTATGATGTGAGTAGGCGGGGCTTCCACTAAAGAATCCAGTTTGAAAGACACCATTTTTAAAAGTCTTAATAGTTCAGGTAAATTAACTACATTAACAACAATAATTAAATATGTGATCAGCAGAAGAGATTAACACACTCCTTCAGCAAGAAATAAGCAGTTCCAGTCACATGTTGGTGATGTAGAGATTTCTGCTCTCTGCCAGTTCAACCTCAGCTGGTTCTGAACAAGTGCCACCCTTGGCCGAGGACCGGCTCCAGGTCCGGTACCAGTCCCAGAGAAAAAGCGGTAACAGAGCTTCAACTGAGTTCTTTTTTGTCTTCTTGAGCTTGGTATACACAGAAAATAACACATACACAGGAAATAAAACGTAAAAAGTTGAGAAAGAAAATGGTGAAGATTGGTGCGTTAGGTCAAAAACCAGCATAATACACTTATTGCTGTCTGTATTCTTAATGTTAATCAACAAAATAAAAAAATCTCTTGCTGCTCTTGACTGAATAACTGTATACAGAACGTCTGTAAATATACAGCAGTTTTCTGTTTTCAGCCTGCTGCTTCAGTCGTAATACAGTATCATATGGCAGAGAAGCTGCATTCTGGGACAGATTTTTTTTTTTTTTGTATGCTCATTTCTAGGCCTAACAATTTTTTCTAACTTCTCTCCCAATGTGTTTCATGTCATCAGCTCCTCACCTGTCATCAGCTTCTCCTGTCCTCACACCACTCACATCGGGACGGCAACTTCCTGTTTGGACGGCGACTTCCTGTTTGGGCAGCGTGCAGAGCAGAGCAGCGCAGAGCGCTTTCGTTTACTCTTTATAGCAATCTATCTTACTACTACTAACTGTAGTTTAAAGTGATAAAATATATTCTTGATTTCATCAAATCTCAAACTTGATCCGTCAAACTAATTTGACTGATCTGATCATTTCACTGTTATACATACAGCAGCACATTAGTGCATTAGCATTCCACTAGCCACTTAGCTTGGCTCACTCTCTGTTTTGCGTTAATCTGTCCTTTTTCCTTTTGCTTTCGCTTTTGCTTATTGTTCGCGTTTATCATATAACCGCGAGTACAACGCGTTAGCATTTCCTAAACCGTTTCTCGGATTTCTCCACTGCTTTCCTTACACAAGTTCAGCAGTGGTAAGTTAAGTTCAATCAACAGTGGTAAGTTAAGTTTGAATTGTTTTACATTCAGGTGAGTAATGGCATCTTCTCATACTATTGTTGTGTGCACTGCATGTCACATGTACAGTTTATCTATTTCTGTCAGCAGTGAGGGATTCACATGTGATAAATGCAGGGAAATAGTTAGGCTGACAGAGAAGATTTCAGAACTAGAGACACGCATCCAAACTTTTACTGAGGATAGTAAGAATCTGAGGGCCTTAGATACGGTTTTGGATGCGACTAGCTTAGATCCTCCTGTACATTGTTCGGTTCCGGTAACTTTGCCCGTGCAGCAGGGAAACTGGGTGACCGTGAGGCGGCATAGTCGCGGGTCAAAACACCGCTCTTCCGTTCCAATCCAAACATCAAACAGGTTCTCCCCGCTTAGTGACGCACCCACTGAGAAACCTGATGAAAGTGCTCTAGTTATTGGCGATTCTATTGTACGGAATGTGAAAATAGAGACACCAGCCACCATAGTCCAATGTTTACCGGGAGCCAGAGCTCCTGACATCTTGGCAAATTTAAAAGTGCTGGCTAATGCTAAATGTAAATTCAGTAAGATTGTTATTCATGTCGGCACTAATGATGTTCGACTTCGCCAGTCGGAGATCACCAAAAATAATGTTAAAGAGGTGTGTAAACTTGCAAGTTCGTTGTCAGACACTGTAATATGGTCTGGTCCCCTCCCTGCTTACTGTGGTGACGAGATACATAGCAGACTGTCGTCACTCAATGGCTGGATGTCTAAGTGGTGCCTGCAGAATAACATAGGTTTCATAGACAATTGGACAAGTTTTTGGGGCAGACCTGACCTGTTAAAAAGAGACTGTCTCCATCCCTCTGGGGGAGGTGCTGCTCTTCTCTCTAGAAAAATGGCATATAGTCTTAGAGTTTGCACTTGACTAACTGGGGCCCAGGTCAGGAAGCAGACAGACTGGTTAAACCGAACGTCTGCTAGCTGCCTCACGTCACCAAAATCAGCTAATTTTCAGCACACAGAAAATTTTTTACCTAGATACCATACTATAGAGACTGTGTCTGTTCCCCGAACTAGAAAATCCAAAAAACATCCAAACCAATCTAATAGTAACAATTTAATTGATGTTCAACAAATAAAACAATCAAATAATACAGAGGAACAAATGATAAAGCTTGCCTTATTGAATATCAGGTCCCTCTCTTCGAAAGCACTTTTTGTACATGACTTGATTACTGATCATAACCTAGATGTGCTCTGTTTGACAGAAACCTGACTAAAACCAGATGATTATATTATTTTAAATGAGTCCACCCCCCAAGATTACTGTAAACATGTGCTGCGTCTAAAAGGTAAAGGGGGAGGTGTCTCTACTATTTATAGCAATAACTTTAGCGTTTCTCAGAGAACTGGCTTCAAGTATAACTCGTTTGAAATGATGGTGCTTCATATAACATTATCCAGAGAAAAGGGTCCAAAGGATAAATCCCCTGCGACGTTTGTACTTGCTACAGTATACAGGCCTCCAGGGCACCATACAGACTTCATTAAATAATTTTCTGAGTTTCTATCAGAGTTAGTGATGTCTGCAGATAAATTCTTAATAGTGGGTGATTTTAACATCCATGTTGATAATGAAAAAGATGCATTGGGATCAGCCTTTATAGACATTCTGAAATCATACTCTAGATTTAATACTGTCGCACGAAATTGATGTTAATGGCGTTGAAATTCATGACAAACTGTCACATCTACACGTGACATGCTTAGAAAAGACATTTAAAAAAAAAAAAAAAAAAAAAATTAGGTTAGGTTAGGCTATGTATGCTATCAAATGTTTTGGCAAGTAAAAGGGTATCTAAACCACAACATTTTTACCACAGAAAAAAAAAAAATATATATATAGATTAAAAGTGACATTGCCGATAAAATAATATTGCCTTTTAAAGATAATTATGCCACACTCAATCAATTCACTGTACAATCCTATCATTTTATTTATACTAAAAACTAGTGAGGAGGCTGGAGTTTTAGGTGGCAGTTTATATGCCACTGCAGATGTATCTTGCTGTATTATAATTAACAATTAATTGATTAATTGATTGTTAATTTAAATGGAAATTGACCTTGGAAAAATGTATATAATCACTGTCATTTTGAAAAAAAACTGTTTGTTGGGAATAAGGAGAGGGTAACATCCTCAGTTATTACATCAAATAAAAAGTATACAGTGTTACAGAGTAACCCATTACTCTATTTTAGTTACTTTTATGATAACACAGTAATGCAGTGTTCTCAATTTCAATCCACACACCCCCTATTCTTTAAACCTCTGTAGTCTGAGAGTATTTTAGGGCTTCTTGACACAGGGCTTTTAGTCAGCAGAAAGTCCACCCTGTTCCTGTTTTCTGTGAGTGTATACAACCAAAGTAGCCCTTTTACAGTTTCAAAAGATATATTACTCTTGTCCAGGGGTTTTCTTCACTGTACCCTACCCCTAGCAACAGCATGGCATTTTTTATACTGTTAGATCCTAAATAATTATTTTTGCTCATTAATTTCTCATTATTATCAGTGTTAAAAACAGTTAAGCTGCTTAATATTTTGTGTAAACCATTAATTTTTGAAAAAAAATAAAAATAAATAAAAAAACTGTCTGTCACATAAATTTCATCATCAGAAGTGTCAGCGGGGATGTGTGCAAATTAGGGATGCACCGATATGGAAATTTTGGCAGATAACGATAACCTATAACTTTCATATTCGGAGGCCGATAGCCGATATATAGGCCAATAAATATTTTTTTCTGAGCATGATTGCAAAAACAAAAGGCAAACACATACAGTGAACAACTGATTTTATTTTAAAACCTTAACTTCAGAAAAGTTTGAACTAGGGATGCTCATATTTACGTTTACCCCCAGTAAGAATTTTAACCGATCTATAATATCAGTTAAACGGTTTAAAAGTTTTTTTTTTTTTCTGCAAGTATTTTTTTTCGTTTGCACGGTGAAAGAACAATGCTATACTTAAGAATTTGTTTACTCACAGGCCAGTGTCGACACGTGCAGCATGCCTACTATACAGATATATTTCGCAGAGTAAGCACCTGCTGCACATTCACTTAACTGATGCAGCCTATACGCAACATAATGGAAAGCGGCAAAATTGGATAAATGGCTATCAGACAGTGAATCAGTGAGTGAATGGATTCTGAATGGAATATAGCCGAGAAAGGGCGCAATGGGCGCGGCGCTCCCTTACAATCACTTGAAAAAGCTGTCACACATCTTAATGTAGGTTCAGCGCTATTTTATAAAGTTAATAAAGAGTAATAAAAAAAGAACGTTTACACTGCACAATTAATCACTTATTTACATCATGTCTACATTTTCTGTTTTAATAATAGTTCACAAACGTGTAGAACAGAACTGAACAGAACACTACACTACCGGCATTTTGGGTGCTGAGAGGATTGTAACTTAACCGCCTCCGACTGACCACTGCATTCATAAAATCAACAGATTGGCTATATTGCTCTACGCTGCAAAAACACGCCGTGAAAAGAAACATATGTACAGTGGATGAGAAGCCCCGAACCGCAAACTGACCGCAGATTTTTGTGATGATGTTTTTTGCCGCGAGTCTAACAGGCAGCGCTTCTGTCTGTACAGCATGTCGCCATGCACGTCTCCTTCAGCTATTAAAATAGCTACAGTACATTTTGTATGTAATGACAAAGTGATTATATTTAGCTTAGTTTTTTATTAAGTTAATTTAGAAAAAACGTTTGGAGCTTTTTTTGTTTGTTAAATATAAGTTTTTGTTTTTTAAAATAACGAACAGCGGCTAGCTGTTCATAGTCTGACCAATTTACCTTCTCAAATCATCACGACTTGCATGAAATAAAATCTATAGATCTAAAACAGTTAAAGTAGATATGAAACAATATTAGTTTAAACGTTAAACCTAGATAAATGTGTGCTATTAGGTGCATATCATTTTTGGAGAGGGGAAGCTGAAACCGTTTTGCAGGACATTGAGGCGCCAGCGCGATCAGTTGCATTTTTTCAGCGAATGCATGTTAGATATGACAAACATGATAGATATATAAACAGAACGCTTTAAATTATTACTTAACAAAATAAAACACATTAGAAAAAACTCTTTCATTATGTAATCCGTAAAGATGCATTTATTTCTGAAGGTGCGTCCAAAAAGGAGATTGATCAGTTAACGGTTAATCTTGGGTTGACGAGCAGCGGTTGTCGGTGAGGAAAATTAATCGAAATGAGCATCCCTACTCTGAACTATATTTACTATTCATTTCTATGGCCAACTTTCTTTTAACTCTCCTCTTTTTTCATGACGAAAAACTCCCACACTGCTGACATCTTCTCTCTAGAAGCAGCATATGGTGCGATTCTCTTTGCATGACAAAGATTAAACCCCTAGTGGCCAGTAGCAAGCACGTGAAGTGGTTCAGCCTGCAGAAATAATACCTAAGTTATCGGCTTAAAGATATCGACCTAATTTTGTTATCAGACCGATAATGATAATACTAAAAATAGCATTTATCGGCTGATACCGATACGGCTGCCAATATATCGCGCATCCCTAGTGCAAATGATCTATATGCGGCCCAGTTTTTGTGTAGAACAGTGCCGACAGTCTCAGCGGTGAATGTTGAGACAGAACAGGTACACTAGGTAGTACTGTGCATGTATCAAACTCATCCATCCACAATTATCCACAGTTAAGTAAACACAGACTGCAAATAGACAATTCACAACCAATTCCAACAGTCTGACTATAGCATGTTGCTACGCTAATAATGTGATTCCACATACCCATCATGTTACTAATGCAAAGGAGAGCAATTAGACAATACAGTATTACTTTAGAGTCATAATGCACAGCCAGCACCAAACAGATGATATGGCAAAACTCAAAACTAACTGAATTATAATCCCAACATTAAAAATTATACAAACATAGTATTTGTGCTGACCCAAAGCTGATGCAAAAAGTTGTGAAATGTTTGCTCTTTGTAGAGTAAAACACTGGCAGTTTGAACATTTTCATAGAATCTAATTTGCAAAAATAGCTTTTGATTCCTGAACCTATTCTTGTCAAGTATGGTAATCAAATTATTTCATCAACATTTCAGTATTTAATAACATAAGCATATTTATAGTTTCAAGCAATATATCATTTCTCTTCATGATTGTTTATTTACATAATTATTATCTACTAACCACTAATAATGTTAAGACTTTTAATATTTATTTAAATCAAGCATTAAAGTCAAGTGAACACAAAATGACCTATAAATTGTTTATTTCTGATTTTGCACACATTTTCAACCAGACAAGAAGGAACATATCCATCAACAGAACATAATCAGATGCTGCATGGGTCCTATTACTTTGTTGTGCCTTTTGCTGAAAAAATGACATATTTTTGGAACTGAATTAGGCTATGAAGAAAAGTGTTCAAAGAGAATGAACTGAGAGCCAAGCAACTACACTGGTACAATTGAAATTAGTCTTCCTAAACAGCACAAAATGTACTCTTCAACAAGCCTTTTGAGAACATCTGGAGGGAAAAATGGCTAATTGCTGTAGCCTGAAAGTTAAAATGTCAAACTAATCAACTCAAATCCAAATATTGGTTATTCTGTGATGAACACAGTACCCTCATGTCCCACAACTCTGCTCTCTCTCCCAACAAGTGTTTTCTGCGGGCACTTGCAATATGAATAATAAAGAATATTAACAGACCATTTAAGCCAATGATTGCAGTTACCAGTTTTCATTTGGTGGTAACTGCAAGGGAGGCAAGACCAGAGCACAAATGAGCATTAATCCTTCTACCTATAAACACTCATCTGCCAGGTCTACTGTACAAGTTCATAGGAAACAATAAATAACATCAAATGGAAAGCCAGCATGCAGGGAAAGTGTAGAGAAGCCATTTAGACATTAACACTAGCCTGGACCTCTGAACACACATTACTGAACTTGAAGGGTGGGGAGAATAAATCTGTTGTAATGGCAAATACACAGAAAAAGCACTAGGAGGTGGGGGGAGAGAGAGAGAGAGAGAGAGAGAGAGAGAGAGAGATGGCATGCCAACTGGCAGGTTTGAATGCTGGCTAAAAGAACTGTGCCGATGTCAGGCAATACCCACGTGCATCTCAGTTGGTACCCCTGGCACACTCAGGTTAGGAGAAAGTGGAGGACTCAAAAAGGACAGAGAAACAGAAGAATGGACCATATCCAACTGGACATTATATCCGTTTGCATGAATGCAGTGGGTGAAAGGGAAGCGTGTAGAAAACAAACACGCATTAGGAAAATCAGCACAAAAACAGTATTTTAGAAGAAATACTATTATTGAGTACATTTTGAATGAGTTTTCTATGACTATAACACTGTTCATTTTGTATATAAATGTTTATAACATTTTGAGAATCAAATTATCCTTTTAAACCTGATAGAAACCTAGTGTCCCTAGAAAAATAGAAATTACGAATACCAAGTAAAGGTTACACCAATCATGTTTTTTTTTTTTTAATGGTTGTTTCTAAATCACCTTTTATATATATATATATATATATATATATATAAATATATATATATATATATATATATAAATAATAGTGGTGTCAAAATTAGCGCGTTAACGCAGGAGATTAATTTTTTCATTTTAACGCGTTCAAAATATTTAACGCAATTAACGCATGGGCGGGGCCACCCCACTCACAACTGCTTATGAAATGCTTTTATTTAAATGCGCAGAGCGTCTTTACGAACACATCAAACAGGAGACTTTTCAGATGCGCGCTCCAACTTTACTTCAGCACCAGACGCGAGTCAAACGACCGCGGAAGCGGTACCGGTGACGGGGAGCTTAAGTAAAACGTTAGTGAACTGCGGTCAGATGAGATGCTGTCAGGCCATATGTCGGTAAAAACGAATTTAATTGTCCTGTCAGCCTATATACTCTGCTTGTAGCGCGCGCTCTTGAAGTTCACGCGCAAATGTGCCGACGCGCGCTGTATTAGGCTATATTAAACCCAAATGAAACTGCGAGCATGCAAAGTCGTAGTTATATCGTCAGGTAAAACATGAATTCACACACACACACACACACACACACACACAAAAAAACGTTTAAAGCTGCCTTAACTGTGCGTGTAAGAATTTATTATTTATAGGTCAAAGCAGTGTCAGATCAAGTTCAGCAGTGACAACCTTTATAGTAACAGCAGCCAAAATATCCTTATAACCAGTTGCTGTGATGTCTGTTAATTAAGGAACAAAATTAAAAAGAGGAAATTAATAACTAAGTTTTATCTTTATATAATTTAGAATTTGATATAATTTAGGCTATATTTTCTTGCTGAAGGGCACAGGTAGCTACTATATATATATGACATTTATTATAATGGGTTTGTGTGAAGATTGTTTCAAGTTCACTTAAATTATTATTATTAGTTATTTTTTTTAAGTCTAATAAATGTTAAAGTGATAGCTCTTAATGATACTGTAATGTTGAATGATTATATATATATATATATATATATAATAAGTATTGGGGGGGGGGAAAATCAATCAGTGATATTTGCCTTCAGTCCTAAAACAAGATGGCGTTAAACAAATATTAAAAATATATGTTCTTTATGTTGTTTCTACATTAATTTGAAGCATTAAAGTGAAATTATTGCAATATAAAAGTATAATTAAAAACTTTAATGTCAGGTAGAATTAATCGCGATTAATCGCGATTAATTTCAGGTAAAATGTGCGATTAATTAGTTAATTTTTTTTAATCGATTGACACCACTAATAAATAATAATAATAATAATAATAATAAATAAATAAATAAAAAGTTTCATTTTTCAGTTTCATATTCCTTTAAGCAAGAGACAAGAAAGAATGATAGAGCACATAAATAAGATATCTATTTGCTCTATTACAGGCCAAACTGGCCTTAAAAATTATATGTAGCTTAGAGGCAACCACTAAATTTTATTTACAATTCAAACAAAAACACTACATAAATGTAGTATAAGAAGTTATTTATTTAAATTAGACTGCATAATTTCAAGATTTAAAGCAAAACAGACTAGTCTGATTTTGATCTTTTGTGAAATTATGCTGAAAATACACTTTCTGAAAGCAGGTGGCTTATGGAACAGCAATATAACGTTTCATTGGATACCACTGTAAACAAAGCAGCACTGGGCTTAGAAATACTATTAATTGGAATTATAAGATTGAAAGAAAATGAAATCAAAATTTCTAAAGACAATTATCTCCCTTCAGAGATAAATCTATATAAATCCCAATCCCTAATTCAATATGTAGAATTTAGAATTAAAAATTCAATATTCCAGACATCCAAACAGTAAGCCTGCTCTGTCTGGTACAGTAGTTTGTGTGCTCCTCTTTGTGTCCATCTTCAGCTTGGACACATCCATTTTCCACTGGTCCTGTTAGGAGACTTTGTAATATTACCCAAATACATTATGGGAAGTGACTGCAATACAGTGTGTCTGAAAATCGAGAAAAGAGTTCTGCCAAAATACACACTGATCGCGTGTTTGGGGCAAAAGACATCCATTTCCGACTGATGGCCAGTTGACAGGTGCATCTCTAAACCTCAGGAAACTAGAAAACCTATAGAACCTACTAAGAACAAAGAGTATAAAGATAATCTTCTTGAAATATTTAAGAAACTACAGAAACTGAGAACCTATTGAACTTAGATAATTTAAATAACCTGCTCAGGTTACATATGTAACTATTTTTCCTTGAGTAGGGAAGGAGACATTGCACCAGAGCTGAAACTATGGTAGTGATTTTCAAACCCTGGGTCACGACAAAAAACAGCTTTTCCGGATGATTTAAGAAAAAAAATAAAATATATATATATATATATATATATATATATATATATATATATATATATATATGTATATAATTAGCCAAGTTCAAGACTCAGAGAAGAAGGAATCGGGAACCAGTAAATGTAACTTTAATAACAAAATAAACAAACAACAAAATGAAAGTAATAGGGCTGTGCCGACATTCGCACACGATTATCATGTGTATCTCGTCAGTAATGCCGGTTCTGTGATTAGTCGTAAATCTCATTCACGTGTTCATTCATGCAGCCGCGTTAACTACACAGAGCTGAATATCGGCACAGCCCTAGAAAGTAAGCAGTTGCTGCCTCACAGCAGACTACAGTGCGTATTTGTCTCTCTTGTTTTTGCGCTCTGGAGAGCATAAAAAGAATTCGCTGAGATCATGATTAACTAAAATGTAACTAAAAAAGGGAATGCTCTTTGTTCACTTTCTTGGCTATATATAATCTATTTAGAATTTGAATAAAAGTTGTTTTTCATGCCGCTAAGAGGACCAACATAGCTTAAATGCTGCAAAGTTTCAGGAAAGACATACACATATATACCCTCTTGAAATTGGTCGGGATTTTGAAGCCCAAAAAGTGCATCCATCCATCATAAAAGTAGCTACTACACATGGCTTTCTGAAGCAAAGCAATGTGTTTGTGTATAATAATATCCATTCCACTGTATGAGGTAGGGCATAGGTGTTCAACCAGAAAAAAACTCTGGAGAGAATATGCTAGTCTCGTGAATTTGCTTACAGCAAATGAAAACCACTATAATATTATTATCATTTTAACTTAATTTTATGATATATCAAAATAATTTTATTAAGTAATATTCATTAGCACAACCCAATTTTTGTTTTACTGGTTGACTTTTAAGGAGCTCAGTCGATTAATTCTAACTAAAATCTTGTTTGTTGAATTTAATTAATAAATTGCTTACAATATGTGCCAGAATTTTAGTTGATATAGAATATTATTTTTCCACAGTCTACAGTAGAGTGAAAAAGTTGCCAGGGAAACTGTAAGGCAAAAACCACAGATAAAAATCTCTAAACATAAATGCTGTTAAAAAAATAAAAAAATAAATAAAATAAAAAATAAACCATTCAACATCAAATGTATGTGTGTTTTCTCTATACTGGGTCCATTAGGAATGCTCACGGCTGCTGTTATAAAACGCTGAAATCGGTGAACACCTGTAAGGTTGTGCTGATGTAAATTCTCTATATTATAGCCTGATCAATATACAATACACATTGTCTTGTAAATATTCTGCAGTTGAGTAAATGAATGAAAATTGGTGGCTAGACAACCTGACACAAACAGCTGGAGTAAAAACTATTAGCTTTTTTTGGGTAAAGACCGGCTGTGCACCCATGGCTGGCACACACAGCATACAGCAGGCAGTTTAAAAGCCAGTGGGAAAGAAAACGGAGGCACACTGTGCTGTCTGAAACAATTTCAGTAATCGGCCTCCTTTAACTCTGACAACACACCACACTGTGGACAGCAGGGATGCAGACTGGGCACTAACAAGTACTAGACCTATCCTGCTGAGTGACACTGTGACTTCACGCATGCCTGATTCTTACCTCATCCATGACAACATCCCAGAGCTGGGAAAAAAAAAAAAAAAAAAGCCATACTTTTGGTGTATGATTGTGTAGTCATGCTTTGGGCCTGTTTGTTGGTGCATAGGAAAAACTCTCTCTCCAAAAAAAGAAAAAATTCGAAGTACAAGCCAAAACAATGAATCAGACCTGAGAGATAAAGGGAAGCTAACAGAGAATTGAATGACAATGAAGATGAGTTTAGGACATGATGCTGGCCAGATTTAAACCTGCAAGTCTTGATCAGAGGAGAACTGACCCCCCGACTGAGCCTGGTTTCTCCCAAGGTTTTTTTTTTTTCTCCATCAGTGTCGCAGATGGAGTTTTGGTTCCTTGCCACTGTCGCCTATGGCTTGCTCAGTTGGGGACAACAACTAAATTGGGGACAAACAATTTATTAATTTGGAACTATTGATTAATTTCTAAACTAAAATTGTTTAAAGTTTCTTTTGAATTATTGATATATTACTTTCCCATTTGATACTGTAAAGTTGCTTTGACACAATTTGTATTGTAAAAAGTGCTATATAAATGAAGCTGACTTGACTTGACTTGACTTGACTTGACATGTCTAATATTAGTACCAAAACTTTAGGCTGTGGCTCTGACAAATGAGTTTGGGGTTGCAAGTCCCGAGTATAGTTAACCAAATCAGAACATTTATGGTACATAAATACATTTTATGCAATATTTATAATAATGCAACAAAAACAAGAGACGTGTGGTGTTTGCTCAAGTACATATGAGTTACAATATCTTTTTTTAAACGCTGATGCTCCACTAGACTTCAAACTGGGTCAAAGAGGAACTTGTGTGCACAGTCAGAGGGTGTTTAATGTGGTCAGCGTACACACTGACACTTTGTCTGGGTTGAAGAGGACGGACTTCCATCTTTTTGTCAGACAGACATGAAATCTGTAAAGAAAATGCATAGCACAAACTGACAAGCAGTGCTTTTGGAGAGGCATTTGAAAAGACAGATTTTTGGAATGGCTGTGTAATAGACATTTTATTTATTTGTTCATTTAAGGGAAAGTATACTCAAAAATGAAAATGGTCATCATTAACCATTTTCTTATGTGGAATATACCAGAAGATATTTTGAAAAATGTCTCAGGGATTAATTTGTTTCGTCAATGGTCACTAAAATATTTGGTTACCAACATACTTTCTGATGTAGAACACAGAAAAAAATATTTTGAAGAAAGTTATACAGGTTTGGAAGATCATGAGAGACAGTAAATAATGACTTTTTATAATAATAATAATAATTTTTGGATAACTATCCATTTAAATCGCACAGCGTAAAACTGCGTGTACAGTCACAGGATTTAATTAATTAAACCTTAAAAAAAAAAAGTAAACCAAAACCATTAATAAAAAAGCACTTTTTTATTTCACATTATTTCACAGAATGACTGTACAGCAGTGTTTTTCCATTGTATAATGTTGTCTGACCAAGGGTGAAATGCTAACAGCTCTGCTTCCTTCTTGAGTTACTCACTATTCATGTTTTAGCTTGCAGATGAATCATCCTTAAACAGAAATCCACAGCTCACTCTCTAATACTTGCATACTTGGGATGTGCTGAAGCAAATGTAAACTCTGTATCGTATCGGTAGCACGATTTTGTGTTTCTATTTGGAACTTTGGACTTTGGACTTTGGAGTGTATATGATACGCAGTTACAGCGTACATATAATAGGTTACGCACCTACCCCACACAACAATTAATGCGGGTTCTGTGAGAAAGACATTGAAACAGTAGAACATATATTTTTCCAATGTGAACTTGTACATGATTTCTGGCTTGAATGAGACCCCACATTCTTTTTTTTTTATTTGCTGTATCAACACTAATAATAAAAACACTAATAACTGTTCTGTTGTCCCATTAAAGCCGAACTACAAGTGTATCCTGCTGAATCAACTGTTGAAGCTTTGTCGGAGTACTTGGTTCTCCCGCTGATGCAGTGATTGGAGTAATTTGAGTCTTCCTCTGACGGTGTGTTTGATTCTCCTGCCGAAATGGGCACGCTAAGGAAAGTGTAAGTGCAACTCTCCTTTTTGCAGTTGTTTATTCTTAAAAGATGAAGTTGTTACTTATCCTTGTGCTAACTGTATTTCACTTGTTTGCGTTTAGGGGCAGGTTTTGTTTTCTTTATTTGGAATGGACCATTCGCAAACAGTTTGATTGACAGGCAATCTGACCAATCATAATCAAATCTGCCCTTCTGTCCGACAAACAAATCAGACAGGGGAGTAGATTAACTTTGGTGGATTTAAACTAAAAAAAAAGTGCGTAGTGACGTCTTTCCGGAGTTTAAATAAAATATGTTCTGATGTTTATTTATGTTTTTTCATTACATTACATTTACAAGTTACATTTACAAGTTACATTTACAAGTCATTGATCTAATAAGGCAATGCAGTGCTCTGTCACAACACATTAAAGAGGCACAAAACAGTATTTATTGTTTGAATTAAAAAATGTACAACATTTTAAAGAGGAGACCTAGTTTCATACCAGAAGTAACCAGCTTTGTCTTGTCAGTCGGTGTGTTAATTTCCTCTTTGTTCCGCGATGTATCTTTCACTGCGTTAAGTGTGAGAGCGATATTGTTTGTCTGACATATTTAACAACAGTAACTAATGAGGGCAATGTTTTGCAAAAGGTCAGTTGGATACTATTTTAAAATACACATGCTCAACGTACATTTCGTAATGTGCTTAGTGATTCACACTATGAACACTATAATGTAAGTCCAGCGGACATTTCTAAACCTATGTGCGGATTCAAGGTATGGCAATACATGAGTGCAAATTATTTTACTAAATGTATTTTGAATGGACTGGGAGATATGAATTTGCATATGAATCGTATTGCATTAGAATTGTATTTCTTGTATTAGAAATGTGTTTTTTTTTATGTTTGAAATGGTTGTACTTATGATATGTTTGGGTTTCTTGTACTATTAAAATCTGAGTAGACATAATGAATTTGTACTGCATTTCATGAATTTGTGAATATATGTTGTTTCACCTGCTTGGCTGATTGATGAAGGGTCATTTAAATTGATAACATAATACAACAAGATAAACAGGATATAATAGAGATCTAATATAATAGTCTTAGATCATGTTGACTTAAGAACAGACTTTTTGTCATTAGTTGTCAAAAGGTGAAAGCAATATTTTTGTCGCAGTATCCTGTTAAAGAGGATTTCCCATGACTGCCATCAGTGCTGTTCAATGCATTGATTCAACACCATTGATCTCTATCAAGTGAAACATCAGCTTCAGTGTCACCCAGGAGACACATTGATTGAACAGTTTAATGACTCACTCATAAAGATAGTCCCTTGTCTACTGGCATAACATTGTAACCGAACTGTCTACTGTCTATCACCTCAGTGAGAAAACTCATGGATTAGGATGGCGATTTTTTTTCACAGTTAAGGAGTGAGTTCTGTGATCCTATAAACCAAGGAATGCGCTGCTCACGTAGCCAGTCACATGATTGTCTGCTATAAATAAAATGTATTTAATTTACAAATGTATTTTATTATTGTGTAAAATGTATTTAAAATACTTATTATTACGTAAAATGTATTCTCATTATTCCAGGCATATTTTATAATATATAGTCCTCTGACTGTCAAAGGTAACTGTCATGCGCATTTTGTCAGTAAACTAAAGTCGTAGTTACTGACAAGCTACGCTATATCTATAACTTTGGACCTGGTTTTTGTTCACACAGCACTCATTCCGGAACTGATCCTAGCAAAAAGACACTTTATAAAATGTGGAAAAATGTATATTGGATCAAAGCGATGTGCATGGACCAGGTAGCTATAAGGAGTGGATAAAGATTTTAAATTTGTATGTAGTGTTTAACAACCTAATGTCATGCTTATGTTCACCTATACTGCAAAAGGGCCTGTTTTTTTAGCTGTTATGCTGCATTTAATTTAATGTTCAACAGGTTTGTTTTTTTGTGAAATGTAACTATATAATTGTCATTTTCTTCAATCATCTGATTATTAGAACACCTAAAATATGTTGTGTGTAAAAAGTGTTTGTTTCAGCCAGTTTAAGGGTGGGTACAATGTGTGCACATGATCAGGATGGTATCACCTCTGCCTCATTTTGAGCCAGGAAAAAACCCTGCATACACACAGACAATGTTGCACTTTCTTCTTTGTATGAGAATGACGTTGATCGCTACTTTGTGGCATATACTACACCTGTCAAGAAAGGATACTGTTGGTGGTGGAAACACAAGCCGGATCAGCCGGACATTGTTTCAAGCCCTACCACCACCACCACCACCACCAGCCCTAAGTTCTGTTATTATGACAAATAGTTAAACATTTTGCCAGTCACTTCAACCAGACAAAGTGTAACAGAATGGGAGTGCAATAATTCTGTCTAGAATATAAATTTTACTAAAATATTTCATTAGACATTAAATGCAAATTTAAAACATATAATCACAAGTAACTGTATTTTCAAAGAGAACACTAACAGTTAATGGATTATTGTAATAGAGTATAAATGCAATGTTCAGATGAGTAAATGTGTTTCTCTTGCTTCATACTAGTTACTCTGTGCTTTTGTTAAAGCACAGAGGGTATAACTGTATTCCTTTCTCCAGAAATCTTCAACTTAACTACAAAATCATTCTTAATAGTGTTCTTAATTTTCCATTATGGCCACATTCACACACCACCAGAATACGGTTGTCAGTCCTGTATTTGAGTCCTTAATACGGTTACATTCACACACAGTATGGTTATTTATGGACATGACAACTGTAGGGCTCGCAAAATTTCTAAATCTCTGGTAGCCCTTCGGGCAGGTACTCTTTAGGTTTTGGTAGCCCGAAAATAATTTAACTAGCCCAAATGAAAAAAAACAAAAAACTTTTTTTTAAAAATAGAAAATCAGATAGGAGTCTAAATGTCAATCAAAAATATTTTAGAAGGATTTTATTTCACTATTTACAGGGTATCTGCAGAATTTTTAAGACAATTTATGACCCTTTTTAGAAGCTGCACAAGTACAATTAACACAGTATGAGTGGGGTTGGACAATGTATGGTAGCATATTGAGCCATGAAATTATGATTTACAGTTCAGATACAGGTTTTCACAAAAACCAAATACGTTATACAACAGCATTTAGATTTTTAGAAGGCACATTAACTCTTTCACATTTACAACTATGTGTTTGCTGCATAAAACATGGGTCGATATTTGCAATAATCTGACCAAAAATGATTGGAAATGCAAATTCATTCTCTGCCATGAGTTGGCGCTTTAGGAGTGCTGAAACAGAGATTCTCTATAATGGGGAGATAGGAGGCTTGTTATGATTTACTATTGGAGAACGCGTAACTGCTAGCTTGGACTACGTGCAACACTTCAGCCAATCATATAATGGCAGTGACGTGAGTGGCCGAACGTTCTTAGTTTTACGGCAGTTGGTAACAGTTTACGTTGCAGTTTCACATTGGTATTGTGAACATAGACTGTGAACACGTATTGCATCAAAAATTGATTCTGATTTTGATTCTGCTGATATGGTTATTAATTAAAATAGGTCAAATGACCTTTACTTGAAATTATGCGTGGCGCTGTGCACGATGCAATGCCGCAAAAAACGTGGCATGATAATATTTTTTGTATGTTTGTTGATATCTCGTTACCACGGTACTTTGTAACATATGCAGGATGTACGTTGCTAGGCAGGAAAATGGTCGCAAAATTGCATCTACATGCAGTTTTAGTCATTAAAATTAACGTCTTCTCATTACTGTTAAAACCTGAAAACATCATCATTCATTCATCAAAATAGTAATGGTGTAGAGAGAGAGACGAGACGATAAACAATATCATTCAATGTTAATATTAATTACTGCGGTAATGCCGTAAATGAATCCTGTCTGTCGCAACATTCCTAGTCTGCCTTCCCTTATAAAATGACACTTTTATCATATTAAAATTCTGCAAATCGTTCCAAGAAAAGAATTGTTTGGTGTAAAACATGTTGAACATTAACGGACAGACAGTGGATTCCTTAAATGAATAGCTATTTCCTTTCAAAAGCTGTTTATTTATTGCAGAGAAGCCTTCCCTCCATTGACATCCATTCAAAAGAAAACAGCCGCTGGTCTCCTTCCCTGCGTTCCATTGTTAGCTTTAGCTGTTATGCTCTATTGGCTAAGCCTTGCAGGCTTGACTTCCAGTGGCTTTGGCTGAAATATTACGGTTTCCATAGAAACGGCTGTACACAAAGCAGCACCCCGCTTATTAACGCTGTTTTTGATGAAATGACAATGCAAAGGACACGTTTCTAAAGACAGTCGCTTCCCCTCAGATACATTCATATAAAGACATCCGTGCTGCGTTTTGACTTTGAAACGGGCAGCGCGCATATTTATTCAGTGACATCATTGCCTTTTGAAGTTCAATCCAGCCCTATCATGATTCTGGTCTCGAACCACTGTGTGACTACAACAGCAAAGGTAATTACAGCACTCAGTCACTGACAGGCCTCCAACAAGACCACAGGTGGAAAGCAGAGCTTTTAGCAGCCTTGATACAGCTTCTGGGGCATGCTTGGGATTGAGAGAGTAATAACACCACCATAACAAAGTGTGGTGCTATAAATCAGCAAGCAAAGAACCATTACCATGTTATGGCATGGGTAAACATGTATTTACAATTCACAAAAACTCTCATGTAAACATCACACAGACTTCAATAAAGGAGTGCTAGCCTGTCTTAGTTTAGCATGTCATCTCCTTTCAAAATGATTTTGTGCAGCAGCAGTAACTACATACTCTGTCATCCTGTTATGTTTTTAATTCCCTTAGAATAAGCAATTTCTATCTACAAAGTCGGTCCCCTTATATGGAAATCGCTATTTTGCGCCGCCATGTTTCTACAGTAGCTGTAAACTGACAATCAGATCTACAGTGTGTTTCTTCACTATGTTGTTGACACAATGTTGAACATATAACAATAATATTTACAATAACATGTTGGTTTACTAAATAATTAAGTAAATATATATATATATTTTTTTTTATTAAAATATCCAAAAACCACTAGAATAGTGGTATAAATTTTGTTGACCTGTGTACTTACATTACTTCCAAATGTTTCCAAGAATTTTATTATGCAGAAAACATGGAAACACTAAAGACACTTTATTTTGTAATGCATTGTATTAGAGAAGTGTCAAACACACAGAGTAGCATTAGAACTAGAGATCGACCGATATATTGATAAGCATTTTACCATAATCGGTTATCGGTTTGTAATATCGGATTCACAATAAATGTCGCCATCTTGGGGGAGTTTTGACAATTGCAGGCAGGATCGCCATTGCTGCACATCTGAGGGGAGATGAGACAACAACACAGTGCATAGGTAAAGCACTTGCTTAGCTGTAATTAGCAGAGGTGGGAGAAAGTCACACATTTGCAAGTCATAAGTAAGTCTCAAGTCTTAACCTTCAAGTCTCAAGCAAGTCCAAGTCAATTTTTGTGAGAATCAAGCAAGTCAAGTCAAGTCACTGCTTTATGTCAAGCAATTCAAGTCAAGTCGTAGCTTGGTTACTGTCAAGTCATACAAATTTTTGATGATTTAACTGAATTTATATATTTTTATATTAGAATTTATATATTAAAATAGGTTAAAACTACAGTAGTTATGGACTATGGGAGTTTTATTTGAAAAAAAAAAGGTGTCCACTTACAACTAAGTTAATAAAATAAAAAATAAAAAAAACACAAAAAATTAAAACTAAAATGTATGTAACTGAAATTAGGCCAACACCAAAGCATAAAAAGTATTTAGGTAGAGCCGTTTCAATATGCCACAAACGTTGCAGAAGACTATGAAAATGTATTAAACAATTTAAGTATAATGGTTTCTATGCCACCAAATGGCATTCTTTAAACAGACATCACCTTTATGGCCTTTATGGGACATGAACACATCCTTAAGTTAGATCCTTCTGTTTTACCAAAAGAACAGCAAGGAGGAAAAAAAAAGAAAAAAAGAAAACAGATAGAAAATATAACAGATATAAAAAGAAAGGGCCTGATTTTCCTTATGTTGAATAAAGCAAATCTGCAGGCCTGGGCAGTTTTAGCAACAAAATTAAAAATTGGTAGGATTTGAAGTGGTGGTGGTTGTATCACACATCTTCGTGTAGCAGGCTTTGCATACTACCGTTCTTCTCTTCTTAGCACAGTCATGCACATAATCCTGGTACCCAAACGTAATCATTTTTGCCGTAGAAAACATGTTCGCCACTGTTTACCTAATTTGAACGCACCTCTGTTTTGCATGTAAGAAACAGGTGAAGCCTACATTTCACAGGGAAGTGACAAGTAGACTACTTCATCTTTCAAAAATCACAGTTAACTCCTCTGTATTTGAAAACAAACAGATATTTACTAAACAAAAGACTAGTTATTTAAAGTCATTTAACTCAAGTCCGAGTCCAGTCTCAAGTCATTAATATAAAGTCAAAGTCAAGTCAAGTATTTTATGAATGTTTGTCAAGCAAGTCTCAAGTCCTAAAATTTGTGACTTAAGTCTGACTAAGGGGCCTATCATACACCCGGCGCAATGTGGCGCAAGGCGCAGCGCAAGTGTGTTTGCTAGTTTAAGTCCGACACAGTTCGCATTTTCCCATCCAGCGCCGCGTCGTTTAATTAGCAAATGCATTTGCGCCCGTTTGTGCGCCCATGGCCGTGCTGGTCTAAAAAAAGAGGTGTGTTCGGGCGCATTGTTGGCGCGTTGCTATTTTGAGGAACTGAAAACAGACTGCACCATAGACCAACTCAAACCTGGTCTAAAGTCTAAAGTCAATGGCGCAATATTTATTTTTTATTTTTTTTGTTATTTAAAGAACGCTCATTCACTTTGCTTATTACACACAGGGATGCGCATCACACAAGCATGCCAAATATTAAAAACAAAAGGATTACAGTGTAAAACAATATTATTGTGTAGGCTACATAAATATAAAAATGTAATGATGGATGCCACTGCGTGTAGTAGAATTAGGCTACCTATTTGCAGTTCAGCCTATTACAATGATGAATGAAATTGGCTAATTAATTGAACAATCGTGCCAATACACACACATATATATTAACTGACTCCTCACACGGAGCTATTTGAAAGCCTGCATCCAACGCAGACGAATGAAATATTGACTGGCCACTTAACAGGTAATTTCAGCAAAACATCACTCATTGAACTCCTCAGTTTAATCAGTGTATTTAATAGGTCAGTGTATTTGATAATGTTACATATTTTCGAATTATTCAGCCAAATGGAGTACCTGCTCGGCCAAAGTATTGAAAGACGGAGGAGGCATAGGATCTACCGGCCGAGGTCCACATATCTGTCCCTGTAAATAGCGATCCGCCATGGTGCGAGCGCAACTCGCTCTTAAAGAGAATGGGAGATGAGACTCTGATTGGTTTATTGCACGTTACGCCCAAAAAACATCCCTTACTTATTAAGAGAATAGGGACAACCTAGGACTATGCGCTCGGGCGCACGGACCGTTTTCCCGTCGTTAAATTAGCAAAAGTGGATCTGGACACGTCCTGAGCGCACCTGCACCGTGCGCTTTACACTTTGCATTTAGATCGTTAAAATAGGGCCCTTAGTCCCCCACCTCTGGTAATTAGTAAACTTTATTTAACATAACAGCCATTAATGCACATGTTAGATGTGTTAGAGTTTGTTTTTGCAGCTTGGCTCTAAGAAATAGAGACAAACTCACAGAGTCACAAGATAATCCGTACTGCATAAAGTCCTGCATGCCCCAATAAAGATGTAAATTTGCCTGAATTAAATAACATACAGCCATGAATGAGCACATCCTAAATTGTATTTACATTTACTATAGCCATTATTTTGCTAATGCACATCTAAATAAATACAACTCTATGGAAATTAATTATTTATTTATTATCTCCGCGAGCAATCACAGTTTGAGTATAGTTTTGTGCAAATGCATAGATAAACAGCAGGGTTTCTTCAGAATTTATTCCAGATAATATCATTCAGTGATTTATTCTTCACTATTTATATTTATATTAAACAGCTTATAAACCTACTAAAACTGTAGATTAAAATAAAGTTGATATGACTCCTGTTCTTTATTTATTTTCTCCATTTGAAAACATTAGACATTCTACATTTATTTTGCTTGTTAGTGTTGCAGCTGATGCTTTTTATAATTTTTTTTTGTTGTAACATAAGGATTAAATTTAACGTGAAAGACTTTTTTAAAGATGACTGAAAGGAGGAAAAATCCAAGCGAAGTATGGACTTACTTCACACAGTTATTTATTTACTTTATAACAGTAATTATTATACATTTATATAATTATTAATTATTTAATTAATTATTAATTCATACATATTATTATATAATTTCTGCATATCAGTTATATCAGCATACCCATATCGGTCGATCACAAATTATAACAGAACTTTCAACACACTCAAATTTATCTAGTATGATAAAACAGCGCTGTTTTACCCCATATACGCATTACTGAAAGGAGCGGAAGTGGGTGACTGTGGCATAATAAAAGCTCTGATACTTTTAAGCTGTGTGTGATAGTCTCTCATTAGCAATCGCTTCAGCTGCCTCGTTTCGCTTCCATGGCTTTCAGCTCCACCCTGCTTCATGCTACAGTGATAACAATAAAACTAATAGTATAGAAATAGTATATTAACTTTTTCATGAACATGATTTCTGTCCCACCTGATTGCATCGGCAGTGTGGATGAAGATGACAACTCCCATGATTCCACACTCAGTCACTATGTCATCAAACTATGCCTTTGTTCTATTGTTTTGAATATGCACTCTCTAGCAGCAAAAAAAAAAAAAAAAAAAAAATTACATATTGTGCCTTAAATTTACCACTGGCCACTGTCTGCTGTCCTGACGACATCTTTGTCCTGTGTCAACCACCATAGCTTCTCTATGTGCAATTTGCAGCTACATGACACTAAAATTTACACACTGCACCTTTAAATACATTTAATATCCACTTAAAATAACTAAGCATATCAGATTTTGGACAGTGCACATCCAGCTTTAATCTAAATTAATGTCCTAACCAGTCACAAAACAAAAACAAAAATAAACAAAAGTAATTTTATTGCTCACTTGGTATATTTCTGTTCCGTAGCTCCACCCACAGTGAAATCTCAATTTGTCCCAAATCCCACTTCACATAAACCTCAAATATGTTCTGATTAGTTAATATTTTGTTTCGTGTTATTTTGTTTTTCACTTTTTGTTAGGGCAGAAACATGACTGGGAAATTAAAAAAAATTACAGCAAGTGTTTTACAGAATTACTGAACTAAACCACAACAGATATGGTGGTTTTTGTTCTGCAGAAACACCATTAGGAAGGTACAGTCTGTACATCCATAATCCATAAGTCTATTGTCTATTTACAGGCCAAAGTCAATCAATCACAATACAAACAAGGATGCTACATATACATGTAGCATGAGCAGTTTTTTATTTTATTTATTTTTTATTTTTTTTTCATTTAAATTTGATTTTATAATATCAAGATTTAAAACAAAAACAGAATGGTCTGACTTTAGGAATCATATTTTTGTATATAATAGTAATATATTCCCAAAAGTTAATAAGTTATTCAAGTTAAACCTGTCCTAACAAATAAAAGGAGGCATGGCATACGCCGCATACTGTATTATATATCGACTTTTAACGGGCAGAACATTTAGTGGAATCAAATAATAATAATAATAATTTAAAAAATAGCTCCGTAGTGTAAGGTGAATAGCGAAGACAATGACCTTTTCAAAATGAAAGCAAAACGGAAATTAAAACTCAACTGGCTGCCGGTGCTTTTGTTTTTTTTGTTTTTTTGCTAAAAAAAAAACAACAACAACAACATTCACATTCATCTTCTCTGCACTCAAAGAATGGTTTTGTGGCACTGTTCGTTTTACTCAGATATTTTTTTTGTAAACAAGACAAATATTTATAATATATTTCGTTTTCTACCAAAACACTATTGTATTGTGCTTAATTATATGTATGTGTGCTTGTGGAACAGAGTTTTCCATCTTACTAGAGATATATGAGCAGTTAAAATCTCCCTGTGCTCTTTCTAGGCTACTCAAGTCCCAGTAAAATTAGCTAAAGCATGTATTATTTGTTATTGTTTATGACAAATAATGCCACATTCAACTTCTGTATACTTTTTCACATTTTATCTGCTATTCCTTTTTTTTTTTAAATAACAGTATGTATTTGTTCACCGTTTTCCTACTTCATCGCTGCCTAACTTTGGTGAAATTAAGGAATGACAAAGTACACAAATCAAGTACTTAAGTAAAGGTACAGATACAAATAAAATATTACTCCAGTAAAAGTACTCCTTTTTCAATATTACTTGGTTGAAAGTACAAAAGTACCATCTCTGTCTGAAAACCAGCAATTGCAGTTAAGTGCGTAATTATCTTCCATGCATGGGTTGTGCTCCGGCACGGCTCCAGCGCGGATGAATCTAATGTTTTGGTAGCTGTCAGTCACTGCACCATTGTGGATATTCACTGTCCTTAGGAATCACAGATTAACAGGTTCAAATATATGTGCCAAATAAGAATTTTCACCAGATATTGTCATCTAAGAGTAAGTAACAAGTCTAAAACTTTTGTTCTGACCAACTGAGGAAAAATGCTACAGGTATTTAAATCTAACGATTGGTTACATCACATCAAACTAGCAAGTTATTATTACTGTTATACTTTGTTCTCAAATTGTTCATGTTAACAACATCAGCATTGCATAACTATGTGTATGTAGTGTGTAGGTCTTGAAGGATCTGATGATCCTCAAATGCAAATTGTGTGTGTTTTGCTTCAAGAGAGCAACCATACATTTGTGTTGTTTTTTTACTTTCTTTTTTATCTTCTTCATTCATTTATCATTTAATCATTTTATTATTCCATTTAATCATTTATAATAATCATTATATATCCATTACATTGATTCATTCATTGATTAGTCATTTATATGATGTTATATTGTCCATGGATACCATTCATTTTTTTGTATCTTTCCATCTTATTTTTAATGTCAGCGTGTTCGAGTTAGTGTCAGCAATCTCCATTTAGCGGACACACCACATATTTTAAGACAGCAGTTAAAAATAGTTCATGTAATTACCAAACAGTTTAATTTAAGAATGAAAAAAGTGTCATCTGTGAGTTTGAAATTAGGTGCTTGAAAAAAATAAATAAATAAAAAACGAAAGGGAAGCACAATCTATTACAGCTCACCATTTGAAACATACAGACTTCATTCAAGACTACTTCCCATCCAGTGTGCGACTGCCTTGACAATAGGTAGTTCATACCACTGCAAACAAGTCAGTTTTGGGCTTATAAACACAACTTCATCAGGCATTATACAGAGGTCAAATGAAAAGAAAATCTTTTAAAACTATTAACAAGACAGTTCCTTTCAAAGATACATTCATATAAACCCCCACACCTAATTCATTATTTAGAATTTTCTTCCAATATTTCATGCATGGCAGTAAATTTGCTCTGACTGGTACAGTATTTTCTTCCATCTTCTCTTTGTATCTCTTTTCAGTGTGTCCTGTCTCTGGTCTCCCTTAATGTCCAGTTCACAGACCTCAACAGCACATTTATAAATCATCGAAGACAGTCTCTTGCTGTCAGTGGTTGTAATGATTTTTGTGTCTTTCTCATACAGTTTTAAATGCTTCCACACTGCTGACATGTTTGCTGCATTTTAAAGAGTTTGTGCCTCTCACTCTACGCTGGTTGCTATTTGATTGTATCACGTCATTGCTTGGTACAATTTATTTAGAGTATTTATACATAAATAAACACAGACTTTTTTTTTTAAAACAAAACTCTTGAGTGAGGGGAGTACACATAAAATCAAAACCAATTAAAGCTGCAAGCAGCGATGAAAAGGCCCTCGCACCCGGGCCCACCGCCGACCGGTGGCTTTAAAAAAAAAAACAGCGAACGGTGGGCAGTATTCTTTTAATATTGTAAAAATATAGGATGAATATGTCATAGTCATTTATATGTGCCAAACTTCCTGCTGCCAGCTGGTGGTGCTATGCCTATAACTGAATATTGGCATGTAGATGTGTTCAGGCCAGCACTGTCATCAGACATATGAAATTTGGTGCAGAATGAACATTGTATGCATGAGTTAGTGTAAGACATGACATATCCGGCTGCCAACAGGGGCGCTATGATTGTATCTGAATATTGGCCTTTAGGTGACTTCAGGCCAGGACTCTTATCGAACAAGTGAAGTTTGGGGCCGATTAGACATTGCATGTTTAAGTTAGTGTAATACAAGCCATTTCCTGTTGCCAGCAGGTGGCGCTATGATTGTAACAGAGCACTGTCCTTTAGATGTGTTCAGGTCAGGACTCTTAAAGAACAAGTAACGTTTGGGGAGATCAGACACTGCCTGCCTGAGTTACAGCAACTTAATGTTGCGTTCCATTAATAGCATCCTTTAGCATTTAGCTAAGTGCTGCTAACATGTTTTAACATGTGTATGGCATGTTGCTAGCCTATTTAACACTTGCTGATGCTTTTTAATATGTTGCTTGGAGGCCTGTTGCCAGCAGGTGGCACTATGACTATAACTAAATATGGGCATGGACATGTGTTCAGGACATGACTGTTATTAAACGTGTTAAGTTTGGGGCAGATCAGACATTGTTTGCCTGAGTTACAGCAACTTCCTGTTTCATGGCGAAACATCAAAGTATGTCAGGCCGCCAGGGACACGCCCTTTGACGAAAACTCAAGATCTTCACTATTTAGCATTGCAAAGGCCTTATGATTACACTCACCAAATTTGAAGATGATCCGATTAAAACTGTAGGAGGAATTCAAAATAACGGACTTCCTGTTGGGTTTCAGATGTTGTACCAGGAGACTTTTTTGTAGGTATTGGTGTGTTATATGTATATACAGAGTTTCGTACACGTACGTGAAAGGTAGCTCGAGGCGCACTGCGTTAAAGTTTTATAGGTGGCACTATAAAGCCATTTTGCCACACCCACTTCTGAAACCCATATCAGATGTAAATTTTCACCAGTCCTGATGCGTGTGCAAAGTTTCATGTGATTTTGAGCATGTTTAGGCCCTCTAAAATGTGATGCACTTTGGAGAAGAAGAAGAAGAATCCTATGGTGTGTCCACTCTAGTGACCTCCATGTGTGAATAGGTTAGTTATATTATTTAACATGAAAAATAAATAGATAGCATTTATTAATGTTAATTAATACTAAGGTAAAGAATTAACATGAACAGGAATATGTTTAACTAAGACTAAAAAAGATTAATAAATGCTTTAAAAATATATTGTTCATTGTAAGTTCATATTAATTAATGCATTAATGTTAACTAAAGAGACCTCATTGTAAACTGTTACCAACACATTTTATGATCCATAACCATTTTGAAACTTTTTTTAGTGATCTATAAGCATTTGTGAAATGTGAATTATATAAAACTATATTACCAGTAAAGTACATATTAACTTATTTTATGTATTTGTTTCTGTAATTATATAAAAATAAACTACACATCAACTGATTCTGTGATTTTTTTTTTTTTCTTTTTTTTTTTCTGATGAATTAAAAGATATCTTAGCATATGACTACATCCAGTGGTCATCCTGGGTATTACATTCATCATCTCTCTGTTACATTTCTTGATAGTTTTAATTCTTTGGTAGCCCCTGAAAATTATTAATGGATGAAACTATGCATGTTTCCTAAGAATGATGGAAATGTCTCAATAACCACTAATGACAGGTTAGGATGGAATAGCATGGTCATTAATTGATACAAAAGGCTGAATCATCCTATGGTGTTTCCACCAGTGTGACGCTTGTACTGTCACACCATAGGAAAAGATGTCACACCAGAGGACAAGGTCTCTATAAAAAGCATTTAAAATAATTCAATAAGATTTGTTTAACTCCTTTTTATTCATTTTTTGATTGGTGTCAGTGTTTTTAAATGCAGTAATTACATTCATTAAACTACTTTCTGATGTTTTTGCAGAAAACCTGTAGTTATAAAGTGTCACTAAAATAAGCATCCCCCCTCCCCACACACACTCTGACACTCACACACACACACATCCACCACCACACACACACACACACACACACACATAGAGGCAGAGTGAGATGAGATGTCTATTTGTTTTTTAATTTTCTTTAGTTTAAAATTCCATAGCCTGATTTTTTCAAATATCCACATTCAAACCAAAATAGCTGACTTCCTGTTGGTCATAGCTAATGGATGTAAACTAGAAAGTTGTCCAGATTGAAGTGAACAATATATGTAGTGTTTGGTGACTGTAGGAAAAACGAACCCCCAAATATTGTCAAAAGGTGGCGCTATAGAGTGCCTCCTCCACGCCCATTTATGAGCTTTTGCCAGTGTCTAACTATCATTAATGCTGTGCCACGCCCGGGTCCCAGCCTCTGCGGCATCCTGATGGCCGCGGATTCCAATGTGTGTGCAAAATTGCAAGAGTTTTTGAGCATGTTAAGCCCCCCAAAAACCCCCAGAAGGTTGAAAAAAAAAAAAGAAGAAACGGAGCAATTCCAATAGGGTCCTCACACCATCGGTGCTCGGGCCCTAACAATCCCTTAAGCAATTAAACAAGAGAGAGACCAACAAGAGAAGACTAGACTTAAAAAGTCTACTTAGAGTGACAGCTTGAGATAAAAGGTTATACTGAAGCTAAGAGATCTCTCAGCAAGACATCAATTCTGACTCAGCAAACAAGTTCACTCGCAGAGTATTTGAAGGCTCCTGACTCAGTGCCAAAGGCATTCGCCATCATTATGTTGCATTTCTGCAAAAGAAAAGCAGCATGTAAATCAGCATAGACCATACTGCAGATACACACACTAATAGTCTAACAGTTGATTTGCTCAACTGGGTTAAACACTAGTTGCTTATTTATTTCACTTTATAGCAATGACTTATACTTCCATTTGGCGGTAAATGTCCGGAATTACAACAGTTAAATATGACAGCTCAGGTAATAGCTGTGTGACGGTTACTGTTCTCATTACTGAACGCTTATTTGTGATGAAGCATAAATGAAAGAAGAGGATTTAAGGCAGGTTTATGCTCACAGTTGGTCTTGCAGATCTTCCTCAACCCCCCTGGAATTGCACACTATAAATACAGTTGGTTGGTGTTCTCTGATTAAACTCTTTGCACAAGCTTGTGTCTTGCCCAACTGCAGTCTTACACGTATGCAAGTTCATATGCTGAGAGGGACATCCAATCCTTCAGTTCAGAGTCCAATGCTGGATTTGGCCATCCCACAGGCCTGACACATACCAACCACAGCTCAAGTTTCCTGCTACAGTGAGCAACAGTGGGGCTGCCGACTAAACCAAGGAACCATGTAACCAGTACTGAGCTACCAAAAGGTTGCTAGATACACTGATATGTACTCCCAAAGTACAAACACTGATTAAACTTTGCTAAGCTAATTTCCTTGACAACCAAATACAAAACACTCTGTTGATACTGGTGAGTGCAAAATGCAAAATTATAGATCCAGACAATTAGAGAGGCCATTAAACAAAAGAAAGTCACAGAATCACTGGATAGGCTGGGTAGAGGTTAGCGTTGGGCGATATCCTCAATTTTCATATCGTCCTATCGTCAGCCCGTGAGATCGCCGATACACGATACTATTGTGCTACTTTATTTAATTATCCATGTACCAAATTCCTTATTCGTTTTGTAAGGGTAGTCTTGTTAATGGACATGTGACTTGCTTGTACAGAGCGCTGACGGTAGTTCCACCGGAGTGGTTCCAGTTTACTTTCTGTTTCATTCTCTGCTATCCTATCTCCAGTGAGTGGTAGGCTAATGTGCGTGCATGAATGTAAATCAATTTATCTTTCTTTACCTGTCAAATTGCGCTAATGTTACCGCTGCATGTCTGCTTGTTGTCATTAGTCCATGCTGTAGTTTAGTTCATATAGAATGTGGAAAAGCAATGCGCGTGAATAAGGAGCTAAGAACTGCGGAAGCATCGCGTTTTTAAGGTGGAACGTCAATAAGAAGCTGCAAATAAGAAGCTTCATGTACGTATGTTTAGTGTCATTTTATCTCATCATATTTCTAATTAATGTGCATACAGATGTTACTGAGGTGAATGTTTATGTTTACTATATACAGGCGGATTTTGATATATTGTATTTGTTTGTTTCAGCCTAAACCACATTTTACCACCTCAGTGATCCTAATGCCTGTGCAGTGCTGGATAATACAATGTTTATATTTCCTTACGCTGGTTTCACACCGCAAGCGTGAGCGGCGCGTGAGCAGCGCGTATTTTTTTCAGCATGCATGTTAACAAATGATTCACACTGGGAGCAGGAGCAGCATGTGAGCGTCAAGCAGGAGCATCACGTGAGCAGTGCTGAAGCGATGGTTTCGGCGCCGAGTCTATTTTTGCTGCACTGCTCACGCACAAATAAAGGGACAGCACACTTTTGATGGACAAAATAAATATGATTTCGCACAAAAAGTTCTATAAACGCATAGAACAAGCATAAAATACACAGAACACACGTCTAGTGTGTTTAACAAGAAGCAAAGAAAATTAAGAATGTCAAAAGAAAATTAAGAATCCAAAATATGGAGGCTACAGAAGATATAAACGTGTTTTTAATTATTCAGTTTGGGTGCAATTATGGTGCACTGAAAAAAATAGCCAGAAAATATTATCCTACATATAAACTGCTTCACTGCAGAATTTAATGTTGTTTTGCATCGAAAAAAGGCTGCTTTGAAGCAGTCTTGGATTGTAAAAAAACGCTATATTAATAAAGGTAAAATAATAACAATGATAATAAATTAAAAAAAATAATAATAAAACAAATAAAACATAGGCTATGTAGGCTCTAGCCTAGCGCTACCCAAATTTTTACCTCATTCATGTGCAACAATGGATGAAACTGATCGTGGAGGTCGAAAAGCATGAAGTGCTTTATTCCATCAATAAGTATTACAAAGACTTATCATCGAAGGAAAAGGGTTTGCTTCTACGGTTTCATCAGATGGTAATATCAATTTCATTTTTTCAATTTCAAACATTCAGTTTCATAGAGAAAAACTGACTACTAAATGTTTTTTTTCCGCCATCAAAACATCATTCACTGTATATATATTTTAAAATATGTATAACAATGTATTGACTATTTTATGTAGCTTAGTCACTTAGCAGTGATTACTTTTTTGTACAAAACATCATAAACGGTGGATGGACCTCCTCTCGACGTTATGGTATACGGCAGCTATTAAATGGACAAATTTGACTTAAGTCGAAAAATGTTTTTCATACGTCTATATCAACATGTATACTGTAGTGTACATCAAACAAAATTATCTTATAGCCTACTTGTGAAATGATAAGATATATAAAATGCAAATGTTTCAGAATTTTTTTTAATTTGCATGTAATCTTCTTCATATGGCCTTATACACCTTTCCTTGTCAATCCTTCTGTATATTATAACTGAAACATAAACAATCGATTTAAGATGAATATATTTACATAACAAAAAACAAAAAACAAACAAAAAAAAAAAAAAACACTGTCCACTGTTGTCATTAACTTTTATTTACCAATTTCTGCCACTGCTCTGCTGAGTTTAGCCCCAACCCTAATCAAATACACCTTGAGCAAGCTAATCAAGGTCTTCAGAGTTATTAGAAAATTATAGTTAAGTCAGTTTGATCAGGGTTTGAGCTAAACTTTGCAGGGTCATCCAGAGCTTGATTCTGGTGAAATAATTTCAGTGAGTATATGAACACATCTTGAACATTTTCAGCAAATTTTAACAATGCCACAACAATACTGATAACCGTGCTCATTTTGGTCACTATAATCATATTAAATTTCCATTCCATTTAATCTCTAGCAAAGACAGAGATATCAGTTTTGTGATAGATAGTTTATTAGATAGTCTTCCACTGGAGACTTTTGCAAGAATTAAAAAATGGACTTTACTTTGGTTTATTGTTTATCTTCAAGGCAGATTACAGCTTGTGGGTGGGTACATGAAATGTAGCATTAGATTATTAGTCAGGGTGAGAGATGCCTATGATAGTGTAAGACAGTAAAAAAGAGAAGAAGAGCAAAAGAGATGACACAAAAATTGTGGAGGAAATCATTCTTTGAAATGAAACAGTAAAAGCTAGAGGAAATTAACTAGATTCAAATGTAGCATCACTCTATAGTGAGCGCTGGAGCATTATGCTGGGCTAAAACAGTGTTGATGTTGCCCACACTCTTCTGTGCTCACTATAGGCAGTCCTCCCACGCTCACTGTGGGGCTGATACACTCCTCTGTATCTCAGCATACGGCCCAGTGGCCACCAACAAAACCCTGCCAGTCCCACAGCTAACAGTGAACAGCTAATCAGTCTACAACAAGCACATTAATTAATGGAATATATCAAATCTCCACACAGACCCAATGGCTGTGCTGAGAGTGTGTGAACCAAAAGGTGTTGTAACCATAGCAAAGAGAATTCGATCACAGACATGCCCAGTGACAACAGTGAAGAAGGAAAAGATCTATTAACGTGTTGTTTTAAGCTACACACAATTAACCTCAAATAAAACGTAAAATATAATGTTTTTAATGTATTAATATTAGTTACCAACAAATGAACAACAATTGAACAAGACCTCCATAGCATTTATTTACTAATGGATTTTAAACACACAAACATGAACAACTATATTTTTATTAACAATAACAAAGATTAGTAAATGCTGTAAAAATATATTGCTTATTATTAGGGCTTGATGATACATTACATATTAGGGATCAGTGGCGGCTCGTCAGGGGAGGCACAGCTTCCCCAAAATTTTGAAGTGAAAATGGGAGATTAATGTTAAATTTAATATTAATAAAATTCACAAGTCATGTTTCAGAATGTGCATGTTTTTGTTTGTAATTTCATATACAAGTTACTGAAGTTAAAAAAGCACCGCTTTTCTGTGGCAAATGTGCCGAATCTGCTGATGTCATTACAACCGCTAAGTGATAGAGAAGGGGAGGGGGAGGCTGGGAGAGAGCTGCGCTTTTGTGCCTCCGTTGGTAACAAAAATGAGCCAATCACCATCGAGTGTTTACTTTCAGCGCTGAGGAGTGTTGAGAAAGGAAACCTCGCAGGGGAGGATAGCCTCCCTTCTGGAATATCAGTCATCATAGAGACGTAAATGACGTGATATTAGTCACCCGCTGCGCTGAAAAAGTACCAAGTACTTATGATGAGTAGCAATATTGAATATTTGATCGCCAAAAGATTACCAAGCTGTCATTAAAACAGTGTATATGTATGTATAAACTGTATAGAAAATGCCTAAGCTGGATATAGGCTACAGCAGTCGCGGCACAGGCAGCTCTCTTTTAACACAGACTTTTATGGATGTTGGCTTTAAGTGATATGCCAGGTGAGTGAAATTATATTATCCTGTTGTATGTGTGCCGTTTTCTTTACGTTTCTTTACGTTTTGTGACTCAAAGCAACCAAAAAGCCATTTTATTGGGGTTAAGCAAATACTAATAACTTACTAAGATAAGTTAGATCTTACTAAGATCTTAATAAGATCTCGTGGCACGCTCTCCACTGACGCTTACTATGTGAAACAGGTGTTAAAGACATTCAAACCTGCATTCATTCTGCTTTTGCTGCAGAAAGAGCAACACAAACAGTCTTTTCAACCACATAATGATCATTATTACTGTGTTACAGACATTTATATAACATAAGTACTGGTATAAAAGTTTATAGTTTGGGTATAAACACTTATTGTCTACAGTAGTAGGCATGGGACGATAACTGGTTTCAAGGTAAACCGCGGTTTGGAAAAGTCACAGTTTTAAAACCGCTAAAATTTCCTGTCATACCGTTCCTGCGGTATGCGCATTTTTTTACGTGTCATCAAAGGCGGAAAGTGCAGGAAGTTGTGTGCAGCAAATAGCATGAAGAGTCACACAACCCCTCCCCCTCCAGTTGGTGCGAGCAGTCAATGAGAGTCACCTAGGATGGCCGAAAATGGGAAATCCCTGAAGCTTTTTCTTCCGTTGAAAAAAGACGGAGTCTGCTGTATGGGATTTTTTTTACGGTAACATTGACTAACCATGTTCCGTACACAATGATGTTCTTTGCAGATGGCGTTTTAGAGCCGATCTTTGAATAAATACTTACAGGTCGTGCATCTAATATAAATCTGTGTCATTTTCATTTCCCCCTTTCAGCCCCGATCTAGACAGAGACCCACCCTCCGTTTATTTCAGTGTTGAAATAAATACTGTTTGGCTAGCTTACCGAGACAGATAACGTGGCTAATTAACTCGCTAACGTCAACTAGTTTCCTTCCCCGTGTTACTTTACAGAGTGAGGAATATTTCGCATAAAAACGCGTGGAAAACGCTTTTCGCGCCGCCTTCTCCTTCGCGTTCTGTAGCTTTTGCTTCCATGGCGTCTGCTGTTGTTAAGCAACCATGACATGCGCTCTCTAAGGAGACGTGGATGTTTAGGCAAAAGAATAAATGAATCGCGACCACTTCGTTTCATTTGAAATGACACGACGTGAACGGCCCCCAAAGTATTACGTTTCTGCGTTAAATGGAAAAGAGACAGAGCGTGTGTGTGTGTGTACGCGCGCGCTCTCTGTGTGTGCACATATTCTCATACATCACTGCTCCAAACTTAATCAAAGACTATAGAATAGGAAAGGTGAACATTCCTGCATCAAAACTTGGACTAAAAGATGAATGTGTAGAAAGTGAGCATGTCTCCAAAGACCTTGCTGAGCTGCAGGTTTAACAACTGCATTTATTTATTTATTCATTTACAGAAATTATGTTTTCATTATGTTTTCGATTACTGAGCTGCATGTTTAGGTTTAAGTGACTGCACTTAATTTAATTAGGAAGAATTCAATTATTAATTTTAATTATTAACCTGACATGTTTACTGCTCCAAAATAAATTGTGTTCAGTGGAAGAAAAGTTTTTTTTTTTTACCCAGACATTTAAAAATAACATATTTTAGAGTTGTAATCTAAATACCGTGATACAGTGAAACCGTGATATTTTTATGTAAGGTTATCATACGGTCAGAATCTCATACCGGCCCATGCCTATACAGTAGTGATCAAAACGAAAGCATCTTAACACTTGCACATATTGTAAAGCTTATTCTCTTCCACCAGAAGGTGACAACAATGTTTAGAAAAGCATTTATCATTGAATCATTCATTCAGGAGATTCCAGTAGTGAAACAAGTTTTTAATTGAGACCGATTTCATTTTTATCTTTATATCAAATTTTGATCTAATATATTTTTTTAAGGACTTAAGCAATGAACCCTGTGTCAGAACCACTAGTAAATTGCTATTTTGCTAATCTTTATTTCTCTTTAGAATCAAAACTTTATTTACTTTCATTAAAATAGAAGTTTAATTCAACAAAGTACAAGTTCAAAATGCACCTATTTTTATTTATTTATTTATTTTTATTTATTTTTTAATTTTTTGCATTTATTGTTTTTCAGTTGAATAAAAAAAATGTAATTTGAGAAATTTTCGTGAACCCAGTCTCGTGTCTCGTCTCGTGGGATAAGCGTCTAATAGTCATTATATCATGGCAGATTAAAAAAAATAAATAAATAACTGATTTTGTAGTAAATAATTTTTTCAGTTATTTTTTTTTTTTTTTTTCAGCAAATGTGAGACATATGTTGAATATCATTTAAATTTAGAGATATACATTTTAGCTATATTCTAGACCTATTAGATGTATGCTATCTAATAAGCATAAACTACTGATACATGAGACATTGTCAAAAATAAAATACAATAAATAAAATAAAATAAATATGAATAAAATAAAACAGGTAACACTTTACTGTAATGTTTTATTTTTTAACACTTATTTACACAATTATCAAAACTTGTACAGCATTTATTAATACATTTTTTATTTACATAATATTATTTTAGCGATTAAGAAAACAAGTTAATCAAGGTGAAATGTTTCATTACATGAAAAGGGTTGTACTCTGCAATACCTGGCCAAGGTAAATTCCCGTGTATGTGGAAAAATCCTAAGCCAAATTACACAGAAGAGTAAATTTCCAGAAATATCCAGATACTAGGGGTAAATGGACATATACAGGAATTTGTTAAATTACAGCTGAAACACTGCTGGTTGTGAAAACTGGTGGCTGTCAAGTCAAGTCACCTTTATTTATATAGCGCTTTTTACAATACAGATTGTTTCAATATCTGTCAGGAGTTAATACCTTTCATATGTTAATGACCAGCAGTTAAGGTGCTTGCTTTGTTATCAGGTAGAGGGAGGGAGTGAGCCAGGGAAGTTTCACAAATTATTTTAATAATTATTTTAAGTTATTAAACTTAAATATAGCTAGTTTTATCATTTGTTTAATCATTTAGAGAACCTTTTTATGCATGACTTATTCTAAAAATTGATCCTAATTTGAAGACATCCTCACTCCCTAATCTTATTCATTTTTTCCATATTATTTCACAGAAAATAAGAGCTGGTCCTTTACAAGGTTATTTTCGTAAACAAAGACTAAAACTAACAAGAAAACGATTAGTCAAAAAACATTTCCGTAAGCTGAAATAAAATAAAAATATCAAAATAAATGAAAAACTAAAACGAAACAAAACCAACAAATTACTGAAAAACTAACTGAAATAAAATAATAATTATCGAAAATAAATAATCATTATCATAAAAATTACGTTCTCACCCTGTGTGGAGAAATGTACAAGCTGTGTGGCGGTTTACAGGCAAATACCTGTAAATGGCGCATCATAGATGCGAGGTTATCTGACATATAGATGAAAACGCGCACCAGCAGTAGGCTGCTTAACAGAACACCCGACCCGTTATCCGACAGCTGCAGCTGTTTTGAACAACATGCTTATTATTCATAAATTAAAAAGAACATTTGAATATGCCTTATTGCTTAATTGAGATTGTCTCTGCAGTGTATACATTGTAAAACATATAATATAAAATTATAAGCGACAAGCGTTCTCTAAATTGTCATTCAATTCAGCTGCAGCTTGAATCCATGCGCAACGATGCAAATCAAAAGGCTCTGCCATTATTATTAAATTTAATTAGTTCCATTTATACGCGTTTCAGTCAGTATCATGATTATGGTTAAATAAGACAAAATATCTAATAAACAAATGACATTTATTTTCGAATTAAATATTATAACACACATTCACAGATTTTAATTATAATAATTTTAGCACTTGTGTAGATTTATGGAGTAAAAATGCTTGACTGCTTGTATATTTGTATACTTTTACCATCTAATCAATCTCAGCATGCTTTAATTTTGTGTCAATAGACATAGTCTCTTTTGATCTCTTTGATCTTTTTTTTTTATAAAACTGAAACTAAACTATGTAAAAACTAAATAGAAATGTGCTCACAAAACAAAAACTAAACTAAAACTAAAAAAATAGTTAATAAGACTACTAAAAATGAAACTAAATTTTATTACAAATTTCAAAACGATATTAAAATAAAACAAATTTAAAAACACTGAACTATAATAATCTTTACTGATCTAAGGAGAAAAGTGGTTTCTAAAGCAGTATCTCTACAAAAAGTTACTAATGCTCCCAAAAACATCACTGTGTGCTGTGACGTCTATCTTTTCCTAGGCAATAATCGTTGTGAACAAAGCTGTTTTTGACGAGGTAAAAAGGGTGTTGTTTTACACGACCATTGAGGACGACCATTATCATTATTTCAAATAACATGTTTTAAAAATTTATGATAGCTGTTAGTCTCTAGTGATAAGATTTTAATTTTATTTTAATATTAATTTGTTTATACAATGAGTTGTTGTAGGTCTGTGTTTTATTAGTTGTTTTCTCCCTTCTTCCCACCCTCTTCACTCCAATTTTTCCACAGCTTTACATGCCCATTTTTTATTTTTTTTTAAATGCGATGTGTGAATGACCAGTGCTAAAACAGGGGGGTTTCATGGCACTTTAAAGCCCAGGTTCAGCCATTTTTCAGATCCATGCAGTGTTTAATAGATGGAAGCAGACACATAGGCATCAATCTCCACTTCTTTCGCTCTCAAATGCACAGCCAGCATCTTATTCTCCCTCTGTTCCTGAGCCACCACTATAAATCACAAAATGCCATTAAATGATCCTCTACAGACTAAAGATTGGACCGGTATTAAATGCGTAACTCCTAAGTGTTTGCATTCATTTAACAGCGCTGGATTGCTTGGCTCATGAATTTTATCTGGGGACAACTATGTCATCTCCAAGGGTATTCAGCAACCCGGCTGAAAGTGAGGAGGTTACTTTTAAGAAATGAGCTGTGGAGGTGACTGATCATGGGGTCAAAACAATTAACCTGCTGTAGCAAAATGTGTTGCTCATCAGAAAATCCTTGACACAGATGCTGACATGATCTCATAATAGTCCCAATGTACAGAGTACAGCCAGTGTGGCATGTATCGTGCACACAGCCACTCTAACACATGCTTTTGTCAGCTGTTCACACCCCCACAGTAGTCCGTGCTTTGGTTTTCCAGCTCCTTTCTCTAATTTAACAATTGTATGTGCAATAAAGTACATGCCACAAGCCACATTTTAAGGACAAATTATAATTCAGTATTGACATGAACACCCTTTCAAAGTATGTTCAATTTTATATCACGCACAAACACATGCACACTTTGGGCCCTATTTTAACGATCTAAACGCAAAGTGTAAAGCGCACGGTGCAGGTGCGCTCAGGGTGTGTCAAGATCCACTTTTGCTAATTTAACGACGGGAAAACGGTCCGTGCGCCCGGGCTCATAGTCGAAATTGGTTGTCCCTATTCTCTTAATAAGTAAGGGGTGTTTTTAGGCGTAACGTGCAATAAACCAATCAGAGTCTATGGCACAGTCTATTTTCAGTTCCTCAAAATAGCAACACGCCAACAATGCGCCCGAGCACACCTCTTTTTTAGACCAGCATGCCCATGGGCGCACAAACGGGTGCAAATGCATTTGCTAATTAAACGATGCGGTGCTGGACGGGGAAATGCGAACTGTGTCGGACTTAACTAGCAAACACACTTGCGCTGCGCCTTGCGCCACATTGCGCCGGGTGTATGATAGGGCCCTAAAGGTTTCATCCTTAAACTGGCTGCACACTAGACGATTTTAAGGCAGATTTTAACGATCGGGAAGTGTGGCCCAATTCGAGGCTTGTCGCCAAAGGATTTTTTTGTCCAAAAAAATCCTGTTGTGTGGTGTCATTACTAGGGATGCATCGGTTTCGGCTCTGACACTCGCATTTCTGCTGGATCTGGGATCGGTCATAGGAGAGGACATTGTGTAATTGTTGAGCCCCATGAAAGCTGGGGCTCATTACAAAGCACCATAAAGTTTTCGTGCACTACATTTCAAGTGTTCTGAAGCTGTTCCATAGTTCAGTGTGAGGTACAGGTGAATATTTAAGTCATTATATTCAAGTTCACATAAACTCTTCTTTCCGCTGCGGCTGTCTGTCATCCTCCATTCAAACTGCATGTTGCGTTCGGTTACTAGTCAAATTAATGAAACTCTCTTCAAGAGCGCACAGTAACTAAGGTTAAAAACTGGTAAATTAAAAGCTCAATAAACGAACGCACAGATTTAATAAACTACGCATCAATTTCTCTCTCCTTTGTAACTTTTCTATGCGGACTCGGAGGGCTGCGCAGCCTGTGCGCTGTGACTCCGTGTTGATGACTCTGTGTTGCTTCAAGCGCATCATTCTATTTTTACCAGATTTAGTCGTACACTTATTCACTTTTATTTGTAAATAAAAATGTTTCAGTAGATTTAATAAAATGATTGTGCACGTGTGATTTTTCAGAGTATCTTTTGCTGCTGAATTATCCACTAACCTAGTTTATAATAGTATTTTTATTATAGGTTATGAATATATACTTTTAATTGGTTCTTTTTCATTAAAATGACATTGTCTATATGTAGTAGATGGTGTTTAATGCACAAAAGAGTGACAATCAGGTTAACACTGAGAAGTATAGAAATTCTACATTGATATAAATAAAACTGTGCTAGTATCGGATTGGATCGGTATCGGCAGATACTCAGAATTTTTGGTATTGGATCGATTCTGAAAAAATTGTATCGTTGCATCCCTAGTCATTACGATTGTTTAACTGCTCCCAATCAAGACGGAGCATCCCCGAACTCAAATCGTAAAACTCGTAAATATCAAACATGTTTGATGTTTAGGATTATTGATCGGGCTGCCCCTGAAGTGATACCCGCGATAGCCTATAAGAGCGAGCAAGCGTCATTTACCAGATATTGCGTGCTTTGATAGCTGAAACTTGCCAGCCACAAAAAAGTGCCACGAAAGCAGAATACATCTCCCATATTCTTTTTTATACATTGTTTTTCACTGTGAAACAGAACGTGCGCAGAGCCAGCTGACCACCTCAGAAAATATTTGACTCTCCAAGTACCACCATAATGACCATCATTAAAATACAGTACCATAGTAGGCCTAATTATTCATAAAATCATAAAAGCATTTTGAAATTTTAAAAGTGGTCTGCATTTCCTGCTATGCATCAAAGCCACCCACATAAAATTTCACCAATCAGATAAAAAAAACTGCTCAGACAAACGGTACATAATGTTTGTATGATTCCAATTAAATCATGAGGTAATTATAACTTTACTTTTTTTTTTTTTATCTTTTTCCAAGTTTAATAATGTACTCTTGTAAGAAAATAGCAGTGACTGAGGCAGACTTTCATTATCATGAAATGATCATTTATCATAAAATGATAAATTCTAATCCTGTTTACATGAAATAAACCTGTTCCCAAGCAGGTCTGAGGCTTACGGACATTTTGCTATGACATCAACTCCAGTCTGAGCTTCATAGAATTCAACATTCCTGGATTGTGTCAAATTGCCAACAATAAAATCCAGCTAACTGAGTAACTGATCCAAAGGGGTGGTATGACCAAAAATCTGTCTCAGTATATATGAATAAAAGACATACAAAATAACTATAGTTAGTAGAGTTTCAACCCTCTTTTAATATCTAAGCACATTTCTGCTGCAGATGTATATAACAGCTCTACTCACTTCATGCTAAATCTCAAAGTTTAATTAGCTGTGAATAATCACCCTGAATCTTAAGCATCAACAACCTCCATAAGCAACATGCTGGATTTAAAAGCCTAAAGCTCAGAATAATCTAGATATGGCCTTGAAAAATCAGCAAATACTAGTACCACTAGTACCATAAGCCGTGGATGTGTGCCCTACAATTTTGTACAGCATTACTGATGTACAGCCTTTCATTAGTTGACCTTCATAAAGAACTCATAACATCTGTCACAGTGGCATTTTAAAAAAAAATGCAACAACTTTAGTTGGGTTTGGCACATGATAAATGTCACAGCAACATTAAAAACCTGTGAGGCTCAAGCACAACTTTAAATTTTTGTGTTGTTATTTAGACTATGAATATGTATGTGTAGATGCAATGATTAATACACATGACTTCTTTCAAGGAATCAATCCCTCATGTGATTTAATGAAGAAAGCAGGCACACACCTGTTCACGTGTTAAGGGGTGTAATGAATGTAAACAAAGGCCAGTCAAGTTGCGATCAGCACAATAAAAATACATAAAACAATATATTACTCTCCATAGGGATGTGCATCTCCATAACTGAGGCCGATGCGATACGCATCTCGATGCATAGCCAACGATACGATACTTTAAAGATACATGAAGCAGCTAGCGATGCGATACACCCGTTACGATGCAGTGCGATACGATTTCGATTCGATTCAACACGATTCGATGCAGTATAATGGAATTAAACAAATATGATGCTATGCATTTCATGTTACAGATACTTGTATTTCTTTGTTTCAGACAACAAATCATAAATTAACTTAAGTGCCTTCTGATTTGTAGTGCATGACCCTTACACAAATAGGCTTTGGTAGTGCAAAATAAATAAATAAATAAAACCAAATGCTTTTTTCCTGTTCTGTCTCCACTTAAACTTTCAACAGCTCAAACATTTAACAGCGAAACAATTTAAATTTCAAACAGTCATTTCTAGGGCTGTCAGTTGATTAAAATTCATTGAATTTATTCTTTTTTTTTTTAATACCGTGAAATGGAGGCGCGCAGTTGCAGGAAGCTGCTCACTCAATCTAACTAGTCTCAAACTGATTAATTCTGGTGATTCTGGTCCGATGCACACTTTTTAAACCGATGCATCGCATCGTTAACTTTTTAAGCCGATGCACCGAGCGAATCGGGGAATCTTCCCATCCCTAACTCTCCAGCTGTATTTACAAAGCTGTAATGGAGAAGAATGACATGTGCTTCTGAGAATGAGAGATGGCGGAGGACTGGGAGTATGTGGCTCTGGAATCTTAAATGGGGTAACCAACAGATGAATGGTGTGAAGGTATATGTACACAGGTGCTGGTCATATAATTAGAATATCATCAAAAACTTGATTTATTTCACTAATTCCATTCAAAAAGTGGAACTTGTATATTATATTTATTCATCTCAGTCTAGTTAGGCTACACAATCATGGGGAAGACTGCTGACTTGACAGTTGTCCAAAAGACGACTATTGACACCTTGCACAAGGAGGGCAAGACTCAAAAGGTCATTGCAAAAGAGGCTGGCTATTCACAGAGCTCTGGTTCAGCTTTCAATATAAAAATAAATAATAAATAACACTTAGTCATATAAATGCAGCCATAATCAAAGTAGGATACTCTCTCAATATTCAAAGTGCATAAAGAGACCAACTTTTTCAAGAATGATACAGAGAGACCTAGAGACCTGTTAGCATAGATATGTTATATAAACTAATTTGCGCGCATTGGGGAGTCGCTTTCTAAACGCGGGTTATTAAAATTGGTTTTGAATGCGCGAGCGCGTTTTTCTTTTGATTTCGTTTTACTTTCGTTTCGCGTGAAACTCTCTGCGGCACTGAACGTGCATTCAGGCGCGTCTACAGGCTTTGTTATAATGAGAGGATTAAATGGCTGCAAGAACTCAGGACTGAACAAAAAGTCCAGCGTTTTGAGCGGTGAGTGGATTCTGACTGACGCAAACACAAATACGCACTGGAGTCTGGCGTGAGGCGGCTGCCGCTTACTTTCATTTTGTTGTTAATGTTTATTTGTTATTAAAGTTACGTTTGCAGCTTCCCGCATCCTTCTCCCTGAGTCTTGAACTTTGTTACAAACATATATACATCTTCCTTAAATCATCCTGCGACCCATTTTTTAAGTCCCGCGACCCAACCACTGGTCTACGGTGTCCCCAGGACAGGTGTGTAAGGTTTCAGCTAATTTTGAAAATGCCTATTTTGAATGAATGCAGAAACATGCTGTTTTCGTGCATGATTCAAATGATGCTTCTTCTTCCTTTCCCCTTTTCCTGAACAGGGATGTGCCTTCACAGCTTGTGCCTCAGATACTCTCAAAAAACATTTATTTGGTTTTGATTATCATATTGTGTTAACATCATGCGTTTTAAACCAATTTAGTTCAAACTTCTAATGTACAGTTTTCCATTTTTACATTTTCTGGTTAAGTAGATGCACTGGGGACCAGATTATAACACTTAAACATTAAAAAAAGTCAGATTTTCATGATATGTCCCCTAATTTAGCTCTAAGTGAAATTTCATTCAAATAACTTTGTTGCGAGTATATTCTGGGCCCTACATGCTAACAGTTTGTGAATTTACAGTGGAGGTGGAGGTATTTTACAGCAACCTAATTAGACTGTTGAGACTTGCAACCTTGAAATTAATAAAAAATGACATGACTAAAATTTGAATGGACCCTGTACTAGGGATGTGCACAACGACTGATTTGACAGTTGTTTAAATGAAAGTTTTGTATCCGACTAGTCGACTAGTCTAAAATCAAGAAAGCCCCAAAAGATAGTAAGAAAAGAACCCCTCTGTGCGTGCATGTAGCATATATAATAGCCTACATTTGAAATACTTAATCTACGAATTACACTGTTAAATCCCTCAATGAACTCTGCTTCATTCGTTTGCCTTGCCTCATTATCATTTAAATTTAGGAGGTCAATAAAAAGGAATAAAAGAAGAGCATACACTCAACATCAGCCAATACAGCTTATTTATTCAAATCAGCTGGAGAAATGCAGAACAATGGAATATCAATCAATACCCTGACAGAATTCTTCATCTTCATAAAACGTTCATCATAGTAAAACACAAGTCAAAAACAATAGGAACGTTTAAAGGAATAACATCAAAACGGCTTTTAAAAACATAGTCCATGTAGGCTACAGTATATCGTCTAAAAACAAAACAATGCCCATTAAGACAGCCGTCTTAAATAAATCACTTGGACTTAAATGAATTCCTTCTGGTACTCACTCTTTCATCTTCATCCCAGGCCCTACAGCAAAAATACATGATACAACTTAGTCTAACGGAACCGCAACCAGCTACCATTCTCTGGTGGCAGCAGTTTTCGGGGCAGAGGTTGCTGCGGCTTTGTGACACTGCCCAGAAACACTTTTAAAAATAATGTATTTATAATTTATTTATATAACCTTTATTTTAACTTATTTAAAATGTTTTAAATGCAACGTTCAAATGATGGTAATTTGAATAATAAAATCATGTTCTTGTTTTTGTTTTGTTTTTTCTGTCGTATAATTGACTATCAGTTTGAATGTCGACCATTTAGTCGACTAGTCCTGCACATCCCTACCCTGTACATAGACCTAGACCTTTGCAGGAAGTAAGCAGAGAGGAAAGTTGTTTTATTGTTTAATATTGGCTCTAATAGCCACTCAATCATGCATGTGTGTAGGTTTGCATCTTTCCAGCATGTTTTTTTTTTTTTATGTAATATTTCTTTGCCCTTTTACCATAATAAATTGCTGACTGTGGCTAATTTTGACAAACTGCAGAACATAAAGCTGCACACCCTCTCTTCTGCTGCCACACCAATAGTGGTTTGGCATCATTTCCAAACAGCTCTCTGCAGATTTTCACACACACACACACACACACACACACACACACACACTTTTCTATATAACAGCAATTTGTAGTAATCACATCTGTAAAGTCCATAAAAGTATGAAAAAGCAGCAAAAGGCTATGTGAAGATTCTTCAAAATTCTCCACAGAAAACATACACTAGCATATAGGGAATAGAGTAGAACCATACAGGCTGGGTTAGTTTAAAGACACATTAATGTACACACTGACTTAACCATAGAGATGTGAACAGATACATTCTGACCACATAATCTGTTTAGCAAGTGAAAAAAGTAAACTATACCTGATATTTAAGTGTTTGCTGCTTATAAACAAGAATTGTTAACAATACTATTAATGTCCACACAGCTGACAGCTTTACCTGTTGTAGTTTGTTCAAGTTGTGCACGAAATAGACACTGCTTGTCTGCACTTTTACGTTACACATCTCCGTCAATTTCCATCTCTCTTAGTGCTGCGTTTGATACTATTGACCACAACACTCTTTTGAATAGACTCGAAAATTATGTTGGCATTAGCGGTAATGCATTAGAATGGTTTAAATCGTACTTATCTGACTGCTATCATTTTGTAGCAATAAATGAAGAGGTATCGTATTGATCGCAAGTTCAGTATGGAGTACCTCAAGGCTCAGTACTAGGACCATTACTTTTTACGCTTTATATGTTACCCTTAGGAGATATCATCAGGAAACATGGTGTTAGCTTTCACTGTTACGCTGATGATACTCAGCTCTATATTTCTTCAAGGCCTGGCGAAACATACAAAGTTGAAAAACTAATGGAATGCATAGTTGATATTAAAAACTGGATGACAAGTAATTTCTTATTGCTAAATTCTGAAAAAACAGAGGTGTTAATTATTGGGCCAAAAACCTCAGTAAGTAATAACTTAAAACACAGCATAATACTTGATGGCTGCTCTGTAAATTCATCATCATCAGTTAGGAACCTAGGTGTGTTATTTAATAGCAATCTTTCCTTCGAACAACACATTTCTAGCATTTGTAAAACAGCATTTTTCCATCTTAAAAACACAGCAAAATTACGACCTATGCTCTCAAAGTCAAATGCAGAAATATTAATTCATGCCTTCATGACCTCCAGGATAGATTATTGTAATGCTTTATTGGGTGGTTGTTTTGCACGCTTAATAAACAAACTCCAGCTGGTCCAAAATGCAGTAGCTAGAGTTCTTACTAGAACCAAAAGTAAGAGCATATTAGCCCGGTTCTGTCAACACTGCACTGGCTTCCTATTAAACATCGTATTGATTTTAAAATCTTGCTAATTACTTATAAAGCCCTCAATGGTTTAGCTCCTCAGTACTTGAGGGAGCTCTTATCACATTATAGTCCCTCACGCCCGCTGCGTTCTCAAAACTCTGGCAATCTGATAATACCCAGAATATCAAAATCAACTGCGGGTGGCAAATCATTTTCTTACTTAGCACCGAAACTATGAAACGATCTACCTAATTCTGTTCGGGAGGCAGACACACTCAGTCAGTTTAAATCTAGACTAAAGACCCATCTCTTTAACCTGGCATACACTTAACACATTTAAATATTTGTATTGTAAAAAGCGCTATATAAATAAAGCTGACTTGACTTGACTTGACTTGACTTGTGACGCCACTACTAGAGCCTGCTTTTTCATTAGCAGGTGTGCCGTCAACACAGTTTTTTTTTTTTTTTACTACAGCTGTGCATCATCTTAGTTTATTATGTCAATATAACTGTATGATCACAAAACCAGCAGAAAAAAAAAGAAAGTCATAACAAGTGGTGCCAAAATTAGCGCGTTAACACCGGCGATTCATTTTTTTAATATATATATTAATGCATTAAAAATATTTAACGCAATTAGCATAGGGGTGGGGCCAGGTTTGGCCACCCCACTCACAACCGTTAAAGAAATGCGTTTCTATAGATGTGCAGAGCGTCCTTATAAGCACATAAAACAGGAGACTTTTCAGACGTGCGCACCAACTTCACTTTGCCATTTTAGTTACAATTAAGCATAAAAATATTTTTATAGTCACTAATCCCACTTCTAACGTTACCTCTTAACCTAAAGTTAACCATAACTCTCTCTGTACTGCAATAAGGAAAAACATGACAGAAAAAAACACAATCATTTATTTATTGCAAAAATGTCAACAGCCATACCAAACAGTAATCCAAACTACGATGCGCTTGCAGCCGCAGTCCTCTCTGGCGGAATACAGTAGGTGTACAGTTTGTTTGAGGTGCAGAGCAGAATTTAAATTGTTAATCGCTAAAAATATGATAAGTATCCTGATCCACTCTATATAATCACATCTCACCAGAAACACGGCATGTGGTAATCTGTGACAAATGCAGACGAGAGCCAATGAACCTGTAATTTCTTAATGCGGCAATATCTGAATTTGTAAAATGCACTTCAGCACGGGTTTATTGCTGTTGCTGCTGGACTCGCTGCTCGGGATGGAGATGAAGATTCTTTGATAAAGACTTGAATTTGGGTCAACTATTTAATAATGCTATTGAAAACATAAGGTCATTGGTATGACAACTAAACACAACAACAAACAGATTTCAATATTTATAATTTTTAGGCGTAGTCAAAACGTCAGTATTGTACGTTAAAATGCTAAAAATACAAAGGTATTTCTATGTTTAGATGCTGTAAATACATCAGTATTGAACATTTTATTGTCTGGTAAAATGTATATATATTTACGTTTTGTAGAACCACATTTTACATAAAATACATACGAATTATCATGAGATCACGTTGTAATATTGGAACAAGCAATAAAACAAAATAAAGATCACATCCTCTACATTTAAACAAAAAATCTTTTATTTCAGCTTCAAGCATTTTTTATATCAACACTTGAATAAGTTTATCAAAAAAGCAACATTTTGCGTTAACAGCTGAGAAAATCATGTTTTTATAAAAGACTACATCTGGATAATATTCAGTATGATGATCAAAACATAGATCCAGTAGGTTGCTTCCCATCAAATAGTCTTTTTTTATCTCTGAATTTTATCAGATTTCCGCACATTATTAATTGATTTTATTAGAAAGCGTTTCTTTTTAAAGTGTTATTTGAGATGAGCACTCATTCAAATCCTAATCAAAGAGCTAGTAGTAATTTTTACCTGTGCACTGCAGAAACAATTTATGCACCAATTTGAGTTGCTTAAACAGTGTATTTTTTCCTGCACAGATTCTCAATTTGTCTGGATATAAATGAGCTGCTTTTTTAAAAAAGATGGATTTAGAGGCTTTTGCATATGAACTCTTCATATGCATGGTTCCCACCGTGAAGCATGGAGGAGGTGTTATGGTGCCATCCTATCCGGTTTGCATTTAGTTGGACCATCATTTATTTTTCAAAAGGACAATGACCCCAAACACACTTCCAGACTGTGTAAGGACTATTTGACCAAGAAGGAGAGTGATGGAGTGCTGCGTTAGATGACCTGGCCTCCACAGTCACCTGACCTAAACCCAATCGAGATGGTTTGGGATGAGATGGACTGCAGATTGAAGGCAAAAGGGCCAACAAGTGTTCAGCATCTCTGGGAACTCCTTTAAGACTGTTGGAAAACCATTTCAGGTGACTACCTCATGAAGCTCATCGAATGCCAAGAGTGTGCAAAGCAGTAATCAAAGCAAAGGGTGGCTATTTTGAAGAATCTAAAACATAAAACATGTTTTCAGTTACTTCACACTTTTTTGTTTACTATATAATTCCATGTGTTCATTCATAGTTTTGATGTGAGAGTCTGTGAGAATCTACAATGTAAATAGTCATGAAAATAAAGAAAAAACATTAAATAAGAGGGTGTGTCCAAACTTTTGACTGGTAGTGTATATCTATATCACACTTTAACATCGTTTTAAAATTATATTAAATGAAAATTTAACAACTATTATTTTTGGCAAAGTGCTGCACAACAGAGGTATAGTAAGTTAAAACATGGACAAACATGACGTTCCCTAAAAATAATGTTAAAATAAATTCATTATTATACAGAATATTATTATTTTTGTTATTATAACTTAAGTACATTGTATAATGCTAATACACATGTCATAACTTCAAATTTAATCTAACTTTTATTTTGACAGGTTGTGGCCAACCTTTGAGTTTTAGAGTGTATTTGACAATGGTTTTTCCTAAATAAAATTAGGAAATGTTTATTTAGGTTTTTTCTCCGAGCAGCTCTGCTGATGTTCATGTAGACGCTGAAAACACTTATAGCGTCATGCATGCGTACTTCAGTGTGTAGTAGATAAAACAGCGCCACTCAGAAGTCTCTTTGTGCTTTAATATTCAATAATGTTCAAATATTTAATAATGTTCACAACTGCACCGGGATCCCTCTGCAACACAGAAATCATACGGCCCTAACTTATAACCTGTTATAAATGCGACATACCTTTATCTGCACAGAGGGCTGGTGTCCGCAAATATCAAACATGTTGGATGTATTGACTGCTTTTGCAGCCACTTTGTGTAAACATATCCTCAAGGGCAACCCCGTATTCGTTTTTTATATCCCATGCTGCAGATTTAAGCTTTTTTTTTTTTTCGGCAGGGTTGGAGATTAGATGTGCGTGAGCAGCATGTGCATGTAAGCAGCCATGTTATCAGCATCCCCAAATCTAGCAGTAATTTCGCATTTCATTTCTACGTGAAAATTATGCAGTATTTTAGTTTTACATTAGATGATTCAATTTCTGTAATATTTCTTAGTACATGTTAAATGAACCTACTCCAGCTGAAAAACTTACGTTTATTTAATTTGTAACTATCCCAAAAAAGTATTGTCCAAGTGAATGCAGAGTAAAGCAGCCGAGAAAAAGTAAGCTGCAATTGGGCAGGTGAGATTTTTTTTTTTAAACCGTAGATATGCAAATGTTTACGGTATGATAACCATGCACGTTATTGCACCAATGTCTTAAATTTTAATGCATATCTGCATTTATGGAGTTATTGCCCTGCTTCATATTTGTCAACAGTCAACTGTATGAAATATAAGATGACGTAGAGGTCTGGGGGTGGGGCCAGCGCATTAACTGCATTAAAATGTTTTAATTGCATTATTTTTTCATAACTAATTAAGTTAACGTGTTAAACTGACAGCCCTAATAAAAAGACATGCAGCCTACTAGATATCTAAAATCTGAACAAGTAACATATTTGCCACTTATGTTCTGACCAAATGAAAACTTAAGTCAGATACAAGTATAACAGACAGGGTTCCCACTCTAAGCCAAATGTCAAATTCCCTGACTTTCACTGACAAAAAAGCTGAATTTCCATGACCTAATGAACGGATCCATCCATCTGCAAGCTTTATTTACTTGTTTACAGATGTTTTTAGTACAAAACTATGGAAGCCCATTTCTGCCACTAAATAAAAATTCTTTTTTATTGCAATTTTGACTTTTTTCTCAGAATTGTGAGGTATAAACTTATTTCTGAGGAGAAAAAAATACTAATATGTTCACAGAATTTATTTCACACAATTTTGACTTAACTCTCAATTGTGACTTTTTATCTCACAATTCTGACTTTCTCAACTGCGAGTTTATATCATGCAATTCTAACTTTATAACTCACAGTTGTGAATTTTATTTCACAATTCTGACTTTTTCTCGCAACTGCAAGTATATATCATGCAATTCTGACTTTTACAACTTGCAATTGTGACTTTTTATCTCACAACTTTGACTTTTAAAACTTGCAATTGTGACTTTTTATCTCACAATTCTGAATAA